>LPNX011168163.1:100897-168313 GCA_001517045.1 Pseudotsuga menziesii
AAATTATTTGAGAGGGCACATGGTCTGCTCTCATCCATGCATTGGCGACTTAAAAAGGCAGGAAACCCTATTCACCTGTCATTTGACTCTGAGGGTTTCGTCGGCCTGCAGGCTGCTCTGTGTAGTTTTCCTGGAGGCCATGAAAGGTTGTTCCTCTGATTTGCTTGCTCTGTAGCTTGTGTTTGATACTGTGTGGTCTCATTACTTAGTCTTAAGGTCTCAAATCTTCTTGGTTGTAAGATTTACTGTGCGAGTGGTTATTTGTTTAAAAGTTTGGCTCGCAGCCTGTACAAGGTTTCAACTCTGTCTTATTTGTTTCTTGTCACGGCTTTGTAGAGTTTAAGTTGGTTTGATACTGTCTCCACTCTAGGGTCGGCATAGGGGTTTGAATACTCCTTTGTGTAATTCTCTTAAGCTGGTGATAGCTCCTTCACTACTCGATTTCTCTTCTTACCTGCAGGTAATAATAAATTCAAATCAATTCATTGTTATGAAATCTCTTTGTTAAGCTTTATTGTAGTTAGGGTTTAAGCTTACAAGCTGAATATTGTTCTAACGCTTGGTAATGTGTTCTTTGCAGGAACCTGCGACGGCTCCAATCTCCAGTGGAAATAAAATACATTTTTCGGCTTTCGTGAACTTGTGTCCTCGACCGGTAAGCCTTGGTTTCAATGTGGGTTTTTCCCTACTTGGGATGAGGGTTGTTGGAAGGAAAACTACTGTGCTTGGAAGCCTGTTATCAGTTTCTTCGTTAGTTAAAATGTTTTAGTATGATGTTACTCCAGTTTACCTTAAAAACCCTTGCTGTTTACGCTAGGTAATACTGGCTCTTAAGCTGTGATATGTATTTAGTTTTTGGTTAAGATTTAGCCTTGCGGCTCGACAATGTAATACAATTGGTTTTTAAAAAAGAAAAGATTCGTGAAGCTTTGAATTTCTATTTAGGATCCGTCTCGTTTTACTCTTAAATGTGACCTGTGGTTTCATTAGCTTGTAAATGATGTGTTTATTATCCTGTTTAAAAGATTTATAAAATGTATTTTACTTACAGGAAAAGATTGTGGTGAGTCTAATGCATAGATTGTAGCCTTCTTGTTAAGTTTGTTTCATAGTTAACAATGTAACTGGTTGTAAATTATTACTCGTTAATTTGTATTTGGATAATTAGTCGAAGGGGTTTCGAACCTCGGGTTTTTCTTTCACAGGTTATAAACCTGTTTGTTTTAAAAATAAAATGCACCTATATATGTAATTCTGAGTTTATTTCGTTTATTATTTATATTTACATTTGTTTTTATTTACTACTCTGTAATTTATAATTATTTGGAGCTCTGTAGAGAAAAGAAAGTTAACTCTAGGACTCTGTTTAATTTTCATGTATAAAGGGATTATGAACAAAACCCTAAGCTGGTTTTTATTAAGCAGTAGTTAAGATCAAGTTAATATTTTAAAAGAAGAAAACTATTTGGTTATCAATTTGTTTATATAATTTCTTGAAGATTAGTTATTATCTCCTATAAACTTGTATTTCCTATTAGTATACTATTACTGTAATACTAGTGTAATTTACTATTTCTTTTACTTGCATTTTCATTTAGTTAAACTAAGTAAAATAGTAAATACAAACAAACCATAACACTACTTTTTCATTGCATTTTAATCATTGAAATAAAATTTAGTCTACTATCTACAGATACAAAATCATATCTACTATTTTCATTCTATTAAGAATTCTTTCATTTACTTAAAGCATTCTAACTGTGCTAGAGTACGACCTGGTTTCTAGGTGTGGAAAAACACAGCCTATAAATTTAATTTATTTCTATTTCATTAATTCCCTAAACCATTTCATTGCTATAAATAATCAAATAAGAATACTTAATCTAACATTTCACAAACTCTGAACTTTAACATTCATGTAGCAGATAAAATAAGATTTATTTAACTCAGATAATAAAATAAAATAACATAGAACCTGTTGAGGACAAGACGACAACAACTTTAGGAGGTCGTTCCTCCCTACCAATATTTTGGAGAGAGCTTAAACAACGCTTCCTCAGGACCACTGAGCCTGTTCCTGGTCTTCTTGGCTGAGAACTGGGTGGAAAATGCAACTGTAGAACCCTCTGTCACCTGACTAGTTCAATACCTCAGTAAAATAATTTTCTCTCAGCAGTATGATCTTCAGCTTAAAAGCTCCGACTAGATCAATCAACAGTTATCCCCTCAAACAATTTCCAGTTTCCCCTCCATTGAATTTCTCTTAAGTAAATTCATTCACCCTGAATGATCACTTCTCTAGAATGAGCAGCCTCAGCTCTCTTCAATGGGAAATTTTATAGAGATGCCTAGGCCTTCTGGGTCAGTTTTCATTAATTGATCCACTTGCTTTGATTCCACTTTCTTGGTGAATCATGACAACAAATATAAGGAGGTTTCCACCTGCAACAGTTGGAAGTGGTTTGAGGATGCTGCCACATGTCAGTTTTCTCTCCACCCAGTCTCCTCCACCAATTTGACCAGTACACACTCTTTTGACAGCTCTCCTAAGTTGTTGTCTTCTCATTTATTTATTTATAAATAAAATATTCTGAATTTACATTAATCAAGTCAAAGATTCAAGTCAAAGATTCAATTACAAAGCAATACAATTACAAAGCAATACAATAAACCAAAACACAAGGCATAATTCTAAACATAGGGTGAAAAGAGGGAAGAAAGAGAGATATAGTGTAATAAATACTTTAGATGGTCTAACCTAAGGCCTCAAGAATAAACATAATCATTATCTAACTACCACAATCAAAACGTAATCAGAAAGCTAAAGAAACAAGCTTAAAACAGATTAAAAACACTAAAGCTTGAATGAAAGGCTCAATAATATTCTAGAACACAGGTCTAGATGACAGGTAGAACAGGCCATCTGAATGACAGTCTGCACACAAAAAACACTAAAATGTCAAGAAATAGTTAATCTAAATGATTTTGAGGTCAATTGATCCATGCACATGATAACGAAATGTAAAGAACAGAAATTAAACCTGTCTAATGATTAAATTCAATCTATAAAATAACTTAAATTCAATTCATAATTAAAAGACATCATTATCTATTGCATTATCAAACAAGTTGAAATATAACAAAATGAATTCATAACAAAATGGAAAGGAACATAATTGAACCTACTGTAATTGGATCCTACAATATCAAAGTAATCTATTCTATCAACATAAAACTAAGCAGTAAACTAGAAAGACTTTGAAAAGGAAATTGAAAGAAAATTTGTGCGCAACTGGTTGCTTAACTCACGAAAGGAAACTACATTATCAACATAATATCAAAGTGTAATCTATGCTACAGGAAACAAATAACATGAACGATTTCAATAACTAAATTGCATAAACAAATTACAAATAAAACTATGCTAATTGCAAAAGGGGAATAACGAAAATACACAGGAATAAAAATATCTGGTTGATGAGGGGCCCTCCCAACAATCAGAGTGATGACTTGCTAAATGCTACTAAGACACGATCATGCACAACATAAGCAGAACTTCTATTAAATTGAAGAAAAGTATTATAGAGTTTCTGGAACCGATTGATTACATGTATAAAATGGTTAACTAACTAACTCCTCTCGCATAGAAGTGTTTATATATATAGCATTTTACAAAGGGAGAGCAAGTCGACCCTTTCATTGGTCGATTGCTCTTAAGATAAGTCAACCATTATGATAGATAACTAAATGAATAACCAACACATAACATTTTCCTTCTTCTTCGTGAAATGGTTCTTCTATGGCGCATGACGTGGCATACAAGCTCTGCTTTGGCGTGGCTGATGTCAAGGTGTCATGCAAAGGCATCATGATGGAAATATTCCAGAATGGGGTTTGTCCTATCACTCTGGTGCATGGAAAATAAGCAGTTTGTAGGCCGTTCCATACTTTAACGCTTGGGAATCTATCATTACCAACACACGATTAGCTCGACGGACTCAATGGTGAGTTGTGTAGTGAGTTCGATATGCTCTACACATATCTATAATGGATGCATGGTGTGTTAGTTGCATCAACGAAGAATAAGATCTGCAATAACGATTTCATCTGTTAGCATATCATCAAATATCATCGGATTTAGCCAATAAAATCATGAAATAATAGAAATAAATCATAACTTGCATAAACCCAAAATATAGTCGTACCTGGCGCTGAATAGTGAATTGCATGACATAAAACATGCCAAAAAGGTGACAAAACATATGTCAACATCCCCCCAAACCGAAGAAATTCTAGGTCCCACTGAGCACAAAGAGAAGTAAATCAGGAAGAAGGTTGAGCTACGTTAGCAGTTGCCTTCGACTTGGCATATGAAGAAGGGGTTTTAAAATTCAATTTTTGAGCCTGTGATTTCAAAATAGCATACCTCTCCTGTTGAGACCTATGCGACAAATTGATGGCCTTGTTCAACTCTTTGATGGTCTTAACCTACAAGCACAAATATTTATTCTCTTGTCGAAGACTTACGATCATCTTAGCATACTCTTCATTTCAGCTAACTGATTGAGCCAATTCCTGAGTCAATTGATCGACTGTTGGCTGATGCGGAGTAGATGGCTCTGTAGACTGCTCATACTCTTGTGGGGGACTCATCTCCTTGGATGGCACTTAGATATCAATAGTCAAAATTTGTATTTCAGGACCCAAATACTGAATAGGCGTAGAAACAGTTTCATGAGTGGGTGCAGGGATGGTCTCATGATCATCATCTTCAAGCTTTTCAGCTGAAATGCTAGCAAAAGTGAACAAAGGTGAGGTAGTGTGGGGTTTTCCTTTTTTGGCCATACTGTCTGAATGACTTGTCTAGATATCGGGCTAAACCATATACTGAACAAATTTTGCCTTCTGGTCTCTAGTGCGAGGTCGTGGCAGGGGTATAAATTTAGTAGATACATGAATGACATGGATAGAGTGAGTGGACGGAATCGCCTTCGATGTGTCATCATCGAGATGGACAGCATTGGGGCTTTTATTCTTTGACGATGGGGATGGACTGGATTCTTGATTATGAAGATGTCGAGAGTGTTTTTAGATATTTAAATGGGGGTTAAGAACTTTAAACATGAAGGTATCCCAAGGTTGACTCCGCTCTTTAAGTTGATCTAAGATCAAGAGCTTGATCAAACTATGATGGTATAAGCTGCCCTTAGGGTTAACAGTATTCTTTCTAACCTGGTTCGACATCTTTTTTAGGATCCTAAGAAAATAATAAGGGAAATTGAGATATTTCTAATGATCAACGAAATGAGCTAACAAATAGATATGGCAGGACTTAAAGACGCTTAACTTACCTTCATAAGTAATCAAATGGATGATGACCGTCAAAGGATTAAGGTACTCAGGCTTTATCCAATCATGATGAAAACCTTTTATGCTTGTCACATGCCAAAACTCAGGCTTAAGGGAAAAGTTATGAGATGCCATGGAACAAACTAGTTCTTGTGCCATCGAACACCCTCTTGTGGAAGCTTGGTTGTGCGTGTGATTGATTCCTTAATGATTGGGAAGACAAGATGGCCAACCCTTGCCTTCTTTCCATCGAATCCCATCGCAAACAACACTGGAATTTCTTCATCATACCCTTGTAGCAGATGAAGGAACGAGTTCCAACCAGCACGAAAAAATACTTCTCCTCATTCTCTGAACTCTGGCAACTGGAATAAGTCTTGGTAGCTCTCAGGTTCAAAGCGATTCGGCATGGTTAAGCAGAAACTAGGATACAGGGTTTGCAGGAAGTATGAAGGAAATGTGGCTAACACACTCTACAGTGGTAACGGTCAGTGAAAGCGATAGAATGGAAAGAGGTTTGCACAACATTGATTTAAAACATGTTTCATTCAACCGATCAAATTATCATGCAAACAGCTCAACACATTTAGATGATCGTGCCATTATGGCAATCTTTGAAACGTGTGCCGTCAAAGACGCGTATTTTGATGAGTTTACAAAGTTTTAGTTAGTTCAACCATGTCCAAAGTAAACTTTAGATAGGTTGAACGTTTAACTTAATATTGATGCATAACCATATTCATAACCATAACCTTGATTTAACAAGAGGGTCGAATATTTGATAGCTTATGCATGCGAGTGGATAATAGGATGTGGGTGATGACAACGTAATGATGACTAGGAAGTACCCTAAGGTCAAATCACACCTATATGGGAGTAAGGTGAGATTGTATCAGATCTAAACCGTACTACATCATGGATCAAGATTAGTTATAATGCCCTTGTGGATGTGACTATAATAGTGACGGTATGACTCGGCCAAATTTTAACTTTTTGCCCAAATGAAAATTAGGTTAACATTTAATCATAGGTGCTAAAATATCACAGTTTTTATTCAGATCATCATTTGAATTTTCGTTCATACCGGCATTCGACCCTTCATATGATCCTTCATATAGATTTCTGTAAAAATGAGCTTTGCTGGATCAGACTGCTGCTAATCATGGATTTTCCTAGGTTGCCATCCCATAAGGAGATTATATAGAACAATTCTCTTGATCTTTTAATTGCATTCTCCCTTATTCATCCAGGATTTTAAGACTAGATTCGCTATTTACATTATCCTGCAAACACTTTGTCATTTGGCAAAGAAAAATGAGTATTTTATAAGTAACTTAGAAAAATAAAGATAGCCAATCGAATCCTTCCCCAAACCAAATATATTGCATGTCCCCAAGCCATACACGAAAACTAAGTAATTTCAAAATAAATTAATAAAAGTTCCACCATGCTGTTGTGATTTTTTTGCAAGAAAAATAAAGACTAACTAATAAATGGAAATGATTTAGATATGTACATTTATCAAAATAACAGTGCTCAAATATGTATATATGTACATTTATCATTTATCTTGTGATGAGAACATAATTGAAAAATGCCATAGGAAAAAATAGTCATCCATGCCTAATTGTAAAGAGCTTTTGTCATCTCAATAATTTTTGAGTTCACCCTAGAGTTTGTGAGATTTTATAGCTATGGGTCCCATTTCTAGGATAATCATATCCTAGATTTTGGTTGAATTAGATGACCGGATCAAAGCCCAACTTATAGCCATTCTCTAATGACATCATAAACAACTGGCCTTGACATGTTATTCATAAATTCAGAAAGATTTTCTTTATAGTATCATTGTTTTACGAACCATGTGCATAGTGGTGCATTAACCAAATCTCTTTTACCTGATATTTCCCTGCTGTCAGCAGGCCTATTCAATACCCCGACGAGTTTATCTTGGTACCATGCAAGCATAGCCCCGCTGCCAGTGAGCCTGTTCAGTACCTTGACAAGTTTACTTCCATTTATTGAACTTCCTTGTTTTTAAGTTGTTACTTAGCATTGACCCACTGCCAGCAGGCCTGTTCAGTACCCCAACATGCTTTCCTTGTATAAATATTTTGAGTATATGGAAGTCGATTGGTACTAGAGTGTGCTAATCCCTGATAAACACATAATTCAAAATTTAAAGAAAATTTATAAGTAATTTTTATAGTTGCGCGAACCATAAATTATGTAAAAAAGAGAATAACTTAAAGGTGTTCCTTGGCCTCTTAGTCTATCTTCTTCATAAAGGATAAATAATGTTCCCCACAAGAAAAAATTCCACTTACTTTGGAGTGTCCTAAAAAATATTTAAGAGTCAAGTTTTGATAACAAGTATAGGATGAACTAGTAGTCCATAGGTGTGAAAATTCTGAAGAACATGATGATTAAAGTAAGTCTTTCGAGCAACTATTCAAATAATCAGAAATGTATATGTCTGAATCAAGACACCATATATAAAGAGTAACCAAATCATAGAATAAGTGGTTAGAAATGACATACAAGAATTATTTAATTGCGCTATAAACTTCAAATTTTGATAGTGACCAAAAAAAAGGAAAAGTTAAGATATATTACGAGTGTTTTTAGAGCACTTCCTTTTTCTAATAATATCTCATGAGTTGCTGCTTACAGAGATAAATTACTTGTAATCAAACTGCAAAATCACTTGTTAGATGATTCATTTTTATTCATGAAAACATATATATCATTATAGAAAGAAAAAAGTCCCCTATAAACAACTTGTCAGAAATGACTCTTATTTATTCAAAGAAATACACACATATTTACATATATACAAGTGATGATAACCCAAAATATTTTTAAGGATCAGGAGGAGGAAGAGATTTTGGAGACGTAAGTCCAACGATTACTTCTATTTTGGTAGGATCCACCTTGATCCCTTGGGGAAAAAAATGATGCCCCATACAAATGTGGCATGCATAGATTTTGTTCAATGGACATTCCTGTTGGAGATGTTTAGTCTTACATCTTGGATAGAAGATGCTCTTTGCTGATCATTCTTATTCTTGTTTCTCCATGTAAGTTTGGTTTCTAAAGTGAGTATACTTAGAAGGTTCCTTTCGAGGTGATAATGGGGCATCCCAATGTTCCATTTCAAGAGAGATCTTCCTCCGATCAACCATGCTCTTATTGGGTCTTATAGGTATAGTAGATGCTAATGTGGATGTTTCAATTTGTGAGATTAATATGTTTATTGAGTTTCCAAATAGAGATTTCACCTGGGACGGATCGACACAATTTAGTGAAGTTCGGCTCCCCTACTAGTGAAAAAGTTGTATTATTTGGTTGTGGCTAGTGGAAGGTTTAAGGGTTCCCAATGGTTAGTCCCTTTGAACTTCGTCAGGAATGAGGCCCTCATGACCTCCTGCCAGGATCTCTTCTCCTTCTATGGCTTCCCCTATAAGATCTCTCGAAAGAGTCTTTTATGTTTCCAGCAGAACTACTTCCTATAGGTGTTTTTCGATTCCTTTCCACTAAGTTAATGGTTGGGGTATTATGTCCCCCGTAAAAATTAATAATAATTTTAACAAAATTTTACTGTCTTAACGAATCTACCCTGAGAGTCTCTAGGTTTGTTCATAAAAACTAAAGGGAAACCTATGCTATTACTACTACTAGATTTTGGGGCACCTGTTATAACGGATGCGCAGGTTCTTACCTCTCATCTTACCGCTCCCCTGCCACCACCCTATTACTAAACTTCATATCTATTTTACCTTACAGAACAACTCCCCAGAAACAACGCCAAAATGTTAGGTAAAATATCGTCTTGATTAATTCACCTAATATTTAATTATCGACCAGGGTTTGTAATCTTAGAGTTGACACAAAGTATATGCGAAGTAGAGGGGTTCCTAAGGTATCGTGGTAATATTTTAACAAAGAAAAGATCGAAATATCTTTCAAAATGAAAAACTGAGTCAAGCTCCTAAGAATTCAACTATCGAGATAATTGAACAGAGTACTAGACCAAAGTGGTATCAAGTTATACTACTCTACTCTATAAAAAATTACTAAAACATAAAGATATAGACAATGCTATTCTATGAAAATAAACTATTCCCTATAAGAAGATCTATTTTACTGCTAAACAACCTTAGAGACTAACTGCACAAAATTACAACAACTGGATATGCTTCTAAGAAAAACTATACATGCAACTATCGGGTATACATAATGGTTTAAACTAAACTATCTAGTTCCATTCTCCTTGGTTGTTTTGAGGATAATGATTCACTGTGAGTGGAACAGGAGTAGGAGAAGTGTCAAAGTGACTTTCAAAGGAAGTGAAGAAACTAAACAAAATGAAATCTAACTTAACTTCTACAAAGATGTGCAGACTAAGAAACATCCAATTGTAAGCGATAGTAAACATGATGATTGATTTCATAAGGAAATGAATCCTAATTGCAAAAGATGGAACAAGAATACAAGAAGGTAGACTTAACTTATAAACAAGTAGAAAACTTAATAAAGATGATTTTAAATCCTATTCTATAGGTTTCTTTGGTAACCACCTAATTGGGAGGGATAGATCCTATTGCTTATGATCATTTTACAAGGTACTAACATATTTCCCTAATATTGACATATCTAACCCTAAGCTCTATATAAAAAGAGGGATACAATTAATCAAGTCAAAGATACAATTACAAAGCAACACAATAAACCAAAACACAAGGCATAATTCTAAACATAGGGTGAAAAGAGGGAAGAAAGAGAGATATAGTGTAATAAATACTTTAGATGGTCTAACCTAAGGCCTCAAGAATAAACATAATCATTATCTAACTACCAAAATCAAAACATAATCAGAAAGATAAAGAAACAAGCTTAAAACAGATTAAAAACACTAAAGGATGAATGAAAGGCCAGATAACAGACTGGAACACAGGTCTGGATGATAGGCAGAACAGGCTGTCTGAATGATAGTCTGCACACAGAAAGCACTAAAATGTCAAGAAATAGTTAATATAAATGATTTTGAGGTTAGCTGATCCATGCACATGATAACGAAATGTAAAGAACATAAATTAAACCTGTCTAATGATTAAATTCAATATATAAAATAACTTAAATTCAATTCATAATTAAAAGACATCATTATCTATTGCATTATCAAACAAGATGAAATATAACTAAATGAATTCATAACAAAATGGAAAGGAACAGAATTGAACCTACTGTAATTGGATCCTACAATATCAAAGTAATCTATTCTATCAACATAAAACCAAGCAGCAAACTAGAAAGACTTTAAAAAGGAAATTGAAAGCAATTTTGCGCACAACCGGTTGCTTAACTCATGAAAGGAAACTACATTAACAACATAATATCAAAGTGTAATCTATGCTACAAGAAACAAATAACATGAACGATTTTAGTAACTAAATTGCATAAACAAATTACAAATAAAACTATGCTAATTGCAAAAGGGAAATAACGAAAATGCACATGAATAGAAATATCTGTTTGATGAGGGGCCCTCCTAGAAATCAGAGTGATGACTTGCTAAATGATACTAAGACACGACCATGCACAGCTGTTATCAACCCAAATGGAACTTCTCCGTCCGAGTGCTGACACTTCATATGTTGGCACACAAAAGGACATTTATGGATTGAAGGTTGCCTAAACACTATATATGGGCATGACATGAGATGCATTCACTATCCAACTAGCTTGCCATTTTACCTTTTTATATGTTCATTTCTGTACGTGACTCTTTCCACAGCAACTTGCGTACGTACGCGACTATCTCCATAGAATCTAGTGTATTGTACACGAGTATCTCCATTGCAACCCGCGTACAGATCTGTATACGGGTTTCCCTTATAGAAACTCGTGTGTCATAAGCAGGTTGCCAGTATAAATACTTGCGTACACATCCATTTGACATTAAAAATAATAAAACACGATTAATGGAGATTTGTTAAGCCCCAATCATTAACTATCTTAACTGTCTCAACCTTCTCAACCTTTGAAACTGCTCTATTTTCCTAAGTATAAATAGAGGCCTTGGGGAGGGCATTAATCAATCATACATGGAGAGCAAATTTATGCTGGTGGTATATCTTCAAAAGTATTTGGAACAGCAGAACTCAGAATCCTCTGGTTGCAGAGGAGTCCTTGTTTCAGGCATTGGGTTGTACACTTATCTCATTCACTATTGTTAATAAAGAGAATCCTTCTTCCAACTTTGTGTTGAGTTTCTTTCATGTATCATGGTTTGATGAATATTTATGATTGAGCACTCTATATATTGTTTATCTAACTTGTCATGTATACATGTATAAAATTTTACTTGGAGGATTTGCTCTTTGCAGGTGAAGGAGGTGCATCCCTGAAAGCTTTGGAGAGGAGCAGAACCAGAGAAGAGAAAGCTTGGATCAACTATCGCTAATCGGGTGAGTTCAACATTTCTTCCTATTCATTTTTTTTACTTTAAAGCTGATTGTCTACAAGTTTTAAGAGTACGTTGGTAACCCCAGACCCTCGGTTACAAGGGTGTTTATTCCTAAACAACAGAACTGGCGACTCCGCTGGGGAGCCTAGACTGCTGTGGGTTATTTCTGTTTACCGTTGCCCAGTCTTTGCCTTGAGTCTGTGTGTGGTATCCTGTCTTGATTCATTCTTAGGATAGTGTTTGAAGACCTTGAAATTTTTTCTTTTTATTAGAAAATTTTGTACCTGTACTTGGGTTTCTCTTGCATATAGTCGCGTACAGAGGCATGCATACGCGGGTTGCTCTCTAGGACAGTCGTGTACAGTACGCGGGTTGCCCTTATATACAATCGTGTACAATCCTTAGCTTTGGATTTTTTGGGTTAGGGTTTGCTTGTCCTTGTCCCTCTATAAAGTCTGTTTGCTAGTTGGTTTTCCTTATAAGCACTCTACTATGAGTTTGATGGCCTTGTTGGCCACACCTTCTGCTTTCTTGTAAATCCCTTGAGTTATTTTGTTTGGATTGTCTTTCTGTTGCAATTTGGGGTGGATTTTCCTGTTTGGGTTATAGGTCCAAGTGTTGGTTGTCTGAATTAGTGATCAGGGTTCTAGACACTATTTATACCTTTCTATTTTCGGATAGTGATTGGTTTGCCACTTGCCTTTGTGTGATTTCAGTGATTTCCTTTCATTGTATCCACCCAAGCTAGGGTTCCAAGTCTTCCTTAGGTGGTTGATGCTTGGTCTTATTAATCTGTTTACTTCACTTTGCTTACTTTATACAGTTAATTTAATTCAAACATACTCAAAGTTTAGTGCATTTAGGTGCATAGTAGTCTTTGAGAATTTTAAAAAGTGAAAAGAAAAACATTTAAAATCTTTTGCATTTGATTTTGCATGGAGTATTTTCACTTTCAGTTTTTAAAATATAATCTAAAAAAACTACAAAAATATAGTCTTAGTGTTCTCTTTATCGTTGCATTTTTCATCAATTTATATTTACAAAAAGAAAAAAGAAGTTTGTTTTGGTAGGGATAATTTGCTTTGGAAACATACACCTTTGCTTTTTATATTTATTATCGAGTCAAAAACATCATAGTCCTTCACTCCACTTCCTTCTGAGTAAAAAATAGCCCTTTAAATTGAACGCAATAATTAAAATTTATTAGTAATTTTTATTTTTAGGGCCATACACCTACTAGCTGAGGCTAGACTTGTGGAATAGGAAGTGTAAACTTTCCATAAGTTTTAAAATTCAGACATAGTGGGCTTATCGATAGGTAAATCCTTCTCTTTATTGATAGCATCTAGGAAGCTCCTCTCAAACGGGAATCAAGCACAAGGCCACGTGGAGGCATTGGAATGAGGAGATAACCCTTCGATTCCTTGTCGAAACGTAAATCCGGACTTTTACACATCTAGGGATTTTGTCCTCAAAAGAGTTTCAGGCTCAGCTACCCTGCCCATGCGTACAAGTCAGGCTTGCGACTGTCCCCCCAGACTGTTGGTATAGCTAAGGTAGCCTTTAGTCTCTTGACATCTAGGGTTCATACCTAGGTAAACCGGAAGGCTATTTCTGGTTCACCTTGGACGGGCTTGGAAGCTAACCCTTGTTGAAAGTGTAGGAGGGCGGTGGGTGATTCCTCCGCTTGTGCCTAAGAACCTCTTCAAGGACACCAAGTAACTGTTCTTCAGCTTTCTTCGGGAAAGCATATTTCTTACCCTTGTTGACTGTTGAGACTTTAGGAATTTTCGTAGTGATTACTATGTGGTTTTTCTGTGTTTAGTCAAACTTAGGGTTTGAATTGTCAAATTTACAATCATGGAGGACCAACCTATTAGAATATCACGAAGGTTGCAAAACCTTCATCCTCTCATCACATTGGAACCTCCACCTCCACCTCAAAGGCGGAGATTGGACACGGATGATTCATTTGAACCAATAGGAGTAAGTGAAGTTCTAGGTGAACCAACACTTAGAGCACGGGGTCTTCACTTAGTGAAACCATGCCATAGCACGTTCATTCATGGCATATGAAACAATACCCCTATTTTCAAAAAATATTGGAAAATACCTCCCAAAATCATTTTTTTTAGCCCCCTCCCAATATGCCTTGCTGATTTTAAAAAACCCCTATTTTCACTATATATTGCATGTATCCATTTTTTCATTTACATTCTTTATACCCCTTTATATTTCTACCTAGTATATTGACATGATACCCCACATACATTCTACAATGCACCTTTATTATTTTGATGTATATTGTGGATGCACATTACTTCACCCACAATGATCAACATCATAGAGATCACATTCATTTCCTAAATTAACACTAGTTTGTCACTCTTCCTTTGACCCTTTTCCTCTCAACAATGGACAGTCACATCAAGGTTCTACATGATGTCTAAAACATGGCTACACACTCACTACTTGACACTACTTGACTATTTTTCAAAATCAAGAGAAAAAACACCAAAGGCTTGATAAAAATCAGAGTATATCTACACAAATATTGTTAAATTCAATTGACAAATAGAGATATGTTTTTACCTTATTCCTCTCAACAATGGACAATCACATCAAGGTTCTACATGATGTCCAAAACAAGTTCAGAAAATGAAATAACTAACTACATTTTCTAATCATTTGTCTCACATTTTTAACCAAATAACTAACTACATTTCTAACCATTTGAAAACCAAGTTCAAGATATTTGTTTAATCCTACATCATTTGCAATTTTGTTTATTATTTTATGGGAATGTCATGTTACATAACATTACACAACAAAACACTTTCAACATCTCCCCATGCTGGGTTATAAGCACCTCCCTACTCTCAGTGCAATAAACAGGTTTAGTCAAATATTAATACAAAATAAACTAGTAAAAGGGTAAAGTATTACTATTAACTACTAACAAGAATATTATACCTCAGTACGAAGTTCATGAGGAAACATTGCAAGTATTGAAGCACTATCCATATCAACAGGTTGTCCATCAAAGAGATGAGCCTGAAGCAATCTCTGTGCTCATTGTTGTGCAAGGACCTCTGCTTGTATATCTGGAGGAAGGGCAATAAGGAATTCTGGATCAATCTCCTCAGTAGCTGGTGGCTGATTATTTGTAGGTTGTGCCGCTTGATTCTACTGAAAATAAAGCACCTCTATTCTTAACTCTTCAGGAAGAGTCTCTAGGAATGTAGGATCAATAGAATTAGATCCCGCCACCATAGTATTTTGTTTTTGCTCACTGGGAGTATGAGAAAGCACATTTTGACTACTCTCCCTGGCAATTTTTGGCTGGGCTTGTTCTCTATTACTATTTTCATCTTGCACACCTTCCATATTTCCTGATGCATCAATCTGTCTGAGGTTTCCAGTTCCATCGGCACTTCCAATTTCTACTTCCAAGCTACAAAGGCTTTCACCTAATGTAGCACCACTACCAATACTATATTGGCTCACAGCTTCAACATCAGGCATGACTCGCTCATTGCACTCATCTTGCATCTCAAGGTCATGGTGAACAACACCTATAGTCTGAGTTCCTTGCTCCAAAGAAGCCTATTGCAAAGGTTGAGTTAAAATAGTGTTGGTATTATTGGCACTATTATATTCAATTTGGGATTTCCCATGTTCCTCAGTTCTCTATATATCATTTTCCTATGATTGTAGATTTTTTGTCATTCCAGTACCATCTTCTGCAGCTTGTGAAGTAGTAGATTCACCTTTTTCCTGTGATCTGGTGGTATCATGGGCCTGATTTGATGGAGTATCATCAACTGGTTGAGCTCTCTGTAACTGAGAAACAAACTTCTCCTCAATCCCCAATGCTATGGTAGTGCCACTGATTTCTCTAATCTACTGACCATCATCAGCCCAGCTACTCGAATGATTTCCTGGACATCCACTTCGAAGTGTTCGGAAAATCGAATCCAGATGGGATGGAGCTAAAGTACTTTCAATATTACTCTCAGTGACAACCCTATCATTCTCTGCAATCATAGTCTCCATGATTGACAGCTCTCTCCCACAGCTTGTAAAGGTAGAAGAATGACATGTTGGCTCACAAAGATGTCAAGAGTGCAATTTATATGCTACATAGTTGCTTACAAGTTATTTCTTCTTTAGTCATTTTCTGCATTTCTTTTTGTAAATATTTTTCTGAGAATATAGTATGTATTTTTCAAAAAAATAAGGTAGGGAATGTTAATTTGCATTTGCAGCCTGTTCCATTACATTCAGAGGCAGAACATGGAACACGCCAAGGTGTTGATGACAGAGAGAGTAAACAAAATCTAGATGGTATTCCAAATGGAAGATATCACACATACATTTCATTCCTCAATTACTCACATTTACTCATAAAGTTTTGCAATTATATCACTTGCTTCCTTGTAATCGACCTATGGAAATTTCTATCTTCTTTAGTTTGTGTGATGAGTATTTATAAAAAAGTTAGTATTTCAGATATTGCATTTGAGCTAATCTTTCATCTTATCCACAATTAGTGCCAAAGCTCATGAATTATGTATACATGACATGATTGTCTCATAAATTCTATCTTATCTCAACTTCTAAGGATTATATCTAATAGTTTCCTTGAATATGAAGGTATGGTTAGATATTGTTGGAATACTTCTGGACTAAGGTGAGTGACTTCTCAAAGTATGAGGTTTGCCTCATTATATTGGATGGACTTACAGTACTCCTTTTCTCCATGGATGAAATCTTTAAGCAACTCCTGCACTTTGGGTATTCCTGTAGAACTTCCCACTAAGACAATTTTGTGAATCTGGGTTTTATAATTTGTCATTATCAATGGATTTTTGAAATAGATAAAATGTTCATTGTTCATTTGCCCACTCTCCTAATTTTTTAATGTTGGTCCTGGTTTTCATAGAGACGAGGGCAGACAACACTCTCTTAGCCATCTTGCATGAACTCTGAAGTCCCTTTGGGATATGTCGAGTTTGTATTTTCCCCCATTATGTAATGGAGATGATTTCCTGTCAAACCCATATAAAAAAAAAAACTAAACAAAATCTTATATTGCTTGCTTGGTAATTCATAAATCAAATTACAACTAAAAAGACATATCAAATAGTGTACCCAATGAGAAAACATATGATAATTATGTTTCAAGCTTTCAAGATCATTAGACAAGAAACAAAAGCACAGAAGGATACATGTAGGTCACTTGAATGATAAGCTTTAAGTATACAAAGAGTGATCAAGGGAACAAATGAAAAAAATATAACAAAGTTTGATTATAACATTACATATAAACCAAAATGAACTCACCTCAGTGTATTTCTCTTGCTTTTTCTTCTCAATTTGAGTCTTACTTCACCTGTTGTAACCTTTTCAAGGGGGATCCAAACATCCTTGGTTTCGCCTTCTTCCAGTCCTTCCAAATTCACACGAGCGCTTCCCATACTCTCATCCCCAAGAAAGTCTACATTGTAGCATTTTAATTTCAAATACTGATCACGTTCAATCTCGTTAAACTCAAATTCTTCATCCCATATGGGGCTAATACCTCATGAAATTGATCTTGTTCTATGAATGTTCTGTGATTATATTAAAAAAATTAATGCTAACCAACTGCAAAGTAAAACTACAGGAAACATTGTAGATATCCACCAATATGTAGATCAGTCTAATTCTAGAAAACAAAAAAAATGTCTAAATTAAACCAACTGCTTCCTCCTTCCTTAGTGAAACCATCTAAATGCTAACCAACTGCTTCTTCCTTCCTTTTTTGTGGTGCATGGCAGGCCCTACTATGACCCACCAATAAATTAAAGATTTAAATTAAAATAGAGGAGACCAATGCATCTATATTATACTCTTAAATTATCTGTCTCATTCCTTTATTCAATCCTCTAATTCTTGTTTGCACATTGTCAAGTCACTCTATTCAACGTTTGATTCTGAAGTCAATGTTGAGTTCATTCCCTCTGCCTTCCTTCACTGTTATACCCAATGCCATCATTTTATGGATAATTTGTAACAGATAATAACATAGGAAAATTATTAAAAACTATTTGTGAAAATATATATTGTATTACATTAAATTTAAAAGGGGTCGTAAAGGCTCTGCCCTTCGAAGGTGCAGTCCATGGAAAGGCCTCTTTTAAAAAATTTCTCCCTCTCTCTCTCTCTCTCAAGCCCTCCATCCCATCCTTGGCATCATTAAGGCCACCATGGTACCAGTTCTGCAGCTTGGACCCTCATTAGTCAAGGAATAAGATTATTTCCTGAAGAATTAGATGATCTGCAAATGCAATGGCTTATGGAAAAAGCTAAAAGACATTCATGCTTGGTATTTGAATCCTAGGGTTCTCTCTTGAAGGATATTATGGTGATCCACCCTTGCACCAAAGGATTAATTATCCTAGAATTTCTCTCTTTGGTAGTCAGCATTAACTGTCAATAATGGCCATTGGTTTATGGGTAAAGTTAGTCTCTCTATAAGGGTCTGAAAACCAGGCTTCAACCCACATACATAATTGTTATCATCAATTCTGATCTGAGTTAGAATGCCCAACGTCCATGTTGAATATTTGAAACCATAACTTTTTTTTGGCCATTGGTAATACTCTAGGTAAATTTATTACATTGGCCTCTCAGATGGGGAATTCAATGGATTCCATACATAGTAGCAAGATTTGAATACGATTCAGTATGGAAAAAATGCATAACGAGAAAATCTAGTACAGATCCAATACATAAGTATACATCTCATAGATACGAATAAAATGCATTTTGTTCCACATTTTAGAAGAATTTCATCCTCAGGAATGCACAATAAATCAGCAAAAATATCATTCCTTGAAAATTTGGTTATTTAGTTTTATATTTATAGGCCTTTTTAGGCTTTTGTTAATGTTTTTGGGGTTTGGAGGCCTTTTTTTGGTTTAGGGGTGGATAAGTATCAAAGACATGAGGTATACCGTATAGTATCAAAGAAAGTAAAAGTACATTGACCATACCATAGACATACTGTACTGAGACTTCACCAAATTTCATACTTCTACCGAATTTCCATATAACAAAAGGCAATACAACTGAATCTTGCTACCATGAATATGCATTTATGCTAGTTTGAGCAAGGATCTTCCTGAAAAATCATGTTGAAGTATGAATACCACAACTAGACACTAGCATTGGACCATGAACATATTGCTTTCCATTACAGGTTACTGGTTATATTTTAGGCACTAGCAATGGCACTTAGCAGCTTCTTGTCCTAAGGAAAATGATTCTTATGCAAAAAGAGAAGAAATTGCAAGCCCTCCTAGTGGAAGGACTCTATGATTGATCGGTGGAACCAATTAAGTATCAAGAGGAATCTGAGCCCATTTTTACTGCAAATGACTTGCTCCTTCCTCCCATAGGGATGAGTGATGCTATTCTCCCAGTGGTGGTTATGGAGATGTCATAGCCAGCCTACCTAACTAGCTGCACCCACGGGGAGTAGAAGATAAAGGTGAAGACAAATCATTTGAAGAAGAATAGGGATCCAGTCCCTTCAGTAAAGCCTCCTAGTGAAGGCAATTATGGTTTCCTGAGATTCCATTAATTTCTAAGCAACCTGCTTTGGGGCATTTTGAGGAAGGTTGGATTGAACTAAAATAAAAACTTAAAACTTAAAAGTAAAAGAAGAGTAACTTGTCAGACTATGATCTCTAAGTAGAGGAGTTAATGATCTCTTTATGGTACTTCAAGTTTATCTTATTTTCTTATTCTCAAAATTAAGGAAACAATATGTTTACAGTGTTTCTCTGTTTAATGTTTCTAATGATGCATGTACTGTCATTTCTCTGTTTCCTAAGATTTTGAATGTGTTGATTCTGAAACTTGTACCCATTTTAGACACATTACCCATTTCCCTGTTTTAGGTGTAACATAGATTACAACTTGAAAAAGGTTGAAGTTCCTCTACTGCAATTCTGCTCCTTAAGGTTGAAGTACTGGAACTTCCTCTGCTAGAAGACACTAATCATCTACCCTACTAGAAAATGCAAGATACAAATTGGAAACATTGAGGCTTTGTGCTAAGACAGCTTGATAATGGCCTTATTTGCATCTGGGTTTTTTTGAGATCATTATGTGAGCAGCTCATTTTTGTGATGTTTTATGTTTGTGTTCACCTTTAGTCCTCCTTGAGGCCTACCTGTACTATAGAAACTCTTCTTAGAATGAAAATTGAAAACAAATATAATCGGGAATTTGATCAAAGATGTTGGGTTTTTGGGACCTCGTTTCTATGGTTGAATAACTCTGCTATAAAATTTCCTAGTTCATTTCGGTTTTCATGGGATAGCCTAGAGAATTTTAAATGCAAATGCTTTTGTATTTCTTTCTGGTGGGTTCGGGGCTATATAGGATGAAATGTTTTCCATCCTCTATGGCTTGAGTTATGCAAATTGTCCCTGGGTAGTTTTCCTTGGGGTAACCCAACCTTTGAATTGTATTTTCATTGGGAATTTAGGGTGCTCAAAGTCTACAGTTTGCTTTTGTCCTTTTATATTTATAGGCACTGTAAAATGTTACTGTTTCATACAAGTTTGTGAGTACAAATTTTCTGTAAAATAGAATTCTGAACTAGTTTTATAGCTGCTTACAATATAGATAGGCAATATTATTTGGAGTAAATGGGAGGTATAACAAGGCCAAAGGGATTACGCCAATCCCCAAAAACCAATAATTGAAGACTTTAGTGACCAACTAGCTCTTAGACTAATATAAGCTCCAAACTGATTTCTCATATTTCCCCTTTTATATTAGAATTCTCAATAGTTGTCAATTGGGTTGAAATGCATATGAGGTTCATCATTACAAGGCTTAGGGATATTTTCATCAAGTGCTAACAGATTGAGGCAAGAAAAGAAAAGACACAGGATATGCATTGGCTGTTTCTAACAGGCTACTCAGTGGAGACAAGTCAGTTAAGTTTAAAGTTGGTCATGTACAGAAAAATGAGGCAGAGACTACTCAGGATTGGAACCTTACATCAGATGCATACTTCCTTTATCTAATTGCTAAAAAGTTTTCATCATCAAACAACTTTGAGAGTTTGCCTCAAGTGCTAAAAGATTAAGGAAAGAACAGAAAAGTCACAGGAGAATCAAATACATTGGAATTTGGGTCATATAGCTTCATGTACACACCCAGGACTTGTACTTGCACTCAAAGTCACCCAAGACTTGCACTTGGCCTCATTGGAGACCACTTGGGGGGCTCTGAACCCAGGTCTCCACGTTAATACAAGCCCGATTACCTTGCTACTTGCCACTAGACCACACTCCTATGGGCCCCTTTTTCCAATTACTAAAAAGGTTCATCATTACAAGGCTTAGGGATATTTTCATCAAGTGCTAACAGACCGAGGCAAGAAGAGAAAAGACACAGGAGATGCATTAGCTGTTTCTGATAAGGAGATCAAAAACAGGCTACTCAGTGGAGACAAGTCAGTTAAGTTTAAAGTTGGTCATGTACAGAAAAATGAGGCAGAGACTTCTCAGGATTGGAACCTTACATCAGATGCATACTTCCTTTGTCCAATTGCTAAAAAGGTTTCATCATCAAACAACTTTGAGATTTTGCCTCAAGTGCTAAAAGATTAAGCAAAGAATAGAAAAGTCACAGTAGAATCAAATAGATTGGAATTTGGGTCATATAGCTTCAAGTACAGATGCAAAAGGTTTTTAATAGAAACCACCTGTCACCTATAGAATACAAACTTAGCAAGCACCAAGGTTACTGAGAATCTCCTACTCCATGCTAGGTGTTACCCCCCATTTTGCATGGGTGTCCACACATGAATTTTTTCACATGCTTCAACAAGGAGCGACATGTTGATGGAGATTTGGGTGGCCTATGAAGATCTTGCTTCTATGTGATGGTGCCCTAGTGATTGATGATGTTCTGGCATTGCTAGATCTTCACACTAGTAGCCATGGAATGTTGTTTTTGATTGATGCTTAAATATCAATATATTCTCATTTGGATGATTGTCTTGAAGTTATATCTTGATGACTTTCTTCTTGTACATATTTTCTTATGCGACATTGATAGAGTGCCCTAGCCTCTTGAGCTGATATGGTATTTTGGATAACATACACTCAAAATTATTGAAAGGCATGGCTGGTTTTCATGGTGTATTGGTGTTTGAGGGATGATTTGGATTGCTTATGGTGTATTGGTGTTTGAGGGATGATTTGGACGACACCCTTGTCCCTGAGCATTTGGCTAACTTATGTGGATATGATGACATTGTAAGCCTCTTTCTAGAGTTTAGGATGTAATTCAAGTATGTATTCTGGAACCCTAATTCATCACTCATACTAGCAAAGTAGAGTTGACTACCGGTTTGAAGATAACAGTCTGGGCAGGAAATACTAAATGTGGCACATTGTAGAGAGGACATTAAGGGCAGCAGCTACAAGGATGTTTTTAGGTTTTGCTCTAGAAAATTTTGGACAAAATAGCAGTGACAGAGTAGATTGATGATGCCTTTTCAGACATATCTATAAGTGTGCTATTCCTTGGATTTATGGAAGACTCAAAGCCTACAAATACCCATCTACAACATGACTTCTTACATTTCTGGAGGCCTGTAAATTGGTAGTAGATTGGCAGCAAAACAAGGATGTTTTCAGCAGTAAATATGGGCAGGAAGAGCACTATATCTGACTGCAAACTTGTCCTAGTACATCTTTTTGGTTTTGAACAATCCTATGGTTATACTTGTATGATTTTCAGAACTGTTGGCATTTCCTGTGGCATATTTCCTCTGGAAACAACACAATACCTGATGGTAACAGGAAAACTGAGGAATAATACTTACTTCATGAATATTTTTTTGTTTAGTAGCTACTCCAAGGTCATTACATGCTTACATCAATGCATCCAACTTCTCCACTGAGTCAACTTGAAATGTGAAAAAATATATTTTTAGGAATATATATTTTCAAATTAACATTAAGAGAAAAAAAAGCAACAAAAAACAATGATGATGCCCCAAATCATTGCAATTTGACTCATTTTCTAAAAATCTATTGTGTGTTGATATTAGAACTTAATAAGTTTCTCACAAGTTTGACCATTAGAAGAAGCATTTTGAGGTAAATGTAATGTGAATAACAATTAGAAGTACCTGTCCCATATTGTATAAGTTCTAGGCATGACTTATTAGCATTTTGGGCACATTCCAAGTAAATTTGTGCAATCTTAGCAAGTAAACATCCATAAGCCATTATTTGGTTCTTGCATATGGGTAGGATTACCCTCCTCATAATCAATGCGAAGTAGATCTGGTCATAGTATGAGTAATTATGAGAATGCAATAAGCAATTCTGGGAACTTTTCAATGTTAAAGGAGGACAAAAGAGAATTTTGTTCAAAATAACAACCCCAAATCATGAATTCTAGGCACATATTGGAATGCAACAATGGTCCTTTTCAAGTTCTCAAAAAGGGGGGTGATGGCTCAGAATCACAATAGCAATTCATTGTTAAGGAGTTCGAAGATCATACTTAAATCATCAATCTGGGTGGGTAATGATTCAGAGGTGCAGTGCACTATGTATGCAAACTACATGAGTCTAATCTATCAATGAGGTTGCAGCTAAAACGAATAACTAACTATGAGCAGATCACCCAGAATTTGTTCCATTCGTTCCAACTTCCAAGTGATTGGATTTGGCTTCCCACGTATTCTGACAGTTTGCTAGTGGTCAAGTGGAGCCATACCAATCCTAGAAGATTACAAAACAAGGGAGAATGATCCAAAAAATAAGAAATCACTATATACTACCTGTATAACAGATTGTGGCAATGACTACAACAATAACATGATGCCCATTAGGAATTTAAGATGTAAACCCAAAGTGCTTGCTATTATAAACTAAAGGAATGAAGCAACATAAACATATATGCTGGAAAATTATTAAAGTAAATAATTTTGCTGATAAAATAGTTTACTAAAGAAAACAATGGGCATAGAAGTGAGTAGATCATGGAAACAAAAGAAAAACAACATAGTGAGGTTCTGGTCTCTTCACTTGAGTGAGCCCTACCCAAGGGAGTTCAGAACCTCGAGGGAAAAGTTGTTACAGATGAACTACAGTATTATTTATTCAAATATGCAGGAATTTACATTACCTATGGATGCCACAGCTCCTTGTTCTAGAAACTAAGAAATAATCACTATAGGAAGATATAAAATTGAAATGAAAAATCAGGAAGAAGATTTATCTTTCTCTTTCCTATCTAAATACCCAGTTCTCTTCTAAAAGAGCTGCAACTGACCCAATCAATCAGATCCCTGATTGATTTTGTTTTGTTTTGTTTTGTTGGAGGGGGGTTGTCTACCCTTTTCCCCTTACCCAGAAGCAACTCAGCACTGGGGTCCTTTTATTTCTCTTGCCGTCGGCTCTAATTCAGATTTCAAATAGATTTGGGGAAGATTGGTAGCTTGTTCAATCTCTTCCATTAATGCTATAGATAGGATCCCCCAAATTCTGGTCGTGGCTCTCCAACATGCCTCCTCCAACACTGCTATGCACCAGAGAAACCCACCACAAACTCACGACCAGAAAATGGTGAATAAACGCCATTGTTTTCCAGAAAACACTACTACCATTGCTACGATTTGAAAAAACGCCCTGTTATCCAGCCAAAAAACATGATGGAGAAAACGTGGAGAAAACCCATAGAAAACCCAAGGACCAACATGCCCTTGTTATCCAGAAAACCCAAAAAAATGATGGAGAAAACCCATAGAAAAAACAAGGACCAACACGCCCTTGTTATCCAGAAAACCTAGCAAAACGATGGAGAAAACCACTTGAAAAATCTACGCAGCATATGCAGGGTGCACTCAGACCACAAGAAGACACAGGCTTGGAGCGGCGTGGGCAGGAATGTTGAATAAAATATCCCCCAGCATATTGGATATTTAAATAGTAAAAAAAAAACCCTTTTTACCCCTAATATACCCCCAATATATTAATTTTTAATTTTTTAATTTTAACCCCCCCAATATGAATGGAAGTGATATCATATTGGTCCCTAGGTGACGCCCCCGTGACTTAGAGCTAACAGCTTTGATTTTAATACAGTTGAGATAAAAGACTTGGAGGCTGACGATTTTGCAAGGAATTTTAATACACCCTTGACTGACTTAAACGATCTTGTGATCGTCCAGGTTAGGCCTTTTGATTCACTTGTTTTAGGTGTCCCTGTGCGTAGGATAATTTCTACTGCAGGAGAAAGTTCTTTTGTTTTCACCTCAACCTTTTCAGATGAAGGGGTACTACCTCCCCTAGTAAGTGCCCCTAGATCTAGCATACCTACTATGCCATTGACTCCAGTGAGCCGAGTAGTCCAACCGCCGGTTCCCACAAGCCTAGTAGGTGCTTCTGGTGACATGGTTACTGGGATCCCTAATATACCTACTGTTCCTCCCTCCTTCACACACATTGCCTAGAGTGGTTCGGTGGGATCCTCAGATTTTGTCCAAGGATTTACTTGGAATGGGGGGCATATTCCCCCATCCACTCCATATGTATGCCCATCACCTTCTTATGTAGGAGTACAGTTTGGAAACACTACCTCTTACGGGCAAGGTTTTCAAACTCCGGTCTCAGCCCCGTTCACAAGCTCTCCCTTTTCATTGTTTAGTGAAGGGATACCTGCTCCCTTTTTTCAAACCCTAGTTTTGATTGGGACAACCCGAACCTCTTATACTTCACCTCCCACCCACAATCCTATGGATTACGGATGGAATCCGTTTCAAAGTAATCCATCCACTTCACAACCGATGGCAGGGGGCAACCCCACCTTTACATATGGGCATTCAGGGGCAAGTCCCTCTAATCCCCAGACTGGCACTTTTAGTGCTCTGGTTCGACCCAAGCTTCCATTCTTGGCAATTTTAAACTTGCCAGATTTGTTAAAATTGATGAACGAACCGGTGAGGCATGACCCCTCGTGGCCACCTGTTCCCACCAAATTTCCATTGGACATCCCAAAATTCGAGGGCAAAGTTGGTGAAGATACTAAGGTTCATGCCACCACTTTTCATTTATGGTGTTCTTCTAATTCACAGAATGAAGATTTAGTCAGGTTAAGGCTGTTCCAAAGAACCTTAACGAGTACTGTAGCAAAATGGTACATAGAGTTGCCTTCTGCTGTGTTTAGTAGTTTTTGGGACTTGGCTAGTGCATTCCTTAGCCAATTTCAGCTTCCGGTCTAATACGATTTCGGAACGGACTTGTTAACTACCTTCAGGAAGAACAAGGCCACCCACATCTCGGATCACATCCAAGAGTGGAGGAGGCGAAAGAGCCTTATTAAAGCCACTATTCCTCTTGAGTTTTTACTAGAGTGGTTCCTTAAATCCCTGTTGCCTTACATATCTAATGACGAATCCACTTCAGGAGTGACGAATGACTAAGAAGCCATTCTCAAGACCCAACAATTGGATTTGATTTATTCACAATCTGGGATCTTGTATGAGATTATCCCTGAGGCACTAAGGCCTACCCATGATGCAGAGAAACCTAAGCCTGAACCCCATGCTGATGGTGTGGTGTCCGTAAACTCTCCCACTGTAGAGTATTTGGCCAAATAGCTTCATCAGCTGTCCATCAAACATTCTACAGGGGAGGCGACAAAAGCTACCCCTCACCCCAAAGTGCAAATGTTTTTGCATAGACCTCTCAGAAGGGAAATCAATAGCTCGGTGGGAAGAAGAAGAGAGGAAATAATGAGGAGGGAAATCAAAACAAGTAGAAACCCACAAATAATGCTGATGGGGGCAGGAAAGAAAAGAAAAAGGTGAAATTCCCGTGTAAGTTGTGCCATGAGGATCACCTCACTCACCTTTGTCCCCTTATAGAACAAGCCCAGAAGCTGCTAAAATATCAACAACCGGCTGTCCTGAAGGATCCTTTTCCCCAAGGGTAGAACTCAGCTTCAGCTTCTAATGTAGCAGGGGGAACTCCAAGTGCCCTTGACCCCAACTATATCAACATGGTTCGATCTTCAACTTTTCTATAGAATAGGAATAAAAACTACAAAAAAGAGACTTCTGAGAAGGGTAAGTCTATAGGTGAAACTTCTAAACCTCTCACAATCAAGAAGCCTACTGAAACTATGCCCAAGATATCGAAAGGTGTCTTTAAGAAGACCTTGCATAACCCTAATGCTAGGGCTACTTCAAACTACTCCGTGGTTGAAGACTTAGCCCAAACCCCGTGCACAATGTCAGCTTTAGAGGTGCTACAGAGCTGTCCCTCCCAGCGAGATGCACTCTTAGCAGCCTTAGGAAGCATGGACTCGTCGAGTCTCATGAATAAATTTCACTTGTCTGATGTTAAATTCACCTACCTTATCATGTAGCCTTATCAATATATGTCATCCATGGTGGAAATACCATTGGAAGGGTAGTTGTTGATGAGGGTGCTTCTACATGCGTTATGTCCTTGTCATGTTGGAAAGCTCTCGGATCCCCAGAGCTAGTCCCGCCAAACACTCTGCTTACTGCTTTCAATGGAAGGTCATTCCATATGCATGGT
Source organism: Pseudotsuga menziesii (assembly GCA_001517045.1). Taxonomy (NCBI): domain Eukaryota; kingdom Viridiplantae; phylum Streptophyta; class Pinopsida; order Pinales; family Pinaceae; genus Pseudotsuga; species Pseudotsuga menziesii. The sequence goes on from LPNX011168163.1 coordinate 128,351, forward strand.
ATCCTACCGGATTTTGAAATCAAGCTGGCAGAGACAACGATGTCTGTTGAGGTAGAAGTGATTGATGCACCTTTAGACTATAATTTGCTTTTGGGAAGAAGCTGGACTTATGCCATGTCCGCTATTGCGTCGACCGTCTTTTGGGTGGTATTATTTCCACACGAAGGGAAGTTGGTTACTGTTGACCAACTCGATTTTACTCGAAAAGGCCGCATGGAGTCTAATGAGTCCACTGTGCCATTGGTTGATCAGGTCAAACCTGCTGCACAGAGCTTGGGGGATGGAATGTAGGCATCACTGCCGATGGGAACATTTGATCTTCCAACCCCGATTAACTATATTGGTTCTACTAGTGTAGGTAAGTCCATAGCCACGGTTGTTGATAGGACTGATCCTTGGGTTCTCCCTCCCCCCCATGAACCGGAAGTGCCCTTATCGGAAGTGGAAGTGGCTTACCAAGCTATCACTCAAACCACTGTTGATCCCCATTCCAGACCCTCTCACAATCTCAGAGGACCTGGAAGAAGTCTATTTTCTTGCTTGGGTAGAAAACTCTTTGCATTCTATGGATTGTTTAGATATGGTTTTACCTTCTGATGAAGCCATTTTGGAAGCCATGTGTAGACGTGGTAAGATCTGTGAAGATCTTCATCATCGATCCTATTTTCTTCCAGAGCTAAGCAGGATAGAGAATCAAGAGTTTCATATGAGACTGTCATATGATGTTGATACACCCATCAATCCCTTACCAAGGGAAGGAATGTTTGCTGAGGGGAATATGGCAAATGTTTTCACTACTATCCCTATCAACATCTTTGTGAATCTAGATGTCGTGGAAAATATCCATATATGTGCAAACTGCTCTCCTGAGGAGATTGCAATCTATATGGCCTTGTTCAAGGAATTCTGTGACATCTTTGCCTGGTCATATGAGGAGATGTCAGGCATTGATCCATCGATAGTTGAACATGACATCCGAACATACCCTGATGCTAAACCTGTTCGGCAAAAGTTAAGACCTGTTAACCCACATAAAGTGGCAGCTATGAAGGATGAAGTTGAAAAACTGTTGAAAGCTAGTTTTATTTATCCCATAGCTCTGATAGAATGGGTATCCAACCCTGTTCCTATTGATAAGAAGCAAGGGACCATACGCGTCTGTACTAACTTCAGAGATTTGAATAAAGCCTGTCCTAAGGACAACTACCCCACACCATTTATAGACCAAATTATAGATGCTTGCGTAGGAAGTGAAGTGTTCTCGTTTATGGATGGTTTCTCCGAATACAATCAAATTCAAATAAAACCGGAAGACCAACATAAAACTGCTTTCATTTGTCCTTGGGGTACCTTCACATACAAAAAGATGCCCTTTGGATTGAAAAATGCTGGGGCAACCTTTCAACGGGCAATGAAATTTTCCTTCCATGATATCAAAGCCATTGTTGAACCTTACCTTGATGATCTTCCTGCGCATTATCGTAAAAGAATCGATCATCTAGATCACCTGCGTCTAATATTTGAGTGATGCAAATACTATAAGATCCGCTTAAATCCCCACAAGTACATGTTTTGTATCGAGTCAAGGAGATTACTCAGATTCATTGTCTCTAATAAAGGCATTCAGGTGGATCCATTAAAAGTTGAGGCCATTCTAAATCTACCTCCTCGTTTTATTAAGCAACTTCAGAGCCTGCAGGGAAAGTCTAATTTTATTCGACGTTTCATTGTTAACTATGCCAAGATTACTAAGGGTTTCATGTACATGCTAAAATAGGACACCCCATTTGTATGGGATGAAACTGCACAACTCGCTTTTGAGGCATTGAAAAAATCTTTGTTGTCGGCACCCTTACTGTATTTGCCAGATTACTCTAGGGATTTTATATTGTATCTGGAAGCATCCGAGTCGACCATTGGGGTAGTCTTGGTCCAGGAAGATGATAAGCTCTAGGAGCATGTCGTTTACTATCTTAGCCATGCTTCATCCGGACCTGAACTTAGGTACTCCCACGTCGAGAAATTGGCCTTAGTAGCTCTCTATGCTGTTCATAGGTTACGTCACTACATTTTACTGAGGACTACAACAGTAGTGGCGGATGTTAATCCTTTTCAGTATGTTTTGTCTCGATAGATTGTTGGAGGAAAATTTAACAAATGGATAGCCATTCTCCAAGAGTTTGACTTGGATTTCCAGTTTGCTAAGTCTAAAAAATCCTTAGTTTTTGCTGAGCTTATAGCATAATTTCCAATGAAAGAAGATGTAGTCACTAAAGAAGACTCATTCCCAGATGAGCATATCTTCTTGATATCCACCTCTGACCCCTGCTATGGAGATATACTTATATATATATAGAATTTGAAGTATCCCGCGGCTTCCTCACAGGAGGAACGACATAAATTACACCTTCATGCTAAGAACTACCTCATCATAGGAGATACTTTATGTCGAAGGGGGGTAAATTCCATTTTGTGTTGATGTCTTACCCATGAGGAAGCGGAGATTGTCTTGAATGATTCCCATAGTGGAGCATGTGGGGGTCATTTATCTGGGTTAGCAACGGCCCAGAAGATACTACGTGCTGTTTATTTCTAGCCCACAATATTCAAAGATTTTGTGGAAGCGGTGAAGCGCTGTCATCCCTGTTAGCTTTACACCAGAAAAATGCGGTCACATCCCGCTCTGTTATTTTTCATTGTCTCGGTGGGCCCCTTCATGAAGTGGGGGATTGATTACGTGATGTGCAACCCAGCCTCAGCTAGGGAACACAAATATATCATTGTCGCTGTGGACTATTTTACGAAATGGGCAGAGGCAATGCCCATATTTAAAGTCGACGGGGAAACAACAACTTTCTTTGTGTTCAATCAGATTATAGCACGGTTTGGTATACCCAAGGTGATTGTCACTGACCATGGCAGTCATTTTCAAAATAGCATGATGACACAACTGACCATTATGCTTGGATTCAGACAAGAACATTCATCTTCATACTATCCTCAGGCAAATGGTCATGTTGAGGTTGTTAACAAGACTTTGAAGACTATCCTCAAATGTACAATTGATGCAGCCCATTCTAACTGGAATATCATGCTATACCCTGCTCTTTGGGCGTATCGAACTAATGTAAAAACTACTACGGGTTTCTCCCGATTCCAACTCGTTCATGGAGTGGAACCCGTTACCCCGGTTGAATGTGAAATCCCATCCTTGAAAATAGCTATTCATGTGTTACCTGATACAACAGAGCTTGAAGAACGTCTAGTACACTTAGAACATCTTGATGAGCAGTGTAGAGATGCGCTGACAGTAAATCAAGATCACAAAAATAGGGTCAAAAGCCAATATGATAAGTCGATCAAGCCTCATATTTTCTCTGAGGGGGAACTTGTTTTGCTCTGGGATCAAAACAAAGAACCCCTGGGGGCAGGAAAATTCAAGGCCATGTGGTTAGGGCCTTACGTCGTGTCGAAGGTATTAAAGAAGGGTGCATATCAATTAATTGATTTTGATGGGAATAAGCTGCCTGAGCCTAGAAATGGGCTCTACCTAAAAAAGTACTATGCTTAGGCTTAGCGCTTTTTCTTGTATTTTCTTGTATGTATTTTTATGCACACTAGTTTGTCGGTTTGTGTTTTTTATACCATCTGCTGGCTGTTTCAGATGTCTTCCGAGATGTACGTAGGTTTCGCTAATGGCGCCAGTTGCCACACTTGTAATCTTGCTTCAGCGACATGGGTCATTTATTCTCCCTCAGGACAGTTAGTTTCCTCAGGAGGTGCTTGCTTAGGTCCTGCTTCTAATAATGTTGCTGAGTATAGGGCTGTAATTGAGCTTCTATGGGATGCTTTGTCACGTGGTATCACCCAGCTGGAAGTTCGACTGGACTCTCAACTGGTGGTTTCCCAGCTCAATCGAGCTTATCAGGTGTGGAACCCTATTCTATTACGTTAGTTCATGCAAGTTAGGTTGTTGGAAAGAAATTTTGAATTCATTACATTCAATCACATTCAAAGAAATCATAATTAATTAACTAATGCATACGCTAATTACATTCTGGATTGGCATCTAACACATATTTCATAAAAATATACAGCATACACATAAAAAAACATTTGTAAATAAACCGACAATATTTATATATATATGTGTGTGTGTGTGTGTGTGTGTGTGTGTGTGTGTGTGTGTGTGAATATCTGTCTATAGATAGGTCGAGTCTTTGATCCTCAAATCTAGTCATAATTGTATAATATACAAAAAATATACAAAATATGGATCATAGTCCATCAAATTCCCTAGATCTAAGCTGGACCACCTTGGTCCCCCCCCCCGTCTCCTTGTACTCTGGCTTCTTCAGCCTCCTTGGATTCGGTAACCTCAACAACATCTATGTATACTAGAACTGCTCTCGCCACCCACCTCAAAAGGCGTATCCAGATAGGTGGAACTCCAACCACAAACTCCTGCTTGACGGCTGAGATGTGCTCTATTCGTAAGGTGGGTACTCTCTAGGTAATCCTGGCCAGCTTCCCCTCCAGAACCCTAATAAGCCCCTGGTCTTAGCCTAAGATAAGACGCACATACATGTGTGGATGCCCTTCAGGGCGGACTGGTCCAATATCTTCATTTTGACATGTTTATAGGATTATAACTCTTATACATATGTATATATCTCTATAATTTAAAATTCATAAAAATTTTAAAAACTTGAAAATAAAAAATTACCTAGCTCTCCCAATGCTCCTCCTAGAGGGAGGACAATGTCTGGATCACCTCGAAAATCCATCCCAGCATATGGAAACTGCTCCAGCGCTAGTAATTGCCACTCCCACCAAAAGTAGAAGTCATCATCATACACACTCTGCACTAAGTCACCTCCTCCCTGGAAGAGGAAGATATCTCCCCATCTGCTCAGCCTAGGATGACGAGGAGATCAAACTGGTAGGGGTATTGTAGGGCTCAATCCTGGCACTCTCTCGAAGAATAAGGCAACTAGTATGCTAGAATATCCAAAGTTCTTCCTCCTTCCTCTCTTGCAATCAGAGAGTTTCTTTCTCAAAATCGGGACAACTCCCAAACACCATTCATATAAATCCCCCTACATGCAATCCACTGCCAACCTCATTTGGTTTCTTGTAGCGAGATGAAGAGAAGATGATCCTGCAACCCTCACTATGGTACTTGTCAGTACCTGTAGAGGAATATCACGTATATGTGCAATAGGGATGCAACTCCCTCTCTTTTGGGTACCTGGTGCACAGTATATATCAATGTAGTTTTGGACACTTAGGGGATCACCGCCTCTGCCGGTGCCTTGCAAGTTGAATGGAGCTCCCCATTGTGATAGACCGAAAATGAAGTAAATATCCTCTGAGGTAATCTCTAAGGACTCACCTTGAAGTTCAAACATGCCTAAATCATGGTCCTAGTAGTTCATCATGAACTCTAGCAGGCGGACATTGGCCCGCATAGGTGATGTGTAAAAGAACTTCAATAACCCACTTGAACGTAAAAAATTCACCGTGGGGGCATCTTGGAGTGCTTCTTGATCCATATCTTCATGCTCACATTCCCTCCACTCAAACACCATCTTCAAACCTAGCAAAACAACCATTGTGAAGCTTTAGTTTCATGCAAAAATTCATATGTTGGACCCTAAATATTTCTTTTACTCTTCACGCAGCGTACATGACTGTCTAGTTAGGAATGTCGCGTACTATATGTGACTTTCCTTCAGGGAAACCTGCGTACAGAATGTGTGTACGCGAGTTTCAATATAGCGAACCCACGTACACAATGTTCCTTGCTTAAGGGCGCTCAAAAATATAAAATTGGAGCCTAAATTTAAAATTTGCTCGGATCAAATTGAAGAGCTTGGGGTGTAGTCTTACCTGACATTTGCAAAATTGGATTTAGTCACCGGAATGTCCACACCGATCGAATGAAGGTAGAAGTGAAAACTTGCTTTTTATGGCTAAAATTCAAAATGGTGAGTTTTATTTATGTGTTTGAACTATTTATACAAATTTAATTTCTCAAGTGGGTTTTTCCCCTATAGTTCACATTTTATCAAACTAATACCATTCCTTTTTGCCTTGTAATAGGTTTTTCATCGTTCTAAGGTGTTTTTTTCTGCTCATATAGGGTGATTTTTTGTCATTTCACATGCATTTTGCATCTATACTTAATTCATCTTAAACTTAGCAATCAACATTTTAACCACGGACTATGGTATTCTTAACCATTAGCTCATTATCTTTACCATTGTTCTTCCATGGATAGGGCCTTCCTCTCATGAGTATCCTCATTTAGAACCCATGTTGTCTTTCGATACTCATGCTGCAGCTGTCTTAGGTACAGGGGAATCCTCTTAGCTAATTTTCATGCCAAATGGAGCCCCATTTTGGTCTCTTTTTACAAGCTATCCCTTTATAGGACTCCCCACCCTTATGGAGTTTCTTTAGGCCCAGGTATGACTCCTTAAAATAGACTTGACTGCTGAGTTAACTTGTTCGTTCAAGCTCGTTAAGAATATGTGAATGGGAATCCGCATTGGTGGTAGGTTATCTCTTTCTCGGACCATGCAGAATAGTACGAGAAAGGATCACTCTCTTTTCTATGGAATTGAGAAGAGTTTCTCAGGCATAGGTTTATCACTTTTTCGGACCAGAGGGACTAAATTTACGGAAAAGGAACTCCCGGTATGAGCTTAGTTTTTTCTTTTTCGTGCTCTGGACCTAAACATGAAAAAGATTCCTAGTGTACTTTATGTATTTTTCATGCTCGTTAAACTCTAAAGAACAAAGCATCGTGTTTATTGTTGTAAGCCCCATTTCTCGTACTCAAATGGATCTTTTCGAGTGATCTTGCTTTCCTTCACACTCGTAAAACTCAAGCTATATGCTGCTCTCAAAGGAGCGTTGGGTAGGTGGTAATTTAACCTTTTTCAGACCTCCTTGACTAAGTATGAAAAAGGTTCACCTTTTATTCTAAGGAAGTTAAGAGAGTTCTTCTGTGGTATTTTTTATACTTTTCAGGCCTCAAGAGACTAAATTGGACGAAAAAGACCCCCCTAGAGTCTTCTTTGGAGTTTTCAGACTCTCTAAATGTGAAAACACCGACTGAGCATGTACTAGTTCGGGGTCATTAAATCCACGAATTAGTGACACTATCAAGCAATATTCCCTCTTCTCTTCAAGCTTGTTAAAAAATGAAGAGAGACTCGAGTTGACTTTCCTGGACTCGTTAAAATTTAACAGGGAAGGTAAGGAAGAAGTTTTTTTTTCTTGGTTTTCAGTTAGTGGCAGCATGTCATCCTTGAACATAGCACTTTTTTCCTTTTTCGATACCCATGTCTCAGTGTTCACTTTCAGTTCAGCTATTACTTCAAGTTTATTACTCCTCCTCTTGTGAATTCTACCTGGGGAATATGATCATGTCTCCTACATGACAGATAAGTCTAGTTGTTCTATCTATAAAGTTAAAAGCTGCCTGGGTCATCCCTGTGTCGTGCTCACTGTTCAAGGAATTAACTCAATATTTGATCTATATCCCGATCCCATCATTGTCATATTTGTTATCACTTGTGTCTCTCTTCCTTTACCCAGTTCCTAGTCACTCTTGTGATCCGTCGGAGGGTTTATTTCCTTCCTTATCACAGTATGGTTCCACATCAACATTTTCTGATGATGAAGACCTAGATTTTGACTATCGTACCTCAGGATTCACTTTAATAATTTGTGAATTCCTTTGCTTCAGTTGTCAATTATCACCTATTGATTGACAATCTGTTGAATCCGCTCCATGTTCGACTTCAACCTACATCTATTCACATGGATTGGATTGTACTGGTTATTTGGGATTGTTTATGAAGACCTTAGTTCTCCGTTTATGGACTAAGTTGCACAAGATTATGTTCTACCTATTTACAGAGCTTCCAGATCTTTGAAGACTCATCATTATTGTATATCGTGTCTTTGATCCACCTTTGTAATATACGTGGTCTTGTACCCATACTATATGATGTTCTCAAACATTTGTAAAGGAGCTAGTGTTCCAGTATATTGAACATAGCATCCTCAGATATGACTTTGTATATGACATTATTATGTATTTGTTTCAGGTACTACCTCTACTCCATTGGATTTCTGAGTTCTCCAAAGATAGATATTATAATGTATTTCAACCATCGCTTCCCTCTAACCTCACACCGTTTAGGGGGCATCTGTTATCAACCCAAATGGCACTTCTTCGTCCGAGTGCCGACACTTCATATGTTGGCACACAAAAGGACATTTATGGATTAAAGGTTGCCTAAATACTATAGATGGGCATGACATGAGATGCATTCACTATCCAACCAGCTTGCCATTTTACCTTTTTATATGTTGATTGTTGTATGTGACTCTTTCCATAGAAACTCACGTACCTACGTGACTATCTCCATAGCATCCCATGTACTGTATGCGAGTATCTCCATTGCAACCCGCGTACAGATCTGTACGCGGGTTTCCCTTATAGCAACTTGCGTGTCATACACGGGTTGCTAGTATCAATACTCGCGTACACATCCATTTGACATTAAAAATAATAAAACATGATTAATGGAGATTTGTTAACCCCTAATCATTAACTATCTTAACTGTCTCAACCTCCTCAACCTTCGAAACTACTCTATTTTCCTAAGTATAAATAGAGGCCTTGGGGAGGGCATTAATCAATCATACTTGGAGAGAAAAGTTATGTTGGTGGCATATCTTCAGAATTATTTGGAGCAGTAGAACTCGGAATCCTTTGGTTGTAGAGGATTTCTTGTTTCAAGCGTTGGGTTGTACACTTATCTCATTCACTATTGTTAACAAAGAGAATCCTTCTTCCAACTTTGTGTTGAGTTTCTTTCATGTATCATGGTTTGATGAATATTTATGATTGAGCACTCTATATATTGTTTATCTAACTTTTCATATATACATGTATAAGATTGTACTTGGAGGATTTGCTCTTTGCAGGTGAAGGAGGTGCATCCCTGAAAGCTTTGGAGAGGAGCAGAACCGGAGAAGAGAAAGCTTGGATCAACCGTCGCTAATTGGGTGAGTTCAACATTTCTTCCTATTCCTTTTCTATACTTTAAAGCTGATTATCTGCAAGTTTTAAGAGTATGTTGGTAACCCTAGACCCTCGGTTACAAGGGTGTTTATTCCTGAACAACAACAACATAAGTAGAAATTTTATTAAATTGAAGAAAAGTATTATAGAGTTTCTGGAATCGACTGATTACATGTATAAAATGGCTAACTAACTAACTCCTCTCGCATAGAAGCACTTATATATATAGAATTTTACAAAGGGTGAGAAAGTCGACCCTTTCAATGGTCGACTGCTCTAAAGATAAGTCAACCATTATGATAGATAACTAAACGAATAACCAACACATAATGTTTTCCTCCTTCTTCACGAAATGGTTCTTCTACGGCACGTGATGTGGCAGACAAGCTCTACTTTGGCGTGGTTGGTGTCAAGGTGTCATGCAGAGGCATCATGTTGGAAATCATCCAGGATGGGGTTCGCGCTATCACTCTTGCGCGTGGACAATAAGAACTTTGCAGGCCATTCCATACGTTAACGCTTGGGAATCTATCAGTACCAGTGCACGATTAGATTGATGGACTGAATGGTGAGCTGTGTAGTGAGATGGATATGCTCTACACATATCTAGAATGGATGCGTGGTCTACTCATTGGCTCACCGAAGACTAAGATCTGCAATAACGATTTCATCTATTAGCATATTATCAAATATCATAGGATTTAACCAATAAAATCGTGAAATAATAGAAATAAATCATAACTTGCATAAACCCAAAATATAGTCGTACATGGGGCTAAATAGTGAACTGCATGACATAAAACATGCCAAAAAGGTGACAAAACGTATGTCAAATATGTAAATTATTAGTCGAAAAACGATGACAAAACTGGGATCAACAATAAATTTTCAGCCTCTTTATGATAGAGTCTATCTTGTCATTCCTCCTTGCCTCCAATTTATCGAATTGGTTTTTTAATTCAGTCATCAATGTTCTAATATGTGGAGTCATATACTTTGAGGCTATTTCACATTTTATGAAAAGTTTAAAATATATATTCTAATAATAGTTATTAAATAATAATAATATTATTATTATTATATAATTTTACTATGATGTCTCACACTTTGGAAAAACTGCATGTGGTTTTATAAACCAAGTGTGGTTTTGCTTGTTCTTTTTTTGTCCTTTTTAGTTTATATGCTTTCTTTCTTGTTTTTCTATGAGTCTTTCTTACTTTTTTTCTCCTTTTAAGAAAACTACCTGTGGTTTTCTTTTTAAAACCACATGCGGACTCTGATACCACTGTAACACCAAGTCCGAGTGTTATAAGAAAATATGTATCCAAACGTTAAAGAAGAGAATCCATCTTCACTAATAAATATACAAATGAACGCTGAATAAAATAGATGATAGATTACATTACAATATTTTGGGTTTTATCTTAGCCATTACACCTTTTCAATGTAAAGGTCACCACTCTTTGACACACACACACACACACACACACACACACACACACACACGGACACACACACACAAAAATATCTCTTTATACAATGACATTTCCTTTTCATTCACTAAAAAAAGAAAAGTGTCTAAGTTTAATTCACAAAAAATCAAGTCAAAGTAAAAGATTATGATCATTGAGAATATCCAAGAATACATAGAAACAAATAAGCTTGCAAACCAGCTATGTAAAGAGACTCATGGGCATAGGATTTTTGGAGAAGAATGTGGGAAGCCATTAGAAACAAGGATAACTTGTTCTACATAAAATAATTTAGATTAGGGAAACTATCCCGTAAACACTCATTATGGGATTTTTAGGGAAGCATGTGGAATTCCATTAGAAATAAGGAGAAATTGTTTCACATAAAAAACATTTAGATTAGGAAAATTTTCTTAGATATGTTCATTATGACAATTAAGGCACATTGTGTATAATTTCTTATACAATAATTATAAATGGATGTAGAGTTAATTGCCATAAGAAGCGTAAGTTCAACTTTTCATTTTTTCCAAATTGTGGGAAATCCTGACATGCAAGAAATATATACAATTGCTTGAGGTATGTTTCATTTGTAATTATTTAATCTATAGCCAAGTGAAATCACCAACACAAACCTTATTTATTTTTGTAGAATAGAAATCGTTTATCTTCGTTTGCTACTTCACTTTGTTGCATGAACATCCTTCTTACATTTTCTAGTTTTAGTTTTATTTTGTGGTTAGAGACAACCAACCAACCAACCAAACAAAAAATTGTAGTGAAATAATTTTTGTCCTTGGTAAATTTTGTCAATCATTGTAATATGAAGCACTGTATTTAGAAATTGAACAATTAAGGTAGTTGTAAGGCCAAAAGTAAAGGGATACAAACATAAATATGAGGTTTGTGAATGAGCAAAGTGCATTTGATTCTCCCTTGATTTGGTTTGTGTGATTTGGATAGTTGTGGATTCTAGAGGCCTGTGCATAGGCTTTGTAAATGTAATGCAAGTCCAAATATTTGGCCAATCTATTAAATAAATAGTACATATTTGTTGTTGTGGCTAATTATGCTAAGTGTTTTATTATATGGTGTATTTCTAATTGTTTTCAATTGAATCACATAATGTGGTGGTTGTATGTTTAATATTGGAGTTGAATTTATTTATAGAAATTGTGGAGAAAGTACACCATGTGTGTGATGTCGTAGGGGATTGTGGCCTTGTTTCATCAACTATAAATTAAAATTGATTTATATCATATTTGCAAAATGCAACTAAAAGCATAAAACCTATTAGAAATGACATTTGTTGGTTTTGGTTTATGCTAAGGCACTATCACAAATTAGAGCTATACACTTTCGATCAAAGAATTTGTTTATTCTTACTCTTTGACAATATTATGTAGATTGTTGTGTTGGCTCAAACACAATCTTTATACTTTGTTAACAATCCCAAAACTCCTATCCTTTCTCCAATATGTGAACATATTTCTTCGAGCCATGTCCTCAGTTTTTCTACTAATTCCCTTCCCAAGTTTCAATCATTATCTTTTGGGTTCCCCCTTTTTGGTCTTCCCACCATTGCAGCCAATATGTTCTTCTATACTTACCATAGCAATTCATTCTCCTTATCAAGGCCAAGAGGCTTCAAGAATTTGTTATACAAATTAACTTTCTACTTAGTGACTTGTCACTACAAAGAAAACATCAATTATGGGGGGGAGTTAGTGTTACAAGATTGGGTAAAATTAAAAAAAATATATCCACTAAGCACTAGTGTGGGAGGTTTTCATGGTGAAACAAAGGCACTAAGGGGATGCAATAGCAGGCCTAAAAACTTACTTCACTACTTATCATACTATTTTTTGACCTGTCAGTGACTTGATATGTGTTATGCTGAGGAAGATGTCCTTTTCCACATGGAATTTCTGGAGATAGATGAGGTTGATTATTCTCTGGACCTGTTTGAAGGAAAAGCCATTTTTTGTTGTGTATCTCAGGAGGGATATGGTTGAAGAACATATTGTTCCAACAAATGATTCTTTTCTCGAGGTGGAAACTGGGGATTTGGAGATCATACAAGCACTTATGTATGTAGGTCACAAAATGTGGTATGATGTCGCCATGGTCTCGCTTGTAGCTAGGGATTTAGCCCCTGACCTTAGAGGGTATCCTTTCACTTTTTTCTCCGCACCCAATGATACCTACCTAGGGTTTCTATTGACAATAGATCCCATGCCTACATTCTTAGATGTAAATCAGGGCTTGGCCCAAAGCCTCCCAACCCCTGAGGGTTTGGTATCAGAATATAGCATGGAATTGTTGGAAGCGGGTTAACCCTTTAAAGAACCATCAGAACAAATTTTTGGCAGCAAGCTACTATGCTGGAGGAAGATATTTTCCTACATTATTTAGAAGTTTTTATCTCATATTTCTTAGGACCAACCGATAAGTGTGGGGATACAGTGGAGATGGTATTTGGAAAAACTGAGAGTGAAGGAAGGTAGGCCTAAACAATATCAAATGGTAGTCATGACACCAGTAGGGGTTCGACCTAGAAAAAGAGAAAAAAATGAGCCAATAAAAACCCTAACGTTTTGAGTTTGGTTTGTGGAGTAAATTTTTGTGTGGCACAATCTATGGATATGGAAGAGACCGCGAAGGTTGGAAAGGATAGGGGAAAATACCCTAGTCAATATTCACTTAAGAATGGGGGAAAAATTGTTGGTTGGAATGCATAAAATATGTTCCATAGGCTAGGGCTCTTATAGAGGGTTGGTTTATATTCAAATCAAAAAATAAAGAGGATGCAAATCGAGTTCTACGGAGTCATTGGAGCTTCAGTTCAATCCCTATCCTTTAAAAAAAATGGACTACCTTGTTTGATGTTGATTGTGAAAAATTGGATGTGATTCCGGTATGGATTTAGTTCCATGGACTACTATGGGAATTCTAGAATTTGAAATCTGTCAAATACCTTGGAAATGCACTAGGAGCATTTATAGACACAAACATGTCCTTTGTGCACACAAAAAGGATGACATTTGCTCTTATTTTAGTATCGCTAAACATCAGGAAGGGCCTTAGGGAAGAAGTGGAATTTATTTGGGGAAAAGAGAGGTGAAGGAATAAACTAGATTACGAAAGTATTCCATTCAAGTGTCATAGATTCCATGCCTTTGGACATATTTCCAAGTAGTGTACTCTCCCTTTCACCAAGGGCCCCCAATGGAATCGATAGAGATCGAGTGGTGGAAACTCAAATTCGCTGGGAGGTGCCTTGCCAAATCGGGTAAGACTATTGTAGACCAAAAGGGTAGGAATTTTTTCTCAAGTGAGGCTGGTGAAGAACCCCTAGAGATGGAAAATGTTTTCAATACAAAGATGGAACCACCTTCCACAGCACTGGTTCAAGAGGCTATTCTATAGGACCTTGAAGCAAATCCATTTCAATCAGCTAGGATTTCGACTGATATGTCAAGTAAGTTAATAAACCACAAAACTCATATTGTTCCACTTGCAAATTATTTTGATATGTTGGGAAAAAATGGATGGAAGGAAAATACCATCTATGACATCCTCCTGGTGGATCGTCCCCTTTCACCATTCCCTTTATCTCCCCTCTGGGTTCGAGACTGAACTAGCACCATACTCCCCCTCGTGGTAACCTTGTACCCTTCAGAACGTTTGCTTCCTCTTCTTTGAGATCAGGGAAGCTCCCTATCCATTTCCACCTAAAAAATCGAGAGGTGCTAGATTTACCTGGCCTTCACATTTTGGGATTGCAAAATCCCCCCTGGGAAACACCAAAGGGAGAGGTCGTTGAAGACCTACTCTTCTATATTCTTCATAAGACAAATCTAGACATGAGCAACTAAACAGAAAACAAAAAATCCATTCTCAGGGCACATGGAACTTAGAGTAGAGAAGACTTTGGATGGGGTTTCCCATGAAGTGTATCTCTTACAACTACAGGGGTTTGGAAAGTCCCACGAAATTTTTTTCCCTCAGTAGGTTGGTCTTGAGTAACTAACCAAATCTTATTATGCTATAAGAAACCATGGAAAAAAGTGAGGATGTAATTAGTTATTTAAAGAGTACACTAAATAATTTGTATTTTATTGTACAAGATGCAAGAGGCCACTCTGGAATTCTACCTATAGGATGGAATATGAAACTCTTTAGGGTCCATAACTTGTGGATATTTGAGTCCAGGATTGGGATGGAGGTCTACCTAGAGAACCTGGATAAATATGTCATTGTATTGAATATTTATGGGCCATACGAGGACAAGGTTACTTATTGGAATTATGTAATCCATAAATATTTCATCAAAACTAATAATGTCATCACAGGTGGTGACCTAAACATCACCTTGGGATCTAATGCAGAAGCATCGACCCTATCCCATATCAAACGCATTTTTACCTTCCAGAAGGAATGAACGTGGACAGACATGGATAAAGGATGCAAATTGCTTGAATTTCGTGGGTTTATTATGATAGAGCATCGACCCTATCCCATACCAAACACATTTCTACCTTCCATAAGGAAAGGGCATTGAAAAACATCGATAAAGGATGCGAATTGCTTGAATTTTGTGGGGTTGTTATGATATTTCTATTGTATTAGCAATATTCATGACTTAGTTAAGGATAGATCAAATCCTTTCAGTGATTCGATCCACATTGTATTTGTTATTTAAATTGTGAGCCTGCAGATATTGAAGGCAGCCTACACCATGTAAAATCCAGGCCAAGCCCTGAAAGACCTCGTATGTAATCAAGTTTGATATTTAATAGAGTAATTCTGCGTTATTTGAATTCGGTGCTATTGTGTGTAATTATATGTAAATATGTGTGTATTTATGAATTGAGTGTATTAATCATGCATGAATGAGTATGTGTGTTAATTTGTGTGCGTGAGGCCATGAGTGTATGTCGCAGATGTGAAGTACGAGTAGAAGTGTTTCAGCGAGAGGATAATATCGACCATCGATCACTGAAAGGATCGATGGTGGTCTGACGTTAATTCGATATATTGCAAGAAGAACGTTGTTACCTCTGTGTGTTCACGAGCCAAGCTATAGAGAGACTTGCTTACAATGAAAGTGTGAAGAGGATAAATGTCAAGAATGGATCTGAAAGTCTCCACTTAGTCCTTCTCAAAGTTTTAATCCATCATTGATATGTCTGGGTAAGAACTGATAGTCAACGGGAATTCTTCAAATCCCAATTGCATAGGGTATTAGCATGAAGATGGGAACCGTAAAGGAATTCTAGGGGGGATATCTAGAAGATTTGATGACAGTAGAGATTGATTATTGGTGATCAGAGTGGCATTGTTGATGCCTGGTTCCAACTTCGTTGGAGTGCTTGTCGGAATCTGTAATTAAAACACTTTCGGTCGAACTAATTCTTTTTTTTGGTTGAATAAATGAAAAAAACTTTCGACCGAACTATTATTTCGGCTGAATGTTAAAACTAACGGGGAACCTCATTATGTGGGCTTTTTAAGGATCACCGAAAAAATAATGTCCGGTAGATGCTTTTTCGTTCGAACATTTGTTTGGCTGAAAGATGTTTTCGACTGAAAAACCTTTCAGTTGGAAGATGTTTTCGGCCGAAAAATGTTATATATATTTTAACTGACGCAACTATTTAAAGTTTTGTTGTTTACATTTTTTCAGCTAGTCTGCGGTTTTTCACTTGGTCTACAGGCCTCGCCTCTCTATCTGCGGGCCTCACCTATTTGTTTGTAGGCCTCACCTGTCTGCGTGAGAGGCATGTCTAGTGTTTGTGGCTTCACCTCTTCGCTTCTGGTGCGAGTCATGGCTTCACCTCTCCGCTTCTGGTGCTTCATGGCTTCACCTATGTGTTAGGGCTTCACCTGTATGTTAGGGATTCGCCTGTGTTTACTATTTTTCCCATATGTTTGGTGCTTTCAATGCTTCTCCTATCTATGTGTGCTTCGGGCCTCGCATGTCTCCTGTCTGCATGTGCTTCGAGCCTCGCCTCTCTATGTGTGCTTCGGACCTCGCCTGTCGCTTGTGTGCTTCGGGCCTCACCTGTATGTGTGTGTGATTTGTGCCTCGACTGTCTGCATGGGAGGCTTATCTGGTGCTTCGCGCTTTGTTTGTGGGAAAGGAGGAGGAGTGGCTTCATGGTTTGTCTGTGGGCATGGAGGAGGAGCGGTTTCACGGTCTATATTTTCAGTCCTCTGACTGGGTAATCGCTTATCGTTCATCTCAATTTTTCTTTTTCTTTTATTAGTTATCAGTTGTTTTTTTTATATATGAGACGGATCTAAAAATATTTTGGATGATTTGTAATGACTTTATTGTTTAAAAAAGTTGAAAATTTCCAAATTGTTTATAATGATGTGATAAGTTTTTGGACATCAATGAAATGATTTGCATCATTACGGTGACACTCATATCACCCTACATCAATTTCCTTTTAGGTGTGTGGGCGAGGAGGAGGAGTGGCTTCGCGGTTTGTCTTTTAGGTTTGTTTGTGGGTGTGGGAGTCTTGTATGGTGCTTTGCGGCTTCGCGGTCTGTTTGTTAGGTCCGGTATGTAACATATGGTTTTTTTAGGTCAGATAAAAGTGACAGTATGTTTTTATGGTTCTAAATTAGTTTATGGGATTCAATTTTCAACAGGGTATCAATTTGATATAAGTGACCGTAATTCAAACTGTTTAAAACCCTGGCCTAGGATTGCTTTAAAGATAGAAAAGGTTAGTTCATGCCACCAAGCCTAGACTTAAAACAATTAAATTATAGTTTAGGTTAAGAATTTGGAGGTAGGCATCCAAAAAACCCTCCATAGTTGTTTATAATTAAAAAGAGTTAGCATGTAATTGAAATGTATTCCAATGTCTCACACCTTCCAACTCTCGTAGCTTATGGAAATGATCAACATGTAATTGTCGAATCTTTGTGAGATGTTCCAACCCTTGTATACTCTTTAGTGTGGGATAGTTGAGGAATTGAATATTCTAAAAATATATTAACATTTTAAGAATTGATAGCTCCTCTAAGTTTGCACAACATTGGATATTTACATGTTGAAGTGTTTGCATGTTCCACACTTACTAGCTCTCATAACACATAAATGATTAATAAATAACTGCCAAATGAGAAACATATAATTTCCACAGTTATAAAGGATGTGATTTAAGGTATATCTAGGCATTTATGTTGCAAATTAATGTTAATCTTGGCCTCATCAATTTGACTCACAATATGTGATATAATTATATTCACTTTATCTATGTTTGAAGCCAAACATTTAACTAAAATTACACCTAGAATTACGTTAATTGTTGAACTACAATTTGACATTTGACATTTCGGGTAGCTTCCATAACTTTGAAATGGGCTAGTAGTCTAATGGAAAAGTAATTTAATTGCAAGATATGCTCTAGAGAAACTATTGTTAAGGGCTCTTTACTATGGACATTAGTAAATATCTAGGCTACTTATGTTTTGGATTTAAAATAAATAGTCTTTCCATATGTTCTCCAATGTTTTTAAATAAACTAACAATTGAACTTCCTCTTATTTTAATTAACAGATAAAACATAAGGATACGAACATATATTTATGATATCTCTAGACAAATGTTAAGACATATATTAACAAAAGTATTTTCATTGCTTACATAACTTCAAATACTTCAATCCAATTAGAATTAGAATTATATTAGTGGTAATCATGATTAGGATGTGTGGTCATGTGTTAGGACTGTGAACTAGGCATGCTAGTTAGTGTAGGCCACATGTTGACTATAGTGAAAATGTGATCGCTCCACAACCTTGATGCAATAATGTGACACACTTTGTTCGCATTTGTGTTAAACTATTGTTGGCTCATGATTTTACTTGAGTTGTTGATAAAATACTAGGAACTAGATGTTGCACTAAATTAGACATTGCACAATTCTATGATAACAGTGCCAAGCCAAACCTTAAGAATTTCATTAGAACCTACAAAGAAAGAGCTTGAATATGTTACCCCCCTAGGTTGTCAAAAATTCCCACTATATATTCCTTTGCATCTAGTGTGCTTTAGTTTACAAATGAGACATGTTTCCATGTAGTTTCTTCGAGGTAGATTATTTGGTTTGTCAAGGATAATCTCGTACCATGACAACTATGAATAATGATATCATGATATTGTGCATATGCTTGGTTCAATATTCTAAGATCTTATCTTTTTCTATTGTTCATTTGTATGTTCTATGAATTTATGTTGGTTTTTCATGTTACATAGTAGGTTTTTCCAACAAAGGTGTGCCCTGGAGCACTAACCCATGGGCATAAAACCCTGCATGGTGGAGACTTAATCACACCAAAGGGGCAGTCAGCAAAGCCACTAAGCCAATTCCTTTTGAGAGTAAAAGAAAAGGTGTTGTCCATGTTCATTCCAAGGGGTAAAAATATCTCAAACATTATATCCATATAATAAATCCCACTTTGGTCTATACAATCAAAATTTTTGACCCCTTGCTTTAGCCTTAGCCTTGTAGGAACACTAAAGTAGCTCTAGTGCATAACACACTCCATATGAATCAAAGTACATCAACAAAAAGGCTCTAAATTCTTTCTTTCTTCCTCACTATCATTTCCACAAGATTAATAACTTGATGTGGAATGATCGTATTATGTTCTATACACAATAAGTATATTCAATTGTTTTTTTCCTGTCCTCAAAATTTTTATATGGGCTAAACTACATTAGTTCATTGAAGCTTATTTTGATGTTTATAGGAGATATATAGTAGAGATGGTTCGAGACAAGGTGGTCACTCAGTCTTCGAGTCGAAGATGTACATAGACATATGAGACAAGAACGCCTAATACCACACCTACATCTGCTAAAAGACCTTCAAATGTTCGCCCTTGAAGATGGTCTGAAACATCTAGAGATTCTAGCGTATTATATCGAGACACATTAGGTATGTTTTTGAAATTTATGCACATGCAAAATTTATGAGTATGCGTGAATATTTATATTTGTTTCAAGTCTTGTTCATTGATTTTACTAAGTTTCATTAGCATTTTTCTTTGTAGAGACACGATGTAATAGATTGTCTCGTGAGAGTGGCCAAGCTTCTGTGTCTAGTCGATTGTTTGATTCATCATCTCGTGACTGTTTTCCATCTTTTGGTCGTTATTTTAGAGAATGACCAATGGACCATCAACATTTTATTGGTAATATGTTACATATATATAATCTATTTAAATAAATTACTAATTTGCATGTGTATATATATGCTTGTGTCTTTATGTACTAAATTATACATGATTACATGTGTAAATGTAGAGGATTGTGGTTCTGATGAGGGTTATGATGATGCATTTAGAGAGGTTGGGGGTGATGATGCATTCAGAGAAAATGAGGGTTATGTGTTTGGAGAAAATGAGGGTGGAGATGATGAGGATGTTGCAAGGGACCAAGAGCAAGGTCATGCAAATGATTGAAGAAAGGGTCAAGGTCGGCAAAGGGCTACTTTTGAACAAGAACATGGTTGTAATCCCATGACCATTTATCCTTCAAATATACCTGATGCTCTTCCTTGGGAAAATGAAGATGTTTCTATCACCCGTGAACAATGTACAACCAACCATAAAAAAATGAGGGATGATCTTGCTAGCTTGGAACTCCCAACAGAGAGTCAAAAAAGGTTGCAAATACTTTTGGAATCTTTAGGCAAGTTTATTGGTTCCTATAGAACTGTTGGGCCAACAACAGATTGTTTTATTCACTTGATGCGAATGCGGAGGGCTCAGATGTGTCCTAACAAGTGGGTTGATGTAGAGAAGAGGGTATCAAAAGAAGATGCCATTTCAATGTTTAATTTTAAAGAAGGACCGAAGCGGAAGATGTTAAAGGTGAAATATTTCAAGCACCTTGAGATTGCACACCATTTATATGATAGATTCTTGGCTACCTATGGTATATTTCCATGGAATGATGAAGTGCCACATTATTTTGCGAGATTTTTTTATGCGGAGTTTTTTTTAAACATGAAGCCAAATTACACAGATGTGTCCAAATTTTATGGGGTTGGAAAAGGTAGGATGTATGAATGAGAAAGAGTCTATCATGATTCATTGTTGCCTAATCCTACACCTTGTTTGGTGCCTCAGCCATTGAGACTTGTTATGTTACAATCAGAGATGGAGGCGACCTCTTAGATTGGCCTAGAGGTCAGAATCGTCATAGGAGACAACTTACCATCTCCTCTAGTGGGGGTTAATGTGGGCATGGATCAACATAGAGCACATGCTCGTTCTCGTGCACATTTTTATTATAAAATAAACAGTGAGGTAGATTCAACGAGCCTTGAATATGCCAAGTCATATGCAAAACATTGTCGAGATGGATTGTTTGATTTACTCCATCGCGAGGAAGGAGGGAGGGGGGAGGTATGTGAGAACTTTTATGTTTTCCTCATAATTGTTAATTCATGTTTTGTTAGTTTATCTAAATATATAATGAACTCATTTGAATTGCAGTTCACCCAAATGTTGGATGAACGTGATTTTATGGTCAAATCTAGTGTTAACCTAGGGCCATTGAAAGAGGTACATTTGCATAAATAGATCTATAAACTTATATGTTCTTATTATTGTCATGACACATTTTTCAAGGATTTAAATTTTGTTTGTGTTCATAGGTTCCGATCCCTTTGCTTAGGACCATGGGTATTGGGCCCCTCTCATCATCAATATTGGGAGACATTCCTAGTGTCTTCCAAGGTTTGGAGGTAAATCAAGCACCTTTCAAATGTTTGATTAATGATTAAATGTTTTAGTAATGACTAAAAACAATTGACATTTTATTTAAATTTAATTTAAGTTACATTTAAATTACATGTTTTAAATGTTTAAGTAATGATATTTTAATTTTAGGTGGGTAAACGTATTGTACAACTTTCCATGGTCGTGGATGTGGTGACCTCTTTGGGTGATGGGCTCACTGAGGTATATTTATTCATTTTTATTATTTTAACTTCAAATTGTATATTTATTAAAGTTTATTTACAGTATAAAATTTATATATTGAAGCTTAATTATATGTTGCATGTGTTATATAGGTCAATCACCAGGAGAATGTGGAGAGTGATATCCATATAATGGATATTACATAGTTATATATGTTTTTATACATGTGAACTTGTTGATTTGACATATTCCATGTCAAAACTTTAAACTTATTAGTTTAACCTATATATTTTAAACATATATATCATTTTGGACCGTTCATATATATATGGTTTTATAATTTTGGACCGTTCATGTATATATATGTTTTTGGAAGTTTTTGGTTTTAAATGATTTAATTTCATCAATTTTGTTTAAATGATTTAATTTGGTCAGGTGATACATATATTAATGTCTTTGATGTTAACATACATAGATTTTTCTAAAGAACCACTTTATGAATGTTAGGAATGTTCAATATGTTAGTTGATGTTTTATACAATATGTTGTACTTGTGTTTAAATGATTTTCAATCATAAGTAATGTTCAATATTAAATGCTATTTAGGAATGTTTTCAATCATTTCTAGGTGGAATAATATGTGTATGATATCCATCTGAATTTTCAATAAAATGCACTTTTGGAATGAACTAGTTAGGAATGTTTTCAATGATTTAAGTGCAATAATATATGATATCTTTTGAATATTCATTAAAATGAATTTCAGGGATGTTTTCAATCATAAAGAATGTTAGTTATGAATGTTTGAATTTATATATGCATAGATTTTTCTAAAGAACCACTTTAGGAATGTTAGGAATGTTCAATATGTTAGTTGATGTTTATATACAATATGATATACTTGTGTTTTCAATTATAAGGAATGTTCAATAAAATGCTGAATGGATTTACACCCACATTCATGATTTCACCCATCAGGAATGTTCAATTTGTTCAAAATGTTAATTGATGTTTATATACAATATGATGTACTTGTGTCTAAATGATATTTAATCATTAGTAATGTTCAATATTTAATGCTCTAGTAATGGAAAATCATTTAGTACTTGTGTCTAAATGATTTTTAATCATTGGTAATCATAACCTTATAGATTATGAGAAACTAAAAAAATAAGAAACACCAAAACTAAGCTACAATTCTCTCTATATTTTCAAAAAACACATATGCTAATCATAAGAGAGATAGGGATTAATTCCATTGTTTTTTTATGGCATCATGGGTCCCTTTGCCAATTTGTGTCCCTTATTTAAGAGTGTATAAACTTATATTTCAATTTATGGGTAGATAACTATGAACGTGATGTTCTCAAAAGATTGCGATACCTTATTTATATGATCTATAATAGGACTAAGATAATAATTATAGGTTCTAGTATTTCCTTGCATCCCATTAATGAAGAAACAAGAATAATTAAATATATGAATTTCTTTCAAAATCCTCTTTTGTGCAAATTCAATCAAGATTTTGAAGGGAATAATTCTACATAGTTATTAGAACCCTGGCCTAGGCTTGCTTTGAATTTTAAGCTATGCATTTCAAAATGATGTAGAGTATCTTTAGCATTACCGTACTCATGTGGTTCTTTCACAGTTCCAACAAAAAATCCATAGGATTGTGGTTTGTTAATATGAATCTTGTAATTGTTGTGGCTTGATAAATATGATATCTGTTGAATATTCATTAAAATGCATTTTATGAATGTTTTCATTCATAAAGAATATTAGTTATGAATTTATATGTTATGAATGTTTGTATGTTATGAATTTATGATGTTTATATACAATATGTTGTACTTGTGTCTAAATGGTATTTAGTCATTAGTAATGTTCAATATTCAATGCTCTAGTAATGTTCAATATTTAGTACTTGTGTCTAAATGATTTTTAATCATTAGTGATGTTCAATATTTAATCATTACTAATGATTTTTAATATTTAATCATTAGTAATGATTTGGTAATGTTCAATTTGATATATACATATGCTAAACAATCTAAGAACAATGAGCTATAAGCTCAACAATGCAAGAACACTATTTTATAAGTTTCCTCAATTTGATGGACATAAGCTCAACAATGTAAGAACTTGATATCATATTTAAGTAAAAATAATCAAGTATGTATCATGTTCAATATGATTCAAATTAGAAACAAGATTTTAAAGGAATGTCGTCTTCAATTATTCTTTCATGATCAACTTTTGACATTTTCCATCTTCTAGCTTTCAATTTTTTATTTGATTTAACTTCTATCAACTTTATGCGAGTTGCACATACCAAATGACTATATTGGAAGAATATGGCATCAGGTTGATAGTCTTTAAAGTGAACGTCCCTTTAAGTTTGATACGTCTCTTGAAGAAAATAACCTTTTAATAGAATTGACCCTCTTTCATATATAAAACCTCTGTCATCATAGTCGTCCAATAATTTCATCTTTCTCTCTGTGCATCGCATCAAATAATATCTCACATTTTCATTGTTGTCTATGGGTGCAACCACAACAAATACATCTCCTACACATATTTAAGAACATTGAATTTGTCAAATTCATCTTCATTAAATCAAACCATTTTCATTCATTGTAAAAAAACTTTAAAATAACTGATAGAAAAATATAGTAAAGTATACATAAAATTACCTTCTCTAACCAGATCGGAAATTCTATCACCATCAATTGATATTGCAATGTCCTTTGATTCCAACTCTTCAAACATTGCGAGTGTCATTTTTCCTTTTAAATTAATTTCGTTGTGTTTCCAAGGTTTAACATAATTATCATTGATGTTTTCACAGTTCTCTATTGATTATGTTTCCTCCATGCAAATAGGACAAAAGCATGTTAGCTTCCTACTATCAATTGAAAACACATTTTGGAAGGTTTTTGTTTTGATTGAGTGTAAATCTCTAGTTCCATGAATAGTGCTAGCATCATATGGGATTGATCTGTCTATATCTTGGATTCCAATATGCCAAAAAAACCTGTCGAACATAAATTTTTTTACATGTACATGTGAATAAAATGTTAGTAGATGTACATATTAAAGTCATTCTAAGTTGAATAATTCTGTTTTGAAAACTAAGTTCATAGCTACGCACATATTTTGATTATTGATTGTAATCATGCTTGAGATTTAAAAGACACCATTGAACAACTTGATTAGCACACTGTTGGCAATAAACACCCTCTGGAGCAATTTGAAGATAAGAAATTCCAAATGTGCCATTCGAAATAAATCTTATGAACGATATTCGATATCATAACCTGAATCAATGCTCATCTATAGATATTTTAGGAGTGCCCTCAGAATCTTTGATTCTGACGGCACTCCCAATAGAAGCTGAATCAATCGATTGATTTAGAGAGATCACCATTAGTTTATGTTGAATTTGAATCTCTTGGTTTTAACCCCTCATTTCTTTTGATCATCTGGAAAATTATAATCCTGAAGGTTAGTAGCTCCTAGTTTCACACCATTTATCACTCATGCATATTCAAGGCCAAATGAATTTATTATATCAGTGATTTTTGGCTATTAATCCAAGCAAGTGATTACATGTTATGATACTTGTTTCTTTTTAACTCATATAGGAGGTCTAATAGGCTTCTCCACTTCTCAAATGGTTGTTTCATCATGTTTAGCATAGGGATGAAAGTGTATTTAAATTTAAGTTTTGTATTTTTTACCTTATTATACACTCATCCTTATTACTAGATTTGTATTTTTGGAAGTGAGGTAGTATTAAAGTTTGTCATAAGGGGTTAAGATGATTTTCAAAGTTTTGATGTGGTTTTGGTTACATTATCAAATTATCTCCTTGTTATTATAATACCACACCCTGATTCTAATTATATCAATTATGTTCTTATTTAGTTACTGTTAATATTCGATGATGAAGGGTTAGGGTATTATAACCATCAAACTATGCTTCGAACCAATGAGTCTCCAGGCTGTCACATCATTATGAAGAATGCAAATCAGTGCTATCATTGAAATTGAGTTTTGAGATCCACGTAACTTAAGGGTTTTCCATCTGTCGATTCGCTATCATGCAAATATCACACTTAATCCGTCACTTGCTTGATGTCTATGCAGATCATTATAGTGTGGTAAGCGTCCTCCAAATCCCATTAACTTGTCAACTCAAGAGTATGATGATTCCCCTGGAAAACTTACAATTCTTTGGTGAAATATGGTAGTTCGTAATGTTAACTGATATGTGTGGATTCTGGATGAACTAGTTGTGTGTTTTAGTTTGGTTCTTGAAAACCCTGAAATTCCTTGTAATCGTCATCATGGCCCTTGTTTCCAGGTTCAAAATCATAGGCGATGAGTATTTGGACGCTGCCCCTGAGTGCCGCGAGGTAATACGTAGGGTTGGGTGGCTAGGGTTTTTATAGAAGTTCTATGGCCACAACGTAGAAACTTCCAAGGCATTTGCAGCATCATTTGATGGATACACAACACAGGTGGGGGATGTTGAATTAAGACTGACAAAAGAGTTTGTTTCTCAGGCTATAGGTTTACCATGGATCGGTGAATGCTAGTACAAGGGTAAGCATGTAAAAAATGACGACTGGAAGGAGTTCCTCACACCAGCACACGGGAAAACGAAGTATAAATCTGGTTTTCCTTCTAGACTGCTCATGAATAAATGGCATGCTTTCCTCGAGCTAATCATAAGGTACGTTACCTGTGAGGGTAGGCTCTCTAAAACCCAATCCTATCACCTCTGACTGTTAATGATTTTTAAGGGTTGTCCAATGAACATGCCATACTATTTCTTGAATAGTCTGCACAAGATGGCTTGCACTTATCAAATTAACGTAGGGGATAAGGGAAGGAGTATTTTCTATCACGGGTTGATTAAAATACTCGTAGCACACCGGCTAGGAGAATTAGAAGATACCTGGGAATCGTTCCTCATGCGTAATGGTTTCAGGGAAAATGAAGAGTGGCCCAGACGAAGGATCAAAACTAGGAAAAGGTGCATCAAAACTAAACAAGTCGAGCCTTAGTTAGAAGACTCTGGTTCTCGGGGTAATATGGAAAATGAAGTGTCTAGACCTAGTTGAATCCAAAGTGCCAGTGATGTTAAAGTCGATACTGAGACAAACCCTGAGGTTCCTGTTGATAATCCTCAAACTTGAGCGAGAAAATCGGCAATCACAATACCCTATCAAAATGAGATTTTTCCTTGTTCACAGGATAATATTAGTCAGAAACCAGTTGAAGATCAAATTAACAGAATTTTGAGTAATCAAGCTATTCGTAGGACAACTTATAGTATGACAGCTTCCCTTTTTGCCAGAAGAGACCTGAGCATTGGCGATACCCTATTATTGAAGTGACTCCTCGGAACCTCGTCACAATCTAGTCCCCATTGGCCCAACCTTTATGGATTTGAAATATGTGTCTGCCTCTGGAAATGATGTTGTTGACAGTCAACAAATGAATCGTGAATGTGATATGGATCAAGAAATTGATCAGAGGCCTTACAGAGTCGAAGAGGATAGAGGAGGGTCAAATGTAGGATCAGAGAAACAAATTAATAAAAATCCTTATGCTCAGGTTATCTCATCTCTATAAACTGGCTTGAAGGAGGCTGAAGTTATCAAGAAATTTGCTATGGATGAAGTTGCAGGTCTAAAAACTGATTTAGCTTCTTGGATTGAGAAATGGAGTCTTCTGAGGGAAAATAAGCTTAAGTATAAAACTCAGATTAAAAAGCTTCTATTGAGGAATCAAAGGTTGATAAATAGAATAGGATCGCTGAATTTAGGGCTGTTAGATCTAAAGCTAAGCTAGATGAGGCGAGGAGAGATGGATCAATTCGACTTGTTGTCGAATCAGCTTTTAAAATTTGACAGTTTTGTTTTTTGTAATAAATTCCAATTTTGGTCATATGGTTTTAAATCTTCAATCATGTATGCAGATGATTCCAAAATTAGTCTCTACAGGTCAGTAATATCTTGGTCTTTGCCGTTTTTTCTTCTTAGTGCAAAGTTTTATTATTTAATGAGGATATCTATAGAATCGAAATTCTGCAGACATCCTGTACATTTCTATGTGATTATTATTTGCACTTTCCTAACAAATTATGTTTGAAATTTTTAGGTATTAATGACTACGTGAAATGGAGCTAGATGCTGTGTTGTTTTTTTGGTTTCAACTGAAGGCCGTTTCGAAGATGCAACTGAGTGCTGGTTTGGCTATTCCTGCGCTCCTGTTCCTGAACATTATCAGTATGGGTTATCGAATATAGGGATGATATGTTCTAGGGATAATGACATTGGATTCATCCAGTAAGTTACCTATTTCTTTGCACGTTATTCCCTCCTGGCGGTTATACAACGGCATTCCTATGATCTTGGTTTTTTCGTTGTCCTATATTTGGATAAACTCGTGTATCATCATGAAAATAGGAGAATTAGTTGATTAGTTGTTATTTCAGTTCCCTTTATAAACAAGTTTCAAACATGAGTAAAGGATTCGATTCCTAAGACTTATGGAGAATTGACATTTTACAGTTCTATATTACATTCTGTTGTGCTTGTGTTTTTTTTTAGAACTTTTTCTGAAGATTACTGGATGCTACAAAATACTGATGACCTTAGCTAAGTATTTCAGTTATTTTATACTGTGTTAATGATGTTTCTCCTTTGTTAAATTTCATTTTCATATATATATATATATATATATATATATATNATTTTTTATTATGTTGAAAGTGAGTGAGCTACTTCATGATTTCCAATTGATTATGAAGCTATGTTACATCAATTACTAATTGTGTAAGCTGACCTTGTTCTGTCTTCATGTTAGTATATAATTGTATCTATTATGTTTCAAGACTGTGTTAGATTTATTTGATAACATGTTTTATCTTCTATTTAAATTATCTTGTAATGAGATATCATCTTATTGTGAGTTAATTTACATTTAGTTCTGTTAATGCTATACTTTTCTGACAATGCATAATTATTGATCACTTTAAACATTGAGACCGGTTTTCAAATCAACATTTCATGCTCTCAGCTGAGATAGTTATCTTGCATTTAGGTCATTATAGGATAGAATTAGGAGCTACTATTTTTTGTACTTAGTTTAAGATAGTCTTTAGCATTAGTTAGTCTTTGGGTTGAATCTCTCTTATTTGTTAGAAGATTTTGGCTAAGTAAATATTACCACATATAGATAAAGAGACTCTCTATTTTGAGAGCACATTATATAGGAAGCAGGGCCTTGATCCTGTGAGAGACAATGATTCCAAACACATATAAGATTGTTGTAAGTCGAGTGTGTGGGGTGTCTTTTCGTTGTTGGCCTTTGGTCAGTATTTTCGGCCAACAAATGGCGCTAGAAGGAGGGCCTGAGCTTAAAGCTTAATGGCTGATCGATCACATAGTGCTCCTACTAGTAATAAACCTTCTTCCCCCCTCACAAGTTTTGGAATATTGTCTACCCCGGTCTCTACATCAGAACTTGAATTTGTAAACACTCCCTTTTTAGATGCAATCAAGACCATTATTGAAAGGGAACCAACTATATCACCAATTTCCCTAGAGCAAATAAATCAAACCTTAGAGTAATCCCATAGAATTTTAACTAGAGTGTATTCTCTCCAAACAGGGATCCCTCCGATCAATTTCAGTTTGCCAAGCAGAGCTCATTTTCAAACCTTGGTAGTGACTGAGTCAGTTGCTGATCCAATTGGAGAAGAGCCTCTTGAACCATTAAGAGGGTCTCCTAATGATCATCTTAGTGATCTTTTGATAGGAGTGTCTAGTCATAACACTTCCCGGAGATTGTTGTCTGCAGGTGGATCTGATCTACCTCCTTCACCTCCTGAATCACCACTTGATAGCCCTCGTGACCATAACAACGAGTCTTCGTTAGACCCAAAATCCGATCTAGACATGGGTGATCATGATCAAGGTAACCCTAATGTTGATATACCATGGTTATGATGCAGTGCCGTTGCTATGCCTGGACTACAACATAACCTACCTAAACACCCTGACAAACTGCTACCTAAGTTTGACCCAGATGATAAGGGCCTGGTTGAAAATCACATTGACAAATTCATCCTGGCTGTTAAGCCTATGAATATTCAGCATGAAGATGTGGTATGTTGACTATTCCCTTTAAATTTCGAAGGAAAAGATGCACTTTGGTATTTTCCCCTAACTCAAGGATCCATAACTAGATGGAGTGATTTTAGTCAGGCATTCCTAAACAAGTTTGGTGAAGATAAAACCCCTGCTGTTTTAGCTCTAGAATTGGCTAGAATCAAGATGGAGAGCAAAGAAAGGATAAAATATTTCAATCAACATTTCCTTACTCTCTTGAATAAGATACCAGTAGCCTCCCAACCTCCAGAAGATATCATAATTGAGAACTATTCTTTAGCATTACCTAAATACCTGGGTATGTTTGTGAAACAAGCGAGTAAAATCACGTTAGTTGAAACCTTTGAAGAAACAATAAAGGTTGAAAATAATTCGTTAAATTTTGAACCAAAAAATAATGGCAAAACTAATGGTTCTCTTCGTAAACGTGATGAAGGTTCTGTAAAAACCAACACGGATAAAAAGGATGCTCCTGCTTTCGATGCGGAAAAATTACAACAAGCAATTAGGTCTCTCGTGAATGAATTAGTGATACTGAAAATGAATAATGGGGAAGGTACTTCAAATAGAGGGAATTTTAAAACCCCATACTGACCATATACATCACCAAATGCTAGGAAAAACACCCCTCCCGACATATCAACTAATGAGGAAGTTTTTAATACTATAAGGGTTGTTTATGCCTTACCTGATACTTCAACCGATCAGGAGTCGGATGAATATCGTGAACCTGATTAGCCTGAAACTGAAGAGGAAGCTAATGAGGATCCCCTCCTATTTAATTGCCATTTCTGGGATAGTTCAGCCAAAGAGGGAGAGTCTAATGGTCATTCTATCTTTGTCAACCAACACACCCATACTACAAGAAGTAAAGGGCCTGTAGATTCGCAGCCATCATAAACACCTAAGAACAATTCCTAACATTCGAATCAACAGCCTGTAACTCAAGGTATAGATCTCCAATATGACATCATAGAAGATCTCAAGAAACAGAGGGAAAATATCGGTATGTTTGATTTATTGAAAAGTTACCCTATGCCTGGGGGTTCAATAATTTCAAACTTAATGACTTCATCAAACCCTAAAAAAAAAACAGCCCTCTGTACCTTCAGTCAATAACCTTGATCCTTCAACTAGTAAAACGACAGTTGGTCTTATTAGTAATATCAAAACAGCAGCTGATAAAGATGCGCTGATAGGTAAGAACTCCAATTCTAAAACTCCTCCCTTTCTACTAACGTTTGAAATCTTCAATTGGCATGTTCATAACTGTATGATCGATTCCGGAGCTTCGTCAAACGTTATGCCCTATTCGGTCTGTAAGAAGCTGAATGTCAAACCCACTCCTTGTGAAATTCAAATCAGCCAGTTAGATTGATCTAAGGTGAAGATTGTAGGAGAATTAAAAGGAGTAATGATTAGAATGGCTACTAATCCACAGATCTTCCAGGTTATTGATGTAGTGGTAGCAGACATACCAGATGTTTATGGGTTGTTCTTGAGTCGTGACTGGTCTCAAGCCTTAAAAGGATATTTTCCAACCGATTGGTCACACTTGTGGTTACCTAAAAATGGGTGACCAAATCGGATCAGGATTGACAGGGAAAGGTACATGAAACACACAGTGACTGAGATTAACTCTCCCAATGAAGCAGTCTTGTTTAGTGATTCTATTTTGGGCAAATATGGATACGATTCTGATTTGGGAAGTTTTCCTGCACTTAAACCTGCATTTACTAATTCTGTAAATATATCAGAAATTTTACATTGTGATTTTCAGGAAGTTGTTCCCAGTTTGATTAATACTATGAATAATGTAAATGATGTAATTAGTCTTATTGATAAGCCTTGGCATCTGTACTTTGACGGTTCTCGATCCAAGGAAGGTGTAGGAGTAGGTTGCATGCTCCTCGATCCCGCAGGAAACAAATTTATGATATCTTGTAGGCTGGAATTTCTTTGCACAAATAACACAGCCGAATATGAGGCCCTCATCCAGGGACTTAAGAAGGCATTGGACTTAAATGTTAAGGTTCTAATTGCATTTGGCGATTCTGAAATTATTGTTCGACAAGTCCGTAATTCCATTCATTTCTTATCTAATCATTTGCAAAGTTATCAAAAAGAGGAATGGATTTTAATTTCAACACTTGATGCCTTCAATATCGAATCTATTCCTCGTTTTCAGAATCAGGAAGATGACCTTTTGGCAAATGTAGCTTCACGACTCATTCCCGCAGAAAATTTTTCTCCCAATATTTTTTCTATTGAATTATTGTTTAGACTGTCGATCCCCGATAACATCACTAATTGGTGTGTTTTTAATGATGATTCGCAGATCATTGCCTTCTTAATAGGAGAAGATGCTTTTAAGGAATTAGCAATTGACGAGATCACACATGACGAAGATTTGCATAATTTCTCAATAATCCATCCACCTCAGTCGGTTGACCAATATTTTGAGCTGGTAAATTCGATCCCTACCTTAGTCCTTAGGCTCGAAATTTTTTATGACCTGCATGATAAGTTCAAGGGAGTGCCTAATTGCAAGATGAACAGTTCCAACATGCGTTATGAAACCATAAATTTAGGCACAGAAGCTAGTCCTCAAAATATTAATTTAGGATTAGACTACACCCCAAACGAAAAATCATCCTTCCTAAAACTATTTAGTGAATTCAAGGATGTATTTGCATGTTCCTACGATGATTTGAAGACTTTTGATACTTATATCATACAACACGTAATCCCTATGAAATCTCAGTCAAAACCGTTCCAGCAGAAACTAAGGAAAATGCACCCTGCCTTAGAACCAACAGTAAAGAAAAATTGAATAAATTGCTTACTGCTTGGATCATATTTCCTGTACGCCATACACAGTGGGTGGTGAACCTTGTCCCTGTTAGGAAGAAAAATGGAGATATTCGGTTATGTGTAGATTTTCGAAACTTAAACCGATCATTAGAGAAGGATAACTATCATGTTCCACCCATGGAACAAATCCTCCAGAAGGTGTCAGGTGCTCAGATGCTATCTTTATTAGACAGTTTTTCTAGGTACAATTAGGTTCTAGTCTCTCCTGCAGATCAACTAAAAACCACTTTTAGGACCCCTTGGGGAACCTATGCCTACATGAAGATGCCCTTCGGATTGAAAAACGCTAGGGATACATTCCAAAGGGCAACGGACGCTACATTCAGAGGTATGATAAATCACTCTGTCATTGTCTATTTGGATGATGTCACTGTGTTTTCCAAAAATAGATCTAACCACATTTCACACTTACGTAAAGTGCTTGAATGTTGCAGGAAGTTCGGTATTTCCCTTAACCCTAAAAAGACAATACTTGCAGTAACCGAGGGAATTTCGCTAGGGTTTGTAGTGTCAAAATAAGGGATCATGATTGATCTAGAAAGAACAAAGGCTATCTCTAGGATTCCTTTTCTTGCTACTAAGAAATCCATACAATCCTTCATGGGAAAGATAAATTTCGTAAGGAGATTTGTTCCAAGTTTCTTTGAAATCGTACGCCCATTGCAGAATATGATTAAGAAAGACAGTAGTTTTTCATGGGGGGATGAAGAAAAAAAGTCATTTATCAGAATTAGAGAGGCCATAGCTGAGGCACCCGCACTTGTGAGTCCTGACTTTAAGAAAGACTTTATTCTTTATACTTTTACATCTCACATATCTTACGCAGCTGTTCTTACTTAGAAGAACCAGCAGGGGGATGAAGTGCCTATCTCCTTCATGAGCTCGAATTTAAAAGGAGCTGAACTAAACTACCACAGAGTGGATAAACATGCTTTTGCTGTGTTCAAAGCAGTAAAACATTTTCACCCTTATCTCCTTAAATGAAAAACCAAGGTAATTGTCTCACTCTCTGCCGTAAGAAATTTGATAGTACAAAAAGACCTTGGAGAAAAAAGGGCACATTGGATGGCTGCTCTTCAAGAGTATGACCTAGAGATCAAACCCTCTCAATTCATATGTGGATTGGGGTTGTGTAAACTGGCCGTTGAATCAACACATCTTCCTGCTGACCAGAATGACATACCTTTAGATGACACCTTGCTCCAAAAGGAGGTTTGTTTTATCCCAGATCCGACTGGTTCATGGTACACTAATATTCGAACTTATCTTGAAACGGGCAGTGCTCCAGAACATTTGGACCCAAAGAAGAAAAGAGCGGTAAGACTAAAATCAGCACCCTATCAATTGGTAAATAATGTGCTTTTCAGGAAAAATGCAGATGGAGTTTTGCTTCGTTGTTTAGAAAAGGAGGAGTTTGTTTTAGTTTTAACACAACTGCATGACGGGCCTGCTGGTGGCCACTTCAGTGGTGATACGACTGCTCATAAAATTCTAAGAGCTGGTTATTTTTGGCCAACTCTATTTAAAGATGCCCATGCTTTCGTTAGAAGGTGCCAAGATTGCAAGATTGCAATTGGCAGAGTTAGAAAACCAGCGTTTCCCTTACAGCCTGTGGTCGTGGATAGGCCTTTCCAATAGTGGGGAATCGATATCGTTGGACCAATAAATCCCTCCTCCTCTCTTTAGCATAAGTACATCATAACAACCACTAACTATTTTACTTGATGGTCGGAGGTAGAACCACTGCGGGTCTTAATAAAAATCAGGTATTGCAGTTTCTTGAAACTAACATAATTACCAGATTTGGAGTGCTTGAATCTCTCGTGTTTGATAATGCATCTTATTTTTCTTCTGTAGAATTAACTGAATTCGCATTAGAAAAGGGAATTAGAATCAGATATTTGACTAACTATTACCCACAAGGCAATGACCTTGCTGAATCAACTAATAAGAACTTGCTGAAAATTCTGAAGATATCCATAGCTGAGCATCATAGGAATTGGCATACTATTTTGTATCAAGCCCTCTGGGCTGAAAGGGTTACCCCAAAATAATCTGTTGGTAACTCTCCCTTCTTTTTGGTATATGGAGTGGATGCTATTCTTCCCCGAAATCTGTTTTTTCCTTCATTACAGCTTGCATGGGCTGTATAAGAAACGGAGTGTTCAACCATTGAGGAAAGAATCAATATGCTTTTGAAATCGAAAGAAGAATGAGAAAATGCTAAGAGACATTTTGAAAAACACCATCAAATTGTTAAGTCATGGTTTGATCGTGGCTCATCCTCAAACAGGGAGTTACAAGTAGATGATTTGGTTTTGAAATGGGACAAAGCACATGAAGATAAAGGGGAGCATACTAAATTCCAACGTCTTTGGTTAGGTCCATATGTGATAGCAAAAAAGCTTGGTCCTAATACTTTTCATTTGTAGACTTTGCAAGGACAACTTGATACCCTCTTGGTAAATGGGCATATCCTTAAAAGGTACTTTCAGTAATCTCACATCATTGAGTCATTTTCATTGTCTATTCCCATTGTCTATATCTCTGTACATATTTTTGGTTACATTCTGATTTCCAGACCGGTTAGAGTTTTCGATCCTAGGCTTGCTGATTACTTTCTTTTCTGTCGTCATCATGTTTACTTACTGCAAATTTTAGATGATAGGTCATGAAAATAGTTCAATCCTTCCAAATCATTCATTGTACATAAGATTGAATCTCTGCCTCTATAAATAGTTTCTTTATTCGACACATCTTCTACCCTGTCTTTCAGAATTTAGCATGAAGCATTTTGCATGGTCTTAAGGAAGAGCTTAATGGTGAAATATGTTAATCCAGAATTACTGAAATACATATCAGATCGTAATCATTGATGGTGACTAGAAATATCTGATGTCTCATAAGTGATCTATTTTCAAACCAGAAGAAGTTTTAACCTCTACAAGTTTCTCTTAGCAATCCTTGATTGTTGTATCTGGGTGCCTTTCTATAAACCAATATCTTAGGGAATCTATTTACTGATTCCAATGAATGTCTACTAAGCTTGAATATTTGTTGAAGATATCTAGTCATCTTTAAGCTGTCTTAAGAAGTCTGTGGTTTTATCCCTCATTTTTGTGAATACATATGATGATTCAGCCAGGGCAGTACTCTTTAACTCAAAGTAAATATGAAAGAGGTTAATCATGAGCCGGTCTTTCATGAGCCGGTCTTTTTATGATCATAAGTTCTATTGGAATGATGTTGTCAAAAATTTGGTTACCAAGCCAATGACAGCGACTCTCAGTCGAACAAACTGAGAGACAGGAGGTCTCATCACGAGCTGGCCTGATCAATTTCTGGTAGGATTGGTGAACAAAGCTGTCATTATTTGGTCACCAAGCTAAGATAGTATTCCTGATTAATTCTTTTGTATTTACCCCTGTATATATGATTTGTATATATACTAACACAAAAAAATATATATATATAAAATATAAAAAAAATGAAGAGTATTGTCTGCTATTTTGCTTGAATGAGGGGAAAGTCAATTGATGTTCTAAAGAAGCCACATCTATACTGGTATTGGCTAACCTGTCTTTGGTCTTATAGATCTACATTGGGATTAAGTCATTTTACTTCACACCTTCTTGAGGTTGAATAAGACTAGGAACACCTAGATAACATCCATAGGATTGTTTTGAGAAATCTGTTGAGGCCTGATTATATGTTTAGATTGGTTTGGATATGGAATAATTTAAGTAGATATTTGATGCTTATGGACATCATTTTTTATTATATGAAGTGTGAATGTTGTTTTCGCAGAGATAACTAGTTCGGTCCCAGCATGTTTCCAATTGTTGGCAAGCAACACCCTTCGGAGCAATTTGAACATAAGAAATTCCAAATGTGCCATTCGAAATAAATATTATGAACGATATTCGATATCATAACTTGAATCAATGCTCATCTATAGATATTTTATGAGTGCCCTCAGAATCTTTGATTCTGAAGGCACTCCCAATAGAAGCTGAATCGATCGATTTATTTAGAGAGATCACCATCAGTTTATGTCGAATTTGCATCTCTTGGTTTTAACCCATCATTTCTTTTGATCATCCAGAAAATTATAATCCCGAAGGTTAGTAGCTCCTAATTTCACACCATTTATCACTCATGCATATTCGAGGCCAAATGAATTTATTATATCAGTGATTTTTGGCTATTAATCCAAGCAAGTGATTACATGTTATGATACTTGTTTCTTTTTAACTCATATAGGAGGTCTAACAGGTTTCTCCACTTCTCAAATGGTTATTTCATCATGTTTATCATAGGGATGAAAGTGTATTTAAATTTAAGTTTCATATTTTTTACCTTATTATACACTCATCCTTATTACGAGATTTGTATTTTTGGAAGTGAGGCAGTATTAAATTTTTTCATAAGGGGTTAAGATGATTTTCAAAGTTTTGATGTGGTTTTGGTTACATTATCAAATTATCTCCTTGTTATTATAATACCACACCCTGATTCTAATTATATCAATTATGTTCTTATTTAGTTACTATTAATATTCGATGATGAAGGGTTAGGGTATTATAACCATCAAACTATGCTTCGAAACAATGAGTCTCCAGGCTGTCACATCATTATGAAGAATGTAAATCAGTGCTATCATTGAAATTGAGTTTTCAGATCCACGTAACTTAAGGGTTTTCCATCTGTCGATTCGCTATCATGCAAATATCACACTTAATCTGTCACTCGCTTGATGTCTTTGCAGATCATTATAGTGTGGTAAGCGTCTTACAAATCCCATTAACCTGTCAACTCAAGAGTATGATGATTCCCCTAGAAAACTTACAATTCTTCGGCAAAATAAGGAAGTTCATAATGTTAACTGATATGTGTGGATTCGGGATGAACGAGTTGTGTGTTTTAGTTTGGTTCTTGAAAACCCTGAAATTCCTTGTAATCATCACCATGGCCCCTGTTTCCAAGTTTGAACTAATAGGCGATGAGTATTTGGATGCTGCCCCTGGGTGCCGTGAGGTAATACGTAGGGTTGGGTGGCTAGGGTTTTTACAGAAGTTCTCCGGACACAACGTAGCAACTTCCAAGGCATTTGCTACATCGTTTGATGGATACATAGCACAGGTGGGGGATGTTGAATTGAGACTGACAAAAGAGTTTGTTTCTCAAGCTGTTGGTTTACCACAGATCGATGAATGCTGGTACAAGGGTAAGCATGTAAAAAATGACGACTAGAAGGAGTTCCTCACACCAGTACACCGAGAAACGAAGTATAAATCTGGTTTTCCTTCTAGACTGCACATGAAGAAATGATGTTCTTTGCTCGAGCTGATCATAGGGTACGTTACCTATGAGGGTAGGCTCTCTCAAACCCAAAACTATCACCTCCAACTGTTAATGATTTTTAAGGGTCATCCAATGAACATTCCATACTATTTCTTGAATAGTCTGCACAAGATGGTCTGCACTTATCAAATTAACGTAGGGGATAAGGGAAGGAGTATTTTTCATCATGGGTTGATTAAAATACTCGTAGCACACCGGCTAGGATAATTAGGAGATACCTGGGAATCATTCCTCGTGCGTAATGGTTTCGGGGAAAATGAAGAGTGGCCCAGACGAAGGCTCAAAACTAGGAAAAGGTGCATCAAAACTGAACAAGTCGAGATTGAGTTAGAAGACTCTGGTTCTCAGGGTAATATGGACAATGAAGCATCTGGACCTAGTCAAATCCAAAGTGCCAATGATGTTAAATTCGAGACTGAGACAAACCCTGAGGTTCCTATTGATAATGCTCAAACTTGAGCGAGAAAAACGACAATCACAATACCCTGTCAAAATTAGATTTTTCCTTGTTCACAGGCTAATATTAGTCAGAAACCAGCTGAAGACCAAATTAGCAGAATTTTGAGTAATCAGGTTATTCGTAGTACAACTCGTAGTATGAAAGCTACCCTTTTTGCCAGAAGAGACCTGAGCATTGGCGATACCCCTGTTATTGAAGTATGTGACTCCTCGAAACCTCGTCACAATCTAGTCCCCATTGGCCCAACCTTTATGGATTTGAAATATGTGTTTTCCTCTGGAAATGATGTTGTTGATAGTCAACAAATGAATCGTGAATGTGATATGGATCAAGAAATTGATCAGAGGCCTTACAGAGTCGAAGACAGAGGAGGGTTGAATGTAGGATCAGAGAAACAAATTAATAAAAATCATTATGCTCAGGTTATCTCATCTCTAGAAAGTGACTTGAAGGAGGCTGAAGTTATCAAGACATTTGCTATGGATGAAGTTGCAGGTCTGAAAATTGATTTAGCTTCTTGGATGGAGAAATGGAGTCTGCTAAGGGAAAATAAGCTTAAGTATAAAAATCATATTAAAAAGCTTCTATTGAGGAATCGAATGTTGATAAAACAGAATAGGATCACTGAATTCAGGGCTATTAGATCTAAAGCTAAGCTAGATGAGGCGAGGAGAAATGGATCAATTCGACTTGCTGTCGAATCAACTTTTAAAATATGACGATTTTGTTTTTTGTAATAAATTCCAATTTTGGCCTTATGGTTTTAAATATTCAATCATGTATTCAGATGATTCCAAAATTAGTCTCTACAGGTTAGTAATATCTTGGTCTTTGTCATTTTTTCTTCTTAGTGCAAAGTTTTATTATTTAATGAGGATATCTGCAGAATTGAAATTCTGCAGACATCTTGTACATTTCTATGTGATTATTATTTGCACTTTCCTAACAAATTCTGTTTGAATTTGTTAAGTATTAATGACTACGTGACATGGAGCTAAATGCTGTGCTGTTTTTGTGTTTTCAGCTGAACTTCGTTTCGAAGATGCAACTGAGTGCTGGTTTTTCTATTCCTGCGCTCCTGTTCTTGAACATTATCAGTATGGGTTATCGAATATAGGGATGATATTTTCTAGGGATAATGCCACTGGATTTATCCAGTAAGTTACCTATTTCTTTGCATGTTATTCCCTCCTGGCGGTTATACAACGACATTCCTATGATCTTGGTTTTTTCATTGTCCTATATTTCGATAAAACCCATGTATCATCATGAAAATAGGAGCATTAGTTGATTAGTTGTTATTTCAGTTCCCTTTATAAACAATTTTCAAACATGAGTAAAGGGTTCGATTCCTAAGACTTATGGAGAATTGACATTTTACAGTTCTATATTACATTCTGTTGTGCTTGTGTTTTTTTTTAGAACTTTTTCTGAAGATTATTGGATGCTACAGAATACTGATGACCTTAGCTAAGTCTTTCAGTTATTTTATACTGTGTTAATGATGTTTCTCCTTTGTTAAATTTAATTTTCATATATA
>LPNX011168163.1:169754-192388 GCA_001517045.1 Pseudotsuga menziesii
TTTTCAATTGATTATGAAACTGTGTTACATGAATTACTAATTGTGTACGTTGACCTTGTTCTATCTTCATGTTAGTATATAATTGTATCTGTTATGTTTCAAGATTGTGTTAGATTTATTTGATAACAGGTTTTATCTTCTGTTTAAATTATCTTGTAATGAGATATCATCTTATTGTGAGTTAATTTACATTTAGTTCTGTTAATGCTAGAATTTTTTGACAATGCAAAATTATTGATCACTTTAAACATTGAGACCTGTTGTCAAATCAACATTTCATGCTCTCAGCTGAGATAGTTAGCTTGCATTTAGGTCATAATTATAGGATAGAATTAGGAGCTACTATTTTCTGTACTTAGTTTAAGATAGTCTTTAGCATTAGTTAGTCTTTAGGTTGAATCTCTCTGATTTGTTAGAATATTTTGGATAAGTAAATCTTGACACATATAGATAAAGAGACTCTCTATTTTGAGAGCACATTATACAGGTAGCAGAGCCTTGATCCCATGAGAGACAGTCATTCCAAACACATACAAGATTTCGGTAAGTCGAGTGTGTGGGCTGTCTTTCCATTGTTGGCCTTTGGTCAGTATTTTCGGCCAACACACACACAAATAAATCGGAAGAATGGTTCATTTGATACCTTTGAAGTGCTCTTTTTACACACACCCTGGCACCATCGTGCTCCCCTTTTCCATGACCAGTTTCACAAAAATTCCAATAATGTTTAATATTTTTTTTTTTTAAGGCGGCATAGCCAGAATAATGATCGCGAATATTTAAATTTCCCTGCACATCCATATGACCATATCCAATGTTCATTCACTACAACTCCACGTGTTTTCAATGAACCATAAATAATATAAAAATAGTGTTGTACATAATCTCTATCATGCATGCGGTCGTTGTTGATATAGAAATGGTATTCCTTGATCACATGTCGATTGTCATTCGTGCTTTCTATATCATCAACATTTTGTTGAGAATGTCTATATAGAAAATGGAAAAATATATAAACTTGGTCAAAATGATAATATATTTCACTCTGTATTTCTTTTTGTGCTTCAAATGTGCAATTCTCCATGAAATCAACCACAGAAAAAATAGTCCCTTGTTGAAAAACATCACGTGATTGTTTTAATTGCAAGTCTTTCCATTGTGCTCTATGTGAATGTTTTATGTATTTATAAATTTCTTTTTCAAACTTCTTCAAAAACTTTGTAACATCGATTTTATCTTCTTGTAAATCTATCCTTTTCGAAAGAGCATTTGAAGAACTTGTAGAATTGTGGGAATAAGTGACATATTCATATCTCTTCCAATCAACTATGATATTTGACAATGACTAATCATTAATATCAATAGGATATTTATGGTGGAATAATGCTAGATTTCCACAATTATCACATTTCTTTCCACCAACACATCTTTTGTTGTCAAAAATCTCGTGACTATATATAAAAGCACGAATTGTGGAAGGAGGTGAATTCGACCAAAATGTTTTACCAAACTGAAGGAATGTGTCATAATATAATTCAAACTCAACATGATAATGACAACAACATGTGTCATGAATAGTGATAGGACTAACATACCATGGCTTCTATTGTACAAATGTATTGATTGACAGATTCAATTCACTGTGTTCATCTTCGAATTTATTGAACAATTGTATCTGGGCCATCTCCAATATATGTTTTGGATGGATTTCATACTGATTTCGAGATATTCTGTGTTGTATCACGTCTCTTGCATTTGGTGAAACACGAGAATTTGCCACCCAATATTCATGCATCATAGCTTTAAATTTTTCACCGACCCTATCTTTATAGGGTTGTCTACAAATAATTGCCCAACAAGCAAGCTCATCATTTACATCTATTTTTAATCGAAATTTGTTGTATTTGTACAATGTTTTTCGCGAAGTTCCAACAACCTTTGTGATCTGCGTTGTCAAACATTTTTGTCTAGTACTAGATGAAATAATCGTTGTTTGTATTATTCTACGTGCAACACTAGTATCTTTTTTTCTGGAATTTCCAATTGTTTTTATTGCATTGGCTATATTTTTGAACACATTTTGCTTCACCTTTGAATCTTTTGTCTTCTTTTGAATACCCAATAATGACCAAGCTTCCTTCAACTTCTTGGAGACTAACAAACACCTCAAAATTTGAGCTTGCATTGCCATTGATTCTTTTTCCAGAAATTGTTCATGCATCTTTTCGGCACGATATCGTACAATATGGTCAGGTTTCGTGTTTCCGAATTTTTCTTTATCAACATTTTGTAGCATGTCGTCGTCGATGATGAAGCCACGTATATATATTTCAATTTCAATTTTAATTTAGAATATTTCAAATTTACTTAACTTGAATCATAAAAATACGACTAATGATTATATGGTTTAAAATATTTTAATAACCAATGTATATATATATATATATATATATATATGTATATGTATATGTATATACATATATATACATATGTATGTATACATAGGTATGTATATATATACATACATATATACATATATATACATACATACATACATACATACATACATACATACATACATACATATATATAATGATGTTGTATATATATATTACCTCTATTGGATTGAATTTTTGCATCATTTTGTGATTCTTCAATGTCTTCAACATCTACAACAATTGTATCTGCATTTGGAAATTATATTAAAAAATACATCATTTACAAAAACCAGTTACTGCATTTTAAACAAATTTACAATATTTGTACATACCTGGTTCAATTTCTTCTTGAGTTTGATTTTGAACATTCATATCATCAACATTTTGATCCAAGTCTCTAATTACATCATCATTAGCGATGTCTTCAATATTTCTATTCATTTGTTTCTTTTTTTCATGGGACCTGAGTTTTTGCTTTTCATTATGTAAGGCATCATCTCGAGTGTGATCACACTTCCTCTTTCGCGTTTTTTTGTTTCCCATGATTATTCAATGTATACCTTCAGCTTAGAATAAATTTCCCTCGAGAGAATCTTAATCATCAAAGAAAAAAATTCACCTTAGAAAATACAATAAAAGTAAGAGTCATCCACCTCAAACAATATGATTACAAAAAATAGTGATAATGGCTACAAGGAAGGTTATCGACCAAATTTGGCACTTCTAGGCCACGTGAATTACAAAAAATTACAGCTTATTTAAATGTTATAAAAGTATAATTAACCAGTATAAAGCCGTGTTCACTAAATATAAATTACCAGTTAAAAGACCAAAAGATGATTACTAAAAATTGATAATTAACTCATTTAAGGCAAGGTTATAAAAAGTAAATATGTCCATAAAATATTGTTCAAAATATTAAAAAAAAATGTACCATAGACTAAATTGGTGCAAAAATTTTAAGAAAATTTGTACCATAAAATATTTTCCAAAAACATCTTCTGTAAAGAAAAAAAGACAACAAATTTTCAAAATAATGTTTGCGTACAAATAAAAATAGGCTTCACCTTAAAAGATAAGTTTTACGAATACTTACTAGAAAAGAGAGCCTTCCTTCTTCTATAACTGTGTAAAATGTTGATCAAATATGTTTTTTTTTCCTTGGAAAAAAAGCGTAACTTTATTTCTTTAAACAAAATTACATTCTGTAGATACACTAAAAAGTGTATTTTTTTAAAAGAAAGACAAGTAAATACTTCGTGACAATTACACAAGATCGTCACCATTCAAAGTTTTTCACCAGTCATTAAGACCATAACAAAACAACCATTCCGAAGTTCATACCCATCCATACCGCAAAAGGCATGAGTAATAATGTGACAAGAAGAAGACCAATAACACTGTAGCACATTCTCCATCTGATGGAAAACGAAAGGTATGTGATATATACTAGAACATCACCAATATGCAAAATATTGAGTGCAACCCACA
The DNA here is from genome assembly GCA_001517045.1 of Pseudotsuga menziesii. Classification (NCBI taxonomy): domain Eukaryota; kingdom Viridiplantae; phylum Streptophyta; class Pinopsida; order Pinales; family Pinaceae; genus Pseudotsuga; species Pseudotsuga menziesii. The sequence continues at coordinate 173,684 of LPNX011168163.1, forward strand.
CGGCCAAAAAGAGTGCTGATAAAACTTGAAAAATACCAGAAAACAGTAGTAAAAGTAGAACATAAACATGAAGCATGTGCACCCTTGCTCAATATATGAAGGGATGATGGTAGAATTCATGGATAAGGTCCCCACAATGTTCTATGATCACCCATTGTCCCAGAGCCAATTGAAGGCCCACCTTCGAGGCAACATCTGCCTTTAAATTGTTTTATCTGTAAATGTGTTGAGAAGAGAAAAATGTAAATGAGGAAAGGATCTCTCTAACTGTCCGAAGAGTATTTTCCAATCTAAGAATTCTGCGCTTTTGTGTCGCTTTAATCCAGTTAATAACATTCATGGAATCACCCATGAAATTGAAAACTATACAACCTTTCTTTGCTGCAAAAATCAAGAGGAGCTTTAGGCTCATAAGTTCAGTGAAATTGTTACTACCTTCCCCTAACCCAGCCACAATTTCATAGAAATGTGTGTCAAATACATAAAGATATGCCCCACCACCACAGACATTATTTTGTGCCGCTCCATCGAAGAACCCCCAAGGAACCGAATTATCCACAGCAATCTCCATCCTCTCCCATTTTCTAGCAGCGTGAATGTTCTGTGGGAAAGCCTTCAAGAAACCATAAGAATTACTGGAAACTATAGTAGGAATATAGGCCAGCTCAAAAAAAATCAGATTGTTTCAAGCCAATCATACCCCCCAGAGCACAAACATTGGTAAAGCAAGGAGTTGTCCCTGCCTCTTGTCTCGGAACCAGTTTGTCCAAGCCTTGAATAATAGAAGGGCTTTCCTAGACACAAGGTTCCCCAACTAATAATGAGCACTCATCCCACACTGCTTTGATGAAAGGGAAATGGAGAAAGATATGTCAAATGGTTTCCTCCGCATCTTTACAAAGTGAACACCATCCCGACCCCTGAAAACATCTTTTTATCAAATTTTCCCAGGTGGGGACCTTATTCTCCAACACACACCACAGAAAAATATGTGTCTTAGGGGGGATTTTAACCTTCCACAATTTTTTCCACCACCAGCTTGGTGCCCTTTGAAGACCATCAACACTCAATTGTAAATATCCTCCTTTTGGTGTATAATGCCCACTTGGGTCAACATCCCATACCAACTTGTCCTCCCTGTCCCTTAATTGAATGAGATCCCAATTCGACTTGTCAATATAAATCCCAACATTCTGTGCATCAATTGCGTTAAGGCCAATAAAGTTAACAGGTATCCAAGATTGGAACCAATGAAGCCTTTGAACAGGAGCAACAAGATGATGAAGAAAGTGATAGCCTCTCTCGTTTAGAGAAGCATTAGTATGAACTGGAAGAAGATGTTGCTAAATGCTTCCTGACCAGGGATCCACCCCAATCCAAACATGTCTGCCATTTCCCACATTCCAAGCAAGGTGAGCCTTAATGACCGAAAATGATCTGACCACACCCTTCCAAATTAAAGAGCCCACAGAATGTGATTTGTTGGGACTTTGAATCTAATCTTCCAGAGAATCCGGAGCCAAATATTTTTGAGTTATAACCTAGGTCCAAATACTGGTAGTATTGATTAATTTCCAACCACCTTTGACTTCCAACGCTTGTGCAAAAAGGAAAATATTCTTTAATCCCCACCCCCCCAAGCTCTTTGGGGTCGCAATCCTTTCCCACTGAACCCAAGGCATCACCTAATGCACCTGTTTACCACTCCAAAGGAACCTAAAACAAATACTCCTGGTTGATTCCAAGATGCCCTTGGGGATCCATGCCAAGGACATCCAATAGACATGAATAGCCTCAAATACTAATTTAACCAAAACCAGCCTGCCAGCCCGCGAGAGCCACTTATGACTCCAAAATTTCAGCCATTTTTCCAATTTCTCAATGATCCAGCGCCAGTCCATCTTATGGTAATCATTAGATTTAAGAGAGAAACCCAAGTATTTTAATCCCGCATCTATATCAATTTGAATAAAGGGAAAAACCCTAGCAAATGCTAGGGTTTCATCCTCGGTCAGCATATGGGTGGTCACCGTAGATTTTCTTTCATTAATATCCATGCTAGTAGATTTTGAAAAAATACCAATAATATCAGAGAGGGATTGTATATCCCCGAGCGAACTTGAGAAAAATATAAGCACATTGTCACAAAAAGTAGATGAGTAATCGACAAGTGATGGGAGATTTGGATTCCCCAAAACATACCAAGTTATTTTGCATTCTTAAGAGCTCGACTGATACCTTCAGCTACCAACAGGAAAAGTAGAGGGGAAAGTGGACACCCTTGACGAAGACCCCTCTCCACATGGAAAAAAGGAGAGGTCGCTCCATTAATCAGGAGCGAGAAGGATACAGTGGTAATGCAGCTCATTACCCATTTGATGAAACCGATGCCAAACCCCAAATGTGTCAACAACATCCGAATATAAAGCCAACTAATTTTATCATAAGCTTTAGACAAATCAATATTAAGAATGCCCCCTTTAATATTTTTAGTCTTCATACTGTGCAAACCCTCCTGGGCCACCCCAACTGCCTCATGAATCTGTCTTCCCTCAAGGAACCCAAACCGTTCTTCAGAAATATGATGAGACAGAATAGCCTTAAATATGTGAACAATGATCTTATAAACCACCTTGTAAACACAGTTGCACAATGATATAGGTCTAAAGTCATTTAGGGTGGTAGGACTGTCAACTTTAGGAATTAAGGCAATGAAAGTAGTATTAAAACTAGTCGGCAATCTCCCCAAGATACTGGTATCCTCCACATATTTTAACAAGTCCCCCCCAATAAGATCGTACAGGCCCAGGAAGAACTCAACAGACCATCCATCTATCCCTGGACTCTTATCCTTCTAAAAGCTGTGTAATGCAGCCTTAAGTCCCTCCTCATAGACCATATCCATAAGAATAAGGTTGTCTTCAGAATCAATGAACCTAGGAAACAATTGGGCCACCCTGACAACCTCAGCAATAGTAACCTCAGGAGGGGCCTTGAAAAGGTTTTAGAAGTGTGCTACCCCTATACGAGCCTTATCAACAAAGTTAGTCTAAGCAACACCATGAGCATCCTGTAAGCTCCAAATTGTGTTTGAAGACTTTCTCCCCCTTGCATAAGCATGGAAGAACTTGGTATTGTCACCCCCACTTTCCAACCAAGTAGCTCTACATTCATATAAATAAAGAATTGAAACGGTGTTTCAGAAAAAAACGTAAAAACGTTTCAAGTTCATGGAATGAAATGGTGTTTTGAAAAAATGTTTCAAGTTTTTTTCCGGCCGGTGGAAAAAATTCAATAGAGATTTTTGGCCGAACTATTAGTTCGGCCAAACTCTTTTCCGTCCATAAAATCTAACTTTCGACCTAACATTTATGGATTTTTGGTCGAATATTTAATTCTTTTCGGTCGAAATATTAGTTCGGCCGAAAACTTGTAAATTTTCAAAAATTGAATTCCATCTCATATCTTAATCTTGTTCCAATTTCAGAGAGATCGGATCATATCAAATTCTTACAATTTCTCTTCACAAATGATACCATTAGTTGCATAATTCAATCTACTTTCTATAGATGCGAATTTTGTTGAAATTGGTGTGATCCACTAATTTTATTTATTATATTTCTTAGAAGGTGTCTGGATTGCTTCAAAATTTAATAGAATTCATTGAAATGAAAATTCAATAACCTCTTAAAGACACGATGAAATGTTTTGGAAAAATCATGGTCGTCAACATTGATGTCTTGTCTTCAAAAGGGTACTTTTAGTTTTTCTGTTTTGAATTGGAAATTAGGGAAGATTTTGTGTCAACCTAAACATGTCAGTTTTATGCTAGTTTTTCATATTGGTCCACTTCAAAAAATTATAATAATTATTGCATGCGGTTTTTGGATACAAACTTATAGACAACCTTTAGTACAATCTGTCTAGATCATCATAACATATTTTGTTTTTAATGAACAATAGTTGAATAATGAATGAAATGGTGTAAAAAATGCATGACTATTTATCATAATTTCATTAATTAATAACATACTATCAAACACTTGCAAAAATGACGTATCAAATGCCAATAAACAAATTCTAAAAAATAACCGATAGAAAGCTAACACAATTCTCTGCAACTTTTGTTTTTACTACAAAATGAAATTCTAAATACAAATCTAATTTTTCTTTGCTCGAAGTTGACAAACTTGCAAAAAAAACACTGCTTTTCTCATAACCCCCCCCAAACAAGGGATGAACATGTGTTAAAATAGGTAGAATTGGAAATTAACACACTGCTCAAGGAAAAGGGAGGGGATTTATTTCCAACGAATCTAAGGAACATCTGGGAGGTTTGGAATCCAAAAGAAGGAAAATTATAAAGGAACAAGAGGAGATGTGGAGATTGAAATGCAAGGAAACTTGGCTGGAATGTGGAGATGAAAAAAAAATTCTTCCAAGCTTTTGCAAAATGTAGAAAAATGAAAAATACAATATGGGAACTAAAGGATCCCAACAATGAATTTGTCTCCTCATTCAAAGTCCTGCCAAATATTGGAAAATCCCACTTTCAAAATAATTTCAAAGCGGATGATCGGGTTTCTATTACTGAGGTATTTCAACTATCTCTCGAGATTTGTTACGCCTATAGAGATCTAATGGAAGAAGTATCAGAAGAAGATTTAAAGGAGACTTTGCACAATTTCCAGAAAGGAAAAAAATCTAGGTCTGAATGGATGTACGATCAAATTCTTCCTGGAAAATAATGATACCATTGGCCTATATCTACTGCAGCTAGTTGAAGAATCTAGAACAAAGGGATTTATGCATCCTCTCCTAAACTCCACCTTTCTTTCCCTCATTCCAAAATCCGATCACCCAGTCTCTAAGGAGGAATTCAGGCCAATCTCTCTATGCAACATTACATATAAGGTCGTGGCTAAAATGATCACCCAAACATTAGAATAGGTCTTATCAGAATTCCTTTCAATTGAACAGTTTGGACTCCTATAAGGGAGGTAGATTCATGAAGCTATTAGGCTTGCTCATAAAGGACTGCATAGTTTAAAAATAAATAAATTGAGAGGCACTATATTGAAGATTGATATTTCAAAAGCATTTGAAAGTGTCAGTTGGTTATACATAATAATTCTTATGAAACACGTGGGTTTTGATTACTCTTTCATAAAATGGTTCATGAGTTGTTTAACTACGGTTTCTTTGGTAGTTCTCATCAATGTATTTGCAACTCCTTTCTTTCCATTCGAAAGAGGCCCACACCAAGGATGACCTCTCTCACCTCTTCTTTTTCTATTGGTAGCAGAAGGACTCAATAGATCACTTATTGATGAAAACTATAGTGGAGCCTTCTCCAGAATTTCTATCATAGATACTCTCCATCTAACACACCTTTTATTTGTGGATTACATAATAATTTTCTATTATGGCTCCATTGGGGAGGCTGAAAAAATTTCAAAAATATTGGAGCCTTTTGGGAAGGCCACCGGAATGGTAATAAATACGCAGAAATATTCCCTCTCCACCATAAATATGGAATATTATGTACTACAAAGGTATTCCTTTATCTTACCCTATGAAACAAATATATTTGATGCAAACCTCAAATACCTTAGTTTTATGTTAAAACCAAACAGTTACAAAAGTGAAGACTGGAACTAGCTGATTGCAAAACTAGAGAATAGTGTAAGTAGTTGGAGTCGCAGATGGATCTCAAAGACATGCATAATGGTATAGTAAAATAAGTGCTTGAGTCCATCCCATTTTATTGGATGTCTCTTACATGGATCCCAAAGGGAATTTTGGAGAAAGCAAGGAAATTGTGCTCTCGATTATTATGGTAAAAAAAAAATGAAAACTTGGTTCTCCGCTGGGTAAAATGGGACAAAAATTCCAAACCAAAGTCACTAGGTGGATGGGGGATCAAACATATTTAGCATTTCTGAAAATACCTAGTTGCAAAACCAGGTGGAGGATTCTCTCTACAAACAAACTCTGGACCGAGGTGATAAAGAACAAATACATTGCTCTAGACTCCTTAATAGATTGGAAAAGGAAACCAAACAAAGGGAGAAGAGCAGTATCAGTTATATGGAAGGAGACATTAAGTTCCTTTCCATTAATTGAAGAAGGCCTTTCTTGGAAAATCGACATGGGATCTTTTCTGTGCATTGGGGTAGATCCTTGGCTAGGATGCCAAAACATGCATATCCTTTCTCACCAACTCATTCAGTTCTTGCATCATCAAGGAATTTTCCATCTGAATCACATTGGTTACCCAACAACAACTTCAATCTGGGGAAAAAGATGGAGATATGTTGTCAGTGTGGACCTCCCAGATGTCCTGCAGGAAGGATGAAACAATTATCTAAATGCGATGCAAGTATCAAATGTACAACTAACAAACATGACTGATCAGTTAATGTAGAATAAATCTCCAATGGAAGATATACACCAAAGTTAGGGTATCAAGTATTGATCACTAATCCCCCATACATTGAACCTGAGTGGTCGTGGAAGGGAGTTTGGAAATCCAAATGTCCTCAGAAAGAAATGATTTTTATGTGGTGTATCCTGGCATTGAAGGGTTTTGACCTAGGATAGAATGAACAAGAAATCTATCGAAGGGCTTGGATGGTGTGCCCTATGCAAAAATGCACATGAATCAATTACTCACATTTTCCTACATTGTCCCTTCTCTATTCAGACATGAAAAGAAATAAACAAAAGATTAAACTTAAAGAATACTGGGAAGGGGTAGATGTGGAGGATGCATGGAAGGGTTGGTTTTCTTTTTGGGACATTGCAAATATTCAAGCTTTACCACTAATTATAATATGGGGAATTTGGATAGCAAAGAACCATGCTATCTTCCAAGAGAAGTTGTCAATTCCTGAACTTATCACAATACAAGGATTAGATATCTAATCATAATTCCCTCAACAGAAGAATACACCAGCTGTAAGAATTGTTCATGAAAATATTATAAACTAGGACATTCCCTTGGCATATTTTGATAGGGCCTCACAAAACCAAAACTGTGGTGGGGGGGCATCCTTTATTTGTCAAACACTGTTTAATTCAAAATTCAAATGGGTTTGAGGCTCAGTATAGACAATTTTGTAGAAGTCATGGCATTAAAACTTTTGTTATGATTTTCTAAAGAAAAGGAATGCAAATCCATACAAGTCTTTGGTGACTCCATGAATGTGATAAATTGGATAAACAAAATTCAGAATTGCCAAAATCTATTTCTTTTCTCTTTGATAGAAGAGGTGCAACAGATGGTGGATAGTTTTGATTCTTCTTCTTGTAATCATGTATATAGGGAGAAGAATTAAATAACATATAAGCTCTCAAAGGACAGATTGATCATAAACTCTAGACAATGGAAGATTACAACAATTTAGAATCAGACCTATTTTGAGTTTTACCACCGACCCTTTCTTTATGACTTGGTCCCTCATTAGTTTCACATAGTCTTATTTGTTTTATGAATTTTTTGGCTGGTTTAGAGATTCTTCTGGCTATATATAGAATCTATCAATGCAGGAGGCTTACATGGCATTTTTTGTAGACTCATGGGATCAACATACTCAGTTTCTTGTATGCATATGCCTTTTATGTATCGATCATTTTGGGATTGGTTGTACATGTTTCTTTTTGAAACGAGCCCTAGGGCATATAGATTGAAAATGCATGGAAAATTGCATTTTGTAGATGTAATTTTGTTAAATATTGAATAAAATTATGCTTTTTTCCTTGGAAAAAAAATATGATTAAGCACTAGTGTGAATATATCATTGTACACCATGAAGTCTTGGTGATGGTAATGGTAAGGATACCAATAACAACAGTGGTAGCGATATCATTCAAGGGAATGAAGAAGTTTTATTTAGGAGCCTTAAGAACCATCCCAACTAGAAACATTTAACAGAATGTCAATAAATGATTCTTACAATTATTGATACAATCTAATTGGGACAATATGTCCACATTAAAAAAACGTCCAATTTTCACAATCATTGCAAAATATACAACTCAAGTAACATTCAATTTTGACGATCACCAATAATTTCTTGAATTATTATCATTTATCAAGGTACTCGTATGCCTGATTTCTTCATGATTTGCAGGATATATTGTACTTGGGTTATTTGGAATGTTTTATGGATTGACTTTATTTTGAAATTCTACCTCTTCATGTTTCATCTACACACAAAAGTAAAGAGTAATGAATATAATATTAATAGTATAATACACATGATTGTGCAAATCTAAAAGCAAACCATACATCCAGTGATTCATAAACACTATACATTATTTCAAAGGCATGTTTTATAACACCCCATTTTTTACCCCAAGATGTAAATTTGATATAATTATACAAAGGTTATATGCCAGACTTATATGGTATAGAAGACCATGGATTTTGTAAATGAAGAATATGATTTTTAATTTAAAAATACCTAATAGATGAAAGTGAAGAAGGGAAAAAGGAGATGGGGGGTTATGATACCACAAATGGGAGAAGTGAGAGGGGATAATGGGTGATAACTATAGCTACTATCCTTAGCCTTCATTAACTGTTTTAACCAAATTTCCTTAGCCTTGGTGTGTCACTTTAATTAATTATTGGATTAGTTATACAAATTGAGAAAAAAAGAGAAAATAGTCACTTATGGGGAAGCCATTTGTAAAGTATTAGTCATCCATTTATCTTGTGGGAAAATAATTGAGTGATTCATTCATTCATTCATTCTAAAATATATAGAGATAGATCATCCAGGATATGGTAGTTCTGGTTGGTAATCCAAAATATGACTAATTTCCATAATTTATCACTAGATCCCACCTCAATTAACGATATCCTAGGTACCCTGATAAACCAGTGCCTAGAAATTAGGTAACCTGACCTATAGTGTGACAACTATAGATCCTTTCCATGGAGACTTCCTGTTCATCTTGCATTAGAGCATCAAAGGGAGAAAGGGACAACCCAAGGGACTGAAGTGTAGAGAAGGGGGTACCTTATCCAACATTGTGTAGGTTAATGAGGAATGAGTAAGAGGTTGGATTCAGTTAAGGATGGGGTGACTTGCACCACTTGGATAGAGGATATATTTCCTTGGGTGAAGAGCATTATAAGATGAGTGTTGCAGTGAATTGAATACTTGGTAGTTTACTCCTTGTGGACTGATATCCCCATCTTATGTTTGGAGTCTTTCAAAGAAATTAACAACTCGATAGAGTACCTATGATTGGGAGAATCATCCTTCACTTGTAGTTGGTTGCAAGGAGTTTATAAGAGAAGTGTCACTTTGCAAATAATTGCCATGGCTTATATTTTATGTTATGTGTTTCTTTAGTTACTGTAAATGGATTATTTATGTGCATTATTTTTTAGCATGGTATGAATGCATTCATGGCAGAAATGTTTGCATAATGAGAATGTGTCTTTTAGTTTAAAGGGTTGTTATATTTTTACACTTTCGTAGTTAAAATTTGTATTATAGCAAGCCCTTGGAAAGAAAAAATGAATTTGTTTTAAAGAGAAAAATTATACATAGAGTTGAGTACCCCATGGTCTCAACTTAGTAAAGAGGCTACTGGGTGTTTGTGTTAAAGAGTGGTATCAAAGCTACAAGTTGCAACACTAGGATTGCATGGGCCAAAGATGAGTTTTACAAGAAAAATTCAAGTTTGCACGTAAAATGCTCTATGAAAATTCATGATTTCAAGTGCATATATTTATTCTTACAACCAACATGGGAGATGGTATAAATTTGGAGTTAGGAATTCATAATGGAAGAATTCAATTTTGATATTATTTCGGGAAATTTCAAACCAATGCTAAGGTTTACCCATTATGTCAGTTGTCATAAATTTTTCTAGTTTTGGGGAGGTTGGGTGTGAAATTCATGAATATGCCTGTTGATGGAGGCATGTAAAATGTGATTTGTGTTAGTCACCTGCTTGTAAAAAATTGAAATTTCGGTGTTTTTGTATTTTTTTTTTGGGATATTGGTATAGGCCCATTAGTTCCACATGGATAAGGGTATGATGTGAAGGTTCCATGTGGATAGAGGATTGTGATATGGATTAGACACATGAATTAATGAGTGTACATATGGAAGCACTAGGTATGCAAAATGCAGAGTGCAGAGGAAGTAAGTCAATGTGGGAGAAAGTCTCACGAGAGGATTTCTCTGCATGTGGAATGCAGAGTGTGGAGGAACTAAAGTGAATGCAAGAGAAAGTATCATGGATGATTTTTCCACACGTGGAATGTGGATTGCATAGGAAGTGAGTCCATACGGGAGTAAGTCTCATAGGAGGATTTCCTCCAATGTGGGAGTAGGTCTCGTGAGATTATTTTTCTGCATGCGAGATGCAGAGTGCAAAGGCCGATCCAAGAATGTACATGAGAGGCTTTCTCTGCCTCCACATAACAATAATTTTGTGAGATTCGGGAATTAATTAATACGTTGGATACAATGAATATGTAATTTCCTTCCACACCCACATAATTGGAGCATAACAAGCTACATGTCATGCCACATTAGTAGTATAAAAAAAAGTAAAAGAAGAATACAAGTCTAGAGCCTGAAAATTGTTTTGGAAATAACATTAAAATTTTATCTTAGAATTCGATGAAAACTATGACATGTGGATGCCATTAAGGAAGAATACATAATTCCCAATGAGAGGCATGGACCCATTATGCTCCAGTTTTACAAAAAAATTGAATTGGTGGTTTTTGAAGGCACCTAACTAGTGACTTAATGGCAGATCTATTGGGGATAAATTTGTTCTGGTGCCGTCATGGTCTAAGAACCCAAGTAAATTTGGTGGCTTAAGGTAAAATTCCAAAAGATGTAAATCCTAGGTGCAAAAGAAAGGCAAAATCCATGATTTGGGCATGTGAAAATGCGCTTTTGGAAAATTTAGAGGTAAAAGTGACCCCAGATGCTGAAACCAAAAAATTTATGAACAAGACATTTTACCTACTCATCAAGATGAACAACTTTTGTTTGACGAAATTTTCCTAGAAATGCTTAGTTTGTGAGATAGCAATTTTTGCTAAAAATTAAAACTTCGGAGAAAATGAAAAATTTAAAATTTGACAATTCCAAAATTCAATTGAAATTGGATGGTGCAGTAGATAAAAAACAATAAAAGTGTCTAAGTATTCATAATCTTATGGGAAATGGAAGAGAAAATTGTAAAGATCAGGAAAAATTTAAAGACGACACGTGATAAACATAAAAGTTATGTACACAAGGTTAGAGAGTTTGTGAACATGTGTATTTTAAAGTAAGGTCGAAGAAAAGTTCATTGAAACTCGAAATTTGTCCTAAGCTAACACCTAGATATTGCAGGCAATTTGAAATCTTAGCTAGGATAGGGTCTGTTGCATATGTGTTTGCTTTGCTTGCTTACATAAAAGTGCATAATATGTTTTATGTGTCATTATTGAAAATATATATTCCTAATCCTAACCATGTTATTTATTGGGATGTGATTTTAGTGGAACCAAAAGGAGATATTTCGGTGTAGCCAATATGCATCCTCGACAAGAAGGTAGTGTTGCTCAGGAATAGAGCCATAGCGTAGGTAAAGGTTGAATGGATGCATTACAACCTTGAAGAAGTGGCATGGGAATTGGGGGATGCAATGCAAGAGGGCTACCCATAATTGTTTCGACTTATTTTGTTGTAACATTTTTGTAAATGTACATAGTGTTGATATGCACCGGGGCATGTGCATAAATTAAGGGGGAAGGGAATGTAACACCCAATAATTTAACCAAATATGTAAATGTGATGTAATTATGCAAAGGATCTTTTCCAAACTTATATGGTATAGAAGACCATGGATATGGTAAATAATGTATATTATTTTTAATATAAGAATCCCTAACAACTACAAGTGAAGAAGGACGAAAAAGAGATGGGAAGCTTTGATTCCACAAGAATTGGGGGAAGTGAGAGGGGCTAACGGATGATAAATCTAAATAATATCCTTATCCTTCATTAAACTTTTAAACCAAATTTCCTTAAACTTGTCGTGTCACTTTAATTATTTATGGGATTAGTTATCCTAAGTGAGACAAAAATAAGGGAAAGTGGTCACTTTTGAGGAAGCCACTTGTCAAGTCTTATTCATCCAATTATCTTGTGGGAAAATCATTGAGTGATTCATTCATTCATTCTTTCATTCCAACATCTAGTGAGAGATATCATCTAGGCTAAAGTAGTTTTGGTTGGTAATCTAAAAGAAGACTAGTTTGCATAATCTATCACTAGAGCCCAGCCTGATAAACGACAATCTAGATAGCCTGATAAGTCGGTTCCCAAATATTAGGGAACCTGGACTGCAGTGTGACATCCATAAATAATTTTCACGGAGACTTCCTGGATGACTTGCATTGGAGCATCAGAAGGGGAAGAGGACAACCCGAGGGACTATAGTGGAGAGAAGGGGGTGCCTTCCCTGGTGTGTAGGTTGATGGGGAATGAGTGAGATGTTGGGGCCAACTATGAATGAGGTTACTTGCACCACTTGGGTAGAGGATATATGTACTTGGGTGAAGACTGCTCCAAGGTGAGTGTGAAAGTGAATAACATACTTTGTAGTTCGCCCCTTGTGAATTAGTAACTCCAACTCAAGGGTAGAATCTATCAACAAAATAGATGACTTGATAGAGTGCCTATAGCTAGGAGGAACATCCTTTGTTTCTAACTATTTGGAGCACATTTATAAGACAAGTGCGAATTTCCATTGTTTATATCTTTTGTTATGTGTTTGTTTAGTTACTGTAAATGAATTATTTATGTGCATGAATTATTTAGCATGGTATGAATGCATGGATGGTATAAATATTTGCATAAACATAACATGTGATTTAGTTTAAAGGATTTCTATATTTTTATACTTTCATTGTTAAAATTCATATTATAGCAAGACATTGGAAAGAGAAGAGCTATTTTTTTTCAAGAGTAGAAAATATACACAGATTCAAATACCCCGATCTCATCATAGTAAATAGGCTATTAGGTACATGACATGTCTCATGTTGTCTCTCAAGTTATCTTATGTTGGTTCAACTTCCTACTTTATTTCTTGTGAATTTTATATGCCATGACAAAGAATAGATGTAATTAAAGGTTTATTGTTGTTCCATTAATTATAAAATAAGAGAAGTAAAAAAACATAGCTACTTACAAATTGTTTAATCAAATTTTAACATTACAACATACATTGACAACCCATACTTAGTCCTTTGTCAATCAAATGTTTGGATGGATCTTTGTAGTATGTTAGTCCATTGTCATTCAAATGTTCGGATGGATCTTTGTCGTATGTTAGAACATACATAAACAATTGTAAATTAATTAAAATATATAGATCACAACAAATATAAAATCTGAAGTATGGAAAATGCAAGTAATCACAAACTTTATGATCAACAATTTTCTTCCTTGTCGCTAAACGAGTTTCATTTTCTTTTCTTTTCGGTAACAACAAAACAACTGAAAATAGTATTTATTTTGATAATTAAAACCTTTGTAAATAAGAAAATCAGTGACTACATACATATGATGTATGTTGTTGTTAGGATGGTTCCTCTTGCAATGCAAGTGTGCTATTTTTTTTTACCATCTCCTTGTACAATTTTTTTGACATCTCCATTGGTATGTTTATGATGCCACCTTATTCATCCTTTGGGATGTTATCAATTTTCCTGAAAACAAAAAGCATGAAAGTAAAATCAATTAATATTTATATAAAAATATAGTAAAAATATTAATTTAATATTTTTTTGGACTAGTATATGCATATTATAAAAACAATGTTCACCGATAATACTTTTTAAATGATTTTTTTTCGTTATTGTATGTTTTTGTTATTGCAAGTCTCTTATGTCTCATTAACCATTGCTCTAGAAATGTTTGTTGTAGTTTATATATAACCTAATTGTTGAAGTAATTGGATTGATTGTTGTATTTTAAGTGAAACAAATGTCCTTACATCCTTCCCATTACATTCCTCATATTTTTATAAAATATTTTCTCCCTCTCATTAACTTATAGCACCATTGTAAATGAATTGAGGATCAATTCATCATCTTTTTTTTTTTTATCTTCTATGGACGACCTTTTATTCCCTAACCATTTCTCCCCACACAACATTCAACATGTGCATAATCGAATGTTTGAAACATGTTAGAAATTATTGTTAAGAATTGCATTATTAGGAAAAAGTTTGATCCAAAATGGATCATTATAAAATTTGTCATCTATTTTCGTACTTTCTATTTGGAAAAATAGGAGGTATTAGCTTGTAGGGCCCATTTTATGGGTAGGTCTCACATTAGTTATTTGGGGTCTAGAACCTTTGGGGGATTTTTTGAGGCCTTCAATGGTAATTTTTGGGGTTAAAAAATTGTGATATTATATCCTAGCCTCTCAACGATGTTCTACATATTGAGATATTGTGTATGCAAACGTTATGCTACTTCCAAGTTGGCTTATCATGTTGACCACTATGGTATTGAGTGGATGCCACGTCAACTTCCATTACTTACACATGTGGATCTAGTCACGTGTGGAATTTCAAGAATATTCTAAAGGGTCCAAACCCTAACAACACTTGGGAATTTAAGGATTTAAAAACCCTAACACTAATCTTAGAGGACTATCAAACAATGTTAAATATTGGATGGCTATGAAATGTTCATGAAAGAAAGGGGTTCCATTTTTATTGTATTGTATATCATTCCATAGTTGAGCAAATAATTTAGGAGTGGGATATTAAAGTACAAGATCCCGTAGAAACCACATTGGCTACGAAGTCCATGTCAACTCCATATTGAGTGCCCCTTTCTTTGTATTTTCACTTCATAACTGAGAAGAAAAGAGTAGAGCATAGACCTCACCTTCTAGTCGTTTTTTCCCCATATTGGGTTTTCCCAAGGTAGATCTTTTCTTCATTATGATGTTGTGTATTTTATTAAGCTTATTTAATCTCAATTTCAATTATATTGGTATTTTCATACACTAAGCTAGTAATGATAGATCTAAAATCTAAAGTAAAACACTCCGTAATAAGATATTGTAGAATATTAGAATTCACTACTACATTTGGACCCCAAATTCGACATTTCCACAGACGTTTGAGAAAAAAATCACCTCTTGATGTCAAAGTCGAACATGCATGAATTTTAGTTGAAATTTCAGGCTTGGATTTAACAAACGTCTCTTAAGTGACGTTTGAGAAAAATTCACTTTCTGACATTGAAATAAACTCAATTTGTCGACTAATATTTTTCTTAAGCATTTGCTTGTCCCTTTATATTATTTAATACGGGGCCAGTGGTGGGATTAAACATCACAAGTTCATCCAATATGAAGTGATCCCTATGTACATGTCCCATAATCTTTCTACTTCAATAAATAAAAGGCCATTTTTTATTTTTTATTTTTCTGAACTTCATCCCTTTTCAATAATCATTGGCCTTGCCACATCATCTCTAACTATCTTAATTTTAAGGAGGGGGAAGTGGTGGAATCACAACAACTCTAACCATCAAAATTACCTACCTTCCTTGAGTGAATAAAATGTCTATCTCATAATCCTTCTCTTTTTAATCCTATATTACCCCGCTTGGAGAGATCCTTCTTGAAATAATAATAGGGCGAACAATGCATCTCATAAATGACAGTAGGGGAACTTCAAAGCAGCTTTGCTTTGACAACTGCTTTAAGTATAGGCATAGATCTCCCTGATATTCTTAAAGTGCTAGAATTTAAATGTAAATAATCAAGCAATTTATGCGGATTCAACTAGTATCCAATTGGAAGTGGAAGATATTAAGACTTATGAAGTACCAAATTACTATCTCCTTGTTTTCCCACCCCCTTTTTATATAATAATGTGGATTTTAGTTCATTACAAAAGGTTTGTTTTGGTGGTAGATTATAGCTTAGTTTTTCTAGATCACCCTCCATAAATTGGATCCTCCTTGTTTTGATGGAGGGAATTGAAATAAGAAGGATACGAGAATAGAAGGTAGATCACTGGATTTACTACTATATAAATGAAACCATTACCTACCCCACTGCAACAAGTGCAATGGTATACCAACTGATGTGGGGTAACATCCAAACATCCCAGGGAATATATGGCTACCCTCCTGTGCGGCATCGACTTCAACCCGATCCTTTTATATTAGAGTTTATACTTGCATTTCAACTAGAGGGTTAGTTAGTGGTCGAAGACTGATTAGAGCTCCCACCTTTTTAATTTCTATAGAGTACATGTTTCAATCACTTGAAATGTTTTGCCTATTCCACTAGTTATATTCAAATAGCCATGTACCCTTCTGTTTAGTATTTGTTTTCCCAGTGTAGAGCCATCACCTTAAATTGAGAATAAATATGGCCTTGTCATTAGTTATATATATATAAATGGGGGTGTATTACATACATTCATATATTATTCACAATCCATCGTACTTCTCCCTCGATAAAATACTAGAGTACTATTTCTTTCATCTTCATGTCTCCCCTTTCTTAAAATAAGCATGGGTCGAAAGAAACAGGTTTCAACCCCGAAGTATACCCAATGCAGTTCCTACCTCCTATATCTATCCTTTCTCCACCTCTTTATCATCGATTTTTACCTTACCTAAAGATTATATGTTCCTGGTTCCATTCCCCCCTTTTTTTAAAGGTGGATATGGTTATCCTCCGCAACCCCAATTACGAAAAAGACTGAGATAGACATAAAATGCATTATCAAACCCCCCCTTTCTCTTATTATGTCCTTGGACATATAGTATTCGGTAAGATGCATTCATTTCATTATATTGAAAATAAATTTTTCACTATCCAATGTTTTGATTTAGTTAAATATTTATGTATATATTTTGAGTTTTTTATAAAATAATTATTGATGTTTTTATTGGTTCACAGGGATGATGTCATTTTAGAAATTTGTTGTCCACCCCCCGACAGCTTGCTAATGTAAGGTTCCTTCCATTTTAATTAATTGTTTTGACGACATGATTATTATTATTATGTAATGGATATATCTTTAGCTTTGTATTAGTCATGTTTTATGTAATGGATATATCTTTAACTTCGTATTAGTCAAGTCTTTGACCAAAAAATTATTAATCTATTCTAATGTTAAATATTATGACATATTACATTTATATTTTTAAAACATATTTATAGCACGTCTGATTGGCTATACACTAATATATCTGGATACATAGTTGACTTTAAATTAGTCATGGGTTGACTAAAAAAAATATTAATCTTTTTTAATGTTTTACATTATAATACAACAATTTTTATTTATAAAACATATATAAATTATAATTATTTCATATTTGATTGGCTAAGTGTAATAATTACATATTGAAAAAAATATATTATAATGAGATACAAATATTTTTTTTTATTACACTCTTTACTCATGTCGTTGTCTCGCTTCCATTGGTTATATGCTTGAGCCCCTCACTCATCACGTCACATGAAGTAAAGGACTATATTGTCTGTACATTGAATCACACAACTTATCAATATTCGAACTACTTGATATTTAATTAATACGGTACATAGGTAAAGATGCATCATTATTATTGTGTGACAAAAGAAATTGGGATTTTCTTTCTTATGCGATTATATATTACTTACATGTATAAAATTAAATATTTTAAAAATAAAATAATAAATAACAACATAAATTTAAAATAAATTTTTTTTTGAAAAAATAAAAAAGTAAAGGAATTGCAATGTGAAGACCTTCAACATGTACTATAATTTTATTTGTTACAAACACTTTTGTAAAGTGAGAATAGATAATTCATTATATTAGTATGATGATGATTTTTATTTTTTTAATTATTTTTAATTTGAAAATTTTGTACAAAACTATATAAAATTAGTAACAACATCATTCATCGTTCAAGAATGTTTTAAACAATATCTTTTAGTACTTATTTATTAAGTAAGAATAGATAATTCATTACATTATCATTGATAATGTGCTGTTTTTTAATTTTTTAAATTGATTTTAATTTGATAATTTTATACAAAATTTTATTAAATTAGTAAGTGTTATCCCTAAAGTTGGACCTAGACTACAGGGGATCCAAGCTTAAGGAAATCTTAAGTCTGATAAAGACTAAATCAAAATAAAATAAAATCACAATACAGACTAAAACAAAACCTAAGGCTAAGATACTTTACAGTAGTACAAAGTACTAGGCTAGTTTCATATGTTTACACAGTTTTCATAGGTTAAACATGACTCACTTTACACTGAACAAATCCGGTATAGACAGCTGAGTACATACAGATGTGTATAGATAATCAAAATGTTTAATACAAGTATTCACAGAGAAATTAAAGTGTATAACAGGCTGGTAAAGCAGTGATGGCAGCAAAGAAAATCCCAAAATTCAAATANTATGAGAGAGATAGCCTCACCTCCAGCTGATATCAATAACACTCCTGCTCCTGCCCCCTCCTTACTTGAGGCACCATCGAAGTACATTTGCCACAAGCCATCNAGCAGTTCATACAAAAGATTCTATGATCCTGAAATATAAAGTGTAACTGCTATTGTTTATCAAATAAAAGATAACTGTTATCTTCAATGAGAATTACAACATGGATTATTAATGACCAC
>LPNX011168163.1:192997-233978 GCA_001517045.1 Pseudotsuga menziesii
TATTAAATTAGTAAGAATATGACTTATTATTCCATAATGTTTTGAAAATAGTTATTCATATAAAGTTTAACAACATTTTTTTACTAAATTTTATTAATAAATAATTAATTATGGTGATTTATGAATGTTTCTCCTAAAATTTTTGGACATTAAAAAACTTTGATCTTAAAAGAAAGTGACTAATTTTCTTTTTACCTGGTCTCATTCAAGAAACAACTCATTTCCTTTTAAAGTGGTTCCATTCAATAATGTTTTGAAGTTTTGAAAATCTATATTCACAAAAAATTTAGTAACATTTATTAATAAATGATTAACTATGGTGATTTAGGAACGTTTTTTCAAGTTTTTTTTAGAATAGGAATACAATCGATCTTAAAAGCAAACGACTTATTTCTTATTTAAATGGTCTCAAAACCAAGTTACTCATTTCACCTTTTTAAATTAGAACCAAAATTAGTATCGATGAATGTTAATAGCTATCATTATAAAAAATTACTATTGGCAACACATAATAACCTGAAATTGATTAAAAAATAACTACACATCTACGAATTAATTTTGAAACATTCGTTTACAAAAATTTTAGTGTCGTTTGCTAGATCCTAATTTTCCAATGATGGAGTTAGCCTCCTTATTCTACAATATATAACGATCATAGACGCAAGTCATAAAACAATGACGTTCCACTTGTACACTCAAATTAGAAAACAACAACCTTCCACTTGAGATCGATTAAGCTGCCTCGAATTGAACCCACTGGGAAACACTGAGAACGCCCCTGTCGACAAAAAAATATCATGTAATATCCAGTAGGTGCTGCCACGATGTTCGGAGGTTTTTTCACTGTTAATGAGTAATTGTTTCTAACACTGGGAAGGAGGGTTGTAGCGAAAGCTGCGAGAATGAGCAATCTTCGGTTCATGGAAGAACACGAATGCTTGGGCCTACTTACATGAGTTTCTCTCAACTCTTTCTCTAAACTGGACGATGATCATAGAGGACCTATCCCTTATACTAAGGTGATTTCTTTAACTAATGGAATGATTAACTTGGTAGCTCTTTCTCCGAAGTGGACAATGGTCATAAAGGACCCATACCATATACTAACCATATACTAAGTGTATTTCTCTAACTATTGGAATGGTTAACTTGATATAATATAATACCACATAAATTTAAATATATTTTAATTTAATTATACAATGGAAACTTTTGGAGTTGGAATATCATATTCATGAATGAATAGTGATATATTAATATACAACTTGATCTTATCATGCTTCTTAATTAGTATGTACGGAGAATTATTAATTATTAATTATTACCATTAACCGTACTTCCATTAAACAATGTGCTACTACTAACCATACTTCCAAGTATTCACAAAAGCAAATATGTAGTTACTTGTGAATAATTTAGTTATTGAGTTCATGTGATAGTGTATGCATTATGTCGACATCCATAGTTAATACATCCACATCCTTAGTTAATTCTTTCCATGTGCAACTTCAACTATTGGAAATGTAAGGCATTGATTGAAAAATCAATGTGCATAGTAAATATACTATTTGATGTTGACAAGTTTATCTATTTTCATTTTAGCTATCCCTACACTGAGCGATAGGGACTAGCTACCAGGTAGCCTTGTTATGAAATAATTACAAACATGCCTGGAATTTGACGGTCTACAGAATGATTTTTGGTTTTCAAGATGTATTTGACACGTAGATTCAACTTTTGCACTACATGTTTGGAAAATTACTGATCATCAAATTGATGTTCAACAAACTTACCTGTCATAAATTTTAATACTTAGATATTCGTATATAGCTTATGATATATATTGTTGGATCTGGGATGAGACATCAATATATGGATGACAACATTGATCTGACAACATTAATCAATATCATTATATCTCCCAATTCACAATAGATATATACTGTGGTTCCACCTTTACAAATCACACTCGCAACTAATTCAATTCTTTACCTACAAATAGTGTTGCATGTAGTTACATGGACGATGGTAGAGTTAATGAGCACTATAAACATTGATGGCATGATGGTGAATTAATTGATCACTTAATACTGAAAGTGCAGATATGAGATGCGGTTTGTTTTTGCTAGTCTTAAGAGATTTGTGTACTTCATGATAGTTTAGTTTCTTTATTACTTTGGTTTAGAATGCGTTTACAGTTCTCAGTTTTTAAATCCCTAATATTCCTACAAATACTATTGTCAAAGTCCAAGGACATTTTCCACCTCGTGGCTCTTGTTGAAGATGGTATCACTAGCTCCCATTTAGTAAGAAAAAGGCGGTTTGTAATCTTAAATATTAGGTGTAAGGCCCCACTTATTTATTAACTATTTAACTTTTATAATAATAAAGTAAGTTATTAATGCCAAGTATTTCCATCCATTTTATAAAAAGGGTGGGTGGGTATAGATCTAGTAAGTTCCAATGAGGTAACTTACTCGAGCACTTATGGATATGTTGGGGTTCATATCGAATAGAGCTTAATATCTATGTGATCATGGGATTTACTATGGCCCTAGGTTGTGCCATTAGATCCCATGGGGTATAGGTTGTTATAGGTATTCATATCTATTACTTAATACCCCAAGACTTTAGTTATATCAATATTTATCTCTTGAAGTAAGAAGGGGGGTAAGAAACATAGGAATCAACCTTCCTTTAAAGAACCCTGCTTTATGGGGCCCTAAAGTAAGGTGTTCTTATTGTTTATTTTTGTAAGCACCTAAGTTTTCTAAAGATTGTTTATAGAAATTACGTCAAATAGATTATAACATATAATACAAACACACTATAAATTGACAAACAAAATACATTATAACTTAAACCTCTTATTATCAGGTTACCTTATTGTAGGCTTCGCTTTGAGATTCCCTCTGAATCCACCCTCCACTCTAGGAAGAGAAACATCTTCAAACATGAAGTTAGAAAAATTTTAAATCTATTTGACCCCTATCACAGTAGTGCAAAAAAAAATTCCACAAGTGCTTAAGGATACACCTTTGTATTACTCCTAACTAACAGGTTATTAAATTCTCTATAACCTAGACCATATGTTCCATGATACACCGTCGTTATCCCTTTCGCTCACGAGGGAGAAGTCACAAATGGTAACGCTTCATCTATTCCAATCAACTTATCTAACTGAGGATTAGCTGGGAGACATGTATTGTCAGATGAGTTTACGTGATCTTTCAATCATTGTACAACCATGTTTGAAAAAAAAACCCTTTTCCATGTGTGATGGTGAAAATACATTTGGTATGAAAAAAACATTATTTAAGGAAAATTGGGAGAAGAAGAGATTGAGTGAAGTAGAAACTGGGGGAAGGAGAGAATGAGAGAAGGAGATACTGGGAGAAGGATATATTGAGAGAAACATTGTTTGAGAGAAGGAGAGATTAAGGGAAGTAGATACAGGGAGAAGAAGAGAGCATCATCAAGATTTTTCTACTTTTCAATTGTTTTATAAACACAATTTTATTTATTTTGTGAAAGGGAGGTGGAATCTATGCAAATTTGTTTCCAAATCAAGTGAGAATTCATGAAATAATGTTCATAAATATGATAGAGGGAATAAATCATTAGGCATAAAATCCTCTTCTTGAGAAAATCTCTAATGTTTCTCCAAGTTTTAAAATTTTCTCTTATAGTTCGTTGAGCCACTTCTTGGATCCACTATGAATCTATGCTTTGTGTCCTTGTCCTAAGTCGAAGTTTGATTAGTAGTCGAGGCTAGATGAACCAAGGCTTAAGAGATGAAGATGAAAGATCATGTTTAACATTATTTTGTCATATTTTGATTATATCATTACAGATTCTCTTCTCCTCTACCCTACAGAAATTCTTGTAATTATTATTCATTGTCATGGTTATTGCGATTGAAATGTAAAATATATAATGGCTTGAGAAGGTTTGTATTATTGGATTTGTGTGCAAGTATAGAGAAAGATCAATTGTTGTAAAATCTCTTGATTAATCAATGACAAAGACTAAGAGAAAAAGCTTTTGCTAAGTTTTCACCTTACCTTTTTCTTATTTCAGTTATAAAGAATTTTTTTGGGAAGGAGTGATAAAGAATTTATACTTGATATGTTAGTGAGACCTAAACCCTCTCATTGGGGATTAATATCTACCATGATAGGTGAAAATCCCTCTAACAAAAATAGTAACTCCACTGGGAGATAATTTTTAGAATTATTCTTCTTTTGGGTTGGTTTCTTACCATTATCAATAGATTATCCTTTTGATTTGTTTCTAGGACATGATAGTTTGATTCATTTCATCCGTTGAAATAAAATATTTTCTTTGGTTTTAGTGATAGATTTTATTTTATTTACCTCCTCTTCCTTCTACTCATAAGGAACTTACGTGAGAGTCACAAGCAAGTCACATCTTGTTAGTGCCAAACACATGCTTGTGTCTAAAGGTTTCTTTTCTACAACTTGTGAGCAATATGATAGTTATTTGTTTCAATGGAAGTGGTGTCCCTTGTAATGTTTCCTTGATGTTCACAGTGTTATTGAGTTTCAGGGGTTTGATTATTCTTGTTGTTGTGACAAGTTCCTCCTATTTGATATTATGAATGTATTCATTGATGGACATTAATGTTTCCATTGATAATGTATTTTATTGAAATAGAGAACAATGCCAGACAATGATGTCCACTTATTTGATAGTAGATCCAAACGAGTTGCTAATATGCAAACAACTATCAATTTTCTATACGATGATAGAAGCAACCATGGTAATACAAATGATGAGAATCAACTCTTTAATGTTAAATATTTAATCGGTGATAAAAAAAAATGTTATAGCCCTGATATGTAATGCAAAGGGATAAAAAGAAGAAGAGTTGTTAGGGAAACAACCAGGAAACATTTCTTAGAGTATGGGAACTTGGAAGGTGGAAAACAATATCATCCCATGGTAAGATATCAAAAAAATGCTTTTTCCTTATTTTGCAATAATATTATTATTGATGTCTAATTCGATACTAACTGGATATATTTTTCCATAATTATTGTACATACAATACCACCAATGCTTTCCAATCCACTCGCTACAATTCACACTAAATATGGTGAGGGTGGTGACATTGAGGTTGATACAATGGAAGAAAATGACCACAATATTATTGAGAATGAAGTGATATATAACTTGATCCATGACACATTTTTTTCCATGGATGATAATGCACCTGTGGATGAGATATACAAAAACATTCATGATGTACCTCTTATTGATAAGGAAAAAAAACCTTATACAAAGACCCAAAGACAAGTCTTCTCTCTGCTCTTTTGTTGCTAGTCAACTTGAAGGTCATGAATGGTATTTCAAACACAACAATGGAGCAGTTTTTAAGGTATGAAATATTTATCTATTTTAATTTCAATTGCTTGTTCTTTTATTCATTATTTGTTGGTTGTGGAGCCTAATATTCCAGATCCAGAGATATTATTCAGTTGTGTTTGTACCCCAGGTGTACTATACACTCATTCCCCCTGCCTTGGGGTTCGGGGACCCATGGTATTGGGTTAACGGTAGTATTTTCCCATGGTATTTCCCCTATAAAAGAAAGCATTGTAACACGATTGTGTATGGTATTATTTTGTATTGTAAACAATCTTTGTGATTATGTGGGAGATATTGTGAGAGCGTGAAGAGGAAGTGCAATGGTTTTGCTGCAGGTTGTATCCCTTCATCTTTCTAGACTGTAATAAAAGGACTGGAAATTTCTTTGTGGACATAGCCCATCGTTTGGGTGAACCACGTTATATCCGTGTCTCTCTGTAATGTGTTTTGCATCTTGTTTAATGATTTAACTCTATATGTGTTATTGCTCTGCGGTCCTATTTTCTAACAACTGGTATCAGAGCCAAAAGGTCTATTTGGTTGGTAAACTCATAGGAAATAAGGGTTCTTGGTTCAAATGGGAGCAATGGCGGAAGAAGGAAAGTTTAGGGTCGATAAATTTAACGGCCAAAACTATCAGTTATGGAAGATGCAAATGGAGGACTATCTTTACTAGAAGGATCTGTACTTGCTGTTGGGCGGAAAAGAAAAACACTCAGTGGCTATGAAGGATGAAGAATGGGAGGTTCTTGATAGAAAGGCAATGAAAACAATATAGATGTGCCTGGCTTCATCAGTGGCCTTCAATATTTCGAAAGAAAAAACAATAGAGGGTGTGATGAGTGCATTGAGTAAGCTCTATGAAAAACCCTCGGCTTCTAATAAGGTATGTTTAAT
Source organism: Pseudotsuga menziesii (assembly GCA_001517045.1). Taxonomy (NCBI): domain Eukaryota; kingdom Viridiplantae; phylum Streptophyta; class Pinopsida; order Pinales; family Pinaceae; genus Pseudotsuga; species Pseudotsuga menziesii. The sequence goes on from LPNX011168163.1 coordinate 199,286, forward strand.
GAAACATTTATTTAATATGAAGATGTCAGAAGAAGGATCTGTTGCTGACCATTTAAATGAGTTTAATACACTTACCAGTCAGTTAAATTCTATAAAAGTGAAATTTGATGATGAGGATAGGGTTCTTCTAATCTTGTGCTCATTGCAAGAAATCTGGAATAGCTTGGTCATGGCTGTAAGTAACTCTGTCCCTAGTTCAAACACTCTTAAGTTTGATGATCTTGTTGGTGTTATTCTTAGCGAGGAAATGTGAAGGAAAATCACAGGTGAGACATCAGGTAATGCGTTGACCATGGAGAGCAAAGGGAGACAAAACGAGAGAGGAAGGAGCCCAAGAAATCGCAGCAAGTCTAAAATGGGAAGATCCAAGTCTAGATTCAAAAAAATAGAGTGTTGGAACTGTGGTAAGAAAGGACATCTAAAGAAATACTGTCGAGCACCAAAGAAGAAAGGTGAGAAACAGCAAGAGACTACTCAAGAAGTGAATGTAGCAGGTGATGTGTTACAATATTCTTTGATTCTTGCATCAGATAATACTAGCGATTACTGGGTAGTAGATTCAGGGGCTTCATTTCATGCTACACCCCATAGGAAATTATTTCATGATTATGTTCAAGGTGATTTTGGACATGTTTTATTGGGGGATGATGAACCATGTAAAATTGTTGGAAAGGGTAAGGTACGGATTAAGTTAAATAATGGAATTTAATGGCTGCTAAAGGATGTAAGGCACATTCCTGCGATGAAAAGAAATATGATATCAACAAGGCAATTGGGAGATAGCGACTGTTTGTCTACATTTGGAGAAACGTGGTGGAATATCACTAAAGGATCACTGGTAATAGAAAAAGGAGATAGGGTAGGTACGCTATATTTATGTCCTCATAATACTAATTACTATATCTCTATAGCTTCCACAGAAATAGGTGCGGTGCTGTGGCATCATAGGCTTGGCCACATGAGTGAGAAGGGGATGCAGATTCTCCACTCAAGGAAACTGCTTCCAGATTTGAAGTAGGTAAGTTTGGAATTCTGTGAGAACTGTGTTTATGGAAAACAGAAGAGAGTTATATTTCTCAAGGTTGGGAAACAAAAGAAGAGTGAAAAGTTAGAGCTTGTCCATACAGATGTATGGGGACCAGCTCAGGTACAATCTATTGGTGGCTCTCATTATTATGTTACTTTTATTGATGATGCAACTAGAAAAACTTGGGTTTATTGCATTAGACAAAAATATGATGTGTTTGATACTTTTAAGAAGTGGAAATATTTGGCTAAGAATGAGACAAGAAAAAGGTTGAAATGTCTCAGATCTGATAATGGAGGAGAGTACTGCAGCAAGGAGTTTGACAATTACTGTTCACACAATGGGATTCGTAGAGAGAACACAGTCCCTAGAACACCACAAGAAAATGGTGTGTCAGAAAGGATGAATAGAACGATCATGGAGAGTGCAAGGTGTATGAGATTGTATGCAGGGTTGCCCTTACAATTTTGGGCTGATGTTGTAAACACTCTGTTTATTTAATAAACAGAGGGCCTTCAAGTGATTTGGATGCTGGCTTTCCAGAGGAGGCATGGACAGGTAAACAGGTAAAATACTCATTTTTGAGAACTTTTGGTTGTGAAGCATTTCTCCATATTGATAAAGATGATAGAACAAAGCTTGAGGCTAAATCCAAGAAATGCACCTTTATTAGATACGGGGTTGATGATTTTGGCTATCGCTTATGGGATCTTAAAAATCGCAAAATCATTAGGAGTAGAGATGTAGTATTCAATGAAAAGGTCATTTACAAAGATCAGTTGCAAGGACAGAAAGAAGAAAAGGAAAAAACAGAGTACATAGTGCTTGATGAAATCAAAGAAAATAAAGTTCCAAAGGCACCAGAAAATCAAGAGCAGCAGCAGGTACCAGAAACTCCTGCAACTGTAAGAAAGTCTACTAGGTTAAGTAAACCCCCTGAATGATTCTCTCCTTCACTATATTATTTATTGATGACTGGTTCTGGTGAACCAGAATGTTATGAAGAAGCAATGTAGGTAGAAACTAGAAAGAAGTGGGAGCAAGGCATGAATGAGGAGATGGAATGATTGGTAAGAAACCAGTCTTGGGATCTGGTTAAGTTTCCTGCAAAAAAAAGGGCATTGTAGAATAAATGGGTTTATAGGTTGAAGGAAGAATATGGAGGCAAGAAGTGGTACGAGGCTAGACTTGTTGTAAAGGGGTTTGCACAAAAGAAAGGTATAGACTTTGATGAAATATTTTCTCCTGTTGTTAAAATGACTTCAATTAGAAATATTTAAGTCTAGTGGCAGTAGAAGATTTGCATCTTGAACAGTTAGATGTAAAAACAACCTTTCTCCATGGGGATTTGGAGGAAGAGATTTATATGCAGCAGCCACAGGGGTATGAAGTCAAAGGTAAGGAGAATTTGGTTTGCAGGTTGAAGAAGAGCTTGTATGGACTGAAGCAAGCTCCAAGGTAGTGGTATTTAAAATTTGATAAGTTTATGACAGAACAAGGTTATGATAGATGTCATTCTGACCACTGTGTTTATTTCAAGAGGCTAGATAACTGAAGATATATTATCTTGTTATTGTATGTGGATGACATGCTTGTTGCAGGGTCTAACATGCAAGATATAAATGTGCTCAAAATAAAACTAGCTAATTCATTTGCGATGAAGGATTTGGGTGCTACAAAAAAAATCCTTGGTACGAGAATAAGAAGAGACAAGAAAAGTTGCAAATTGACGTTGTCTCAAGGTGAGTACATAGAAAAGGTGTTGCATAGGTTTAGAATGCAGAATGCAAAACTAGATAGTACACCTTTAGCCATCCATTTCAAACTAAGTAAGGAGATGTGTCTAGAGACACAGGAAGAAATAGATTACATGTCCAGGATTCCCTATTCATCAGCAGTTGGAAGATTGATGTATTCCATGGTGTGCACAAGACTAGATATTGCACATGCAGTGGGAGTTGTGAACATGTATATGGATAATCCAAGTAAAGAGAATTGGAAAGCAGTATAGTGGATTCTCAGGTATTTGAGAGGTACCACTTCACATGCATTATGTTTTGGAGGTTCAGACACTGTTCTATAGGGATATGTTGATGCAGATATGGCTGGTGATAAATACAGCAGGAGGAGCACCACAGGGTATGTGTTTACTGTGGGTGGAAAAACAGTAAGTTGGATTTCAAAACTACAACAAGTTGTTGCACTTTCAACAACGGAAGCAGAGTATGTTGCTGCTACGGTGGCTAGTAAGGAGATGTTTTGGTTGCAAAGGTTCATAGAAGAATTGGGTAAGAAGTAGGAGAATAGTAGGTTGTACAGTGACAACCAGAGTGCCATTCATCTTGGAAAGAACTAAGCCTTTCATTCGAATGCTAAACATATACAGCTCAAGTACCACTTCATAAGATCTGTTCTAGATGAATAACTGTTAAAATTGGAAAAGATACATACTAGCCAGAATCTTGAAGACATGCTGACAAAAGGAGTAACTAGAGAGAAACTGAGTTCTTGCTCAGTTTCTGTTGCCCTTCAAGCATGACGGTGAAAATAAGAAATTTTCCAAGTCCAAGGTCTAGAGCATAGTCCAGCAAGTGTAGTAGTGGTGGAGTTGCTGTGATTAGTCTCCAAGTGGGAGATTGTTGGTTGTGGAGCCCAATCTTCCAGATCTAGAGATATTATTAAGTTGTGTTTGTACCCCATATGTACTGTACACTCATTCCCCCTGACTTGGGGTTCGAGGGCAGAGCCCTCGAGAAATTTTTTTGGGATGTGTGTTGGCCAACAATTTTGCGGACCCATGGTATTGGGTTAACCGTAGTATTTTCCCATGGTATTTTCCCTATAAGAGAAAGCATTGTAACATGACTGTGTATGGTATTATTTTGTATTGTAAACAATCTTTGTGATTATGTGGGAGAGACTGTGAGAGTGTGAAGAGGAAGTGCAATGGTTTTTCTGCAGGTTGTATCCCTTCATCTTTCTGGACTGTAATAAAAGGACTAGCAATTTCTTTGTGGACGTATCCCATCATTTGGGTGAACCACGTTATATCTGTGTCTCTCTGTAATGTGTTTAATGTGTTTTGCATCTTGTTTAATGATTTAACTATATATGCGTTATTGCTCTGCGGTCCTGTTTTCTAACATCATTGTCATATATAAGCCAATAATTATGACTTTTTCCTTAATTCTTTTTGGACTGTTAGGTGATACTCTTCTACCACTGTTAAATACTTTACCTTCACACATAAAGAAATGTGTGTCATTCTAAAAGATTTAGAAATGGATTATAACACAATTGATGCATGTCCTAATGATCATCATATACTACAAAAAACATGCATCAAAGAGTGAGTGACATAAATGTGGAATTAGTATACACCGTAATGATCAGGTAAAAAATAAGGTGACCCAAAAATTTATTCACCATATCTCGATAATTCCATGTTTTCAACGACTGTTTAGGTGTAAAAACATTACAAAATTTATGGATTACCATGCATGATGCATAAGTGAAGATGGAATCATGGGAATGCTTGGAGATGGTTCTACATTTAGAGAGGTTGAGGAAAGATGACCAAATTTTAAAGAAGATCCACGTAATGTTAGACTTTAATTGGTATCTAATGGTGTAAATCCTTTTGACAACTCAAAACCAATTAATCAGTTTGACTAGTTCTTCTTATAAATAACCTTCCTCCATGGATTAAAAGGAAGCACATCATGTTGGCATTAATTGTTCCAGGAACTTATTTTTAAGAATGTTAAGACAATATAAGCAACCATTTGTTTCATTGTTTTATGATCAAGAACTTATTAATTATGTATGTTACTTTTCAAATAACTTTTAGGTAAGCACCAAGTTAAATATATGGATGTATATAATGAGCCTCTTATAGATGAACTTTTAAATTACGGGCTAACATCAGTATGTATGACATCTCCAAACTTGTAGGCCAAAAAAAATATCAGTTTCAGGGAATACTGACATGGAAAATTCACGATGCACTTGGTCTTACACATTTTTTTGGTATGTAAATTTCCCATGTATCTCTATGCATCATTTATTATTGAACCTCTTTTTATAATTTATGGAACTCTATATATTAACACTATTCCATAACTTGCAGGGATTCAAACAAATGGAAAATATGCATGTCCAATATGTGGTCCAAGAATAATATCTAGACGTTTAATAAGATTAGGAAAGGAGGTGTACAATGAGTTTAGGCATTTTCTCAAAAATGACCATAGGTATCGAATTACCAAAAAATTACTTTAATAGGAAGGAAGCGAGTGGAAAAAAACCACGAAGAATTATGCCTCAAAAATGGAAAAATACATTTTAGAAGATCCACAGTAAGCAATATTTGTTTGTAGTTAGTACTTTGTCCTCAGTTAGTTGTATTTATTTTCAGATTTCCATACTTCCATGATTAATAAAAAATATTAATATTTTGTTGATACTTCTCAAAGGTCATCATGGTCAACTTCCATGGGTTTTGAAACACTACTCTTTGCAATTTAGCTAATTTCCATACTATGATCACCTACAAGTAGCTCATTTGTTTGAGACAATCCATATTGGAAAGAATGCCACAAAGTGCTCGTGGAAAATTATAGATGGGAGGAATAACAAGGAAAAAATTTCAAACATTATAAGTGACATTAAGAAATACAACTCATTGCAACATGTGAGTCATTGTTATGGTAGTGAGAATTCCACCAATCTTCCATGGTTTTTAACAGAGCAAGAGAGTGTTGATGTAAAAGAGGTTGTTCGGAATATAATATTTCCCACTGGTTTTGTTTCAAATATAAGAAATATATTAACAAAGAAAGGCAATTTTGGTGGGGATAAAACTTATGATTGACATACATTTATTAAGGTTTGACATTTTGCAACTTTGATTATTTTGAGATATATACATTATTTGTTAGTAATATACATTGTGTCCTTGGTGCAATATGTTCTAACTCTAGATCTACCTAATAGCTTTGACAATAACATAAAGAAGTTTATTTATGATCTTGACAAGTACATGAGGTGTGTATAAAGTTATAGTTAAATTATTTCTTGTATATAATGTCAATACTTGACTTGATTTCCTAATATATTTTAATGTTGACACATCTAATTTATTTGCACTTGTAGGTGGTTTCCATATAAAGAAATACATAAAGAAGATATAGTGTATTGGAAAAGAGAAATTCCCTAACAAATGTGTGAGATGAAAAAGTATCTACCCCCAACCTTTTTTAATGCATGGGAACACTACCTCATACACCTAGTGAAAGAGATTGAAATATGTGGACCTGTACACACAAGGTCAATGCGGTTGTTGGAAAGTTACTTGAAAGCATTGAAGGCCTTTGTTAGAAAAATATCATGTCTAGAAGGATCGATGGTTGAAGGATACATTCTATATAAATTCTTTGTATATTTTAGTGTGTACTCACCCCAAGTAGTGGGTGATATGGATGTGTAGCTCCTTTTGGATGCCAGTTCCACCAACAACTTTAAAGGGGAGGTGTTGTTGGGGAAAGGTATATGGATACAAGTTAAAGGTAAAATATTGTATTGTATTTAATATCTCCATACATTCTTTCCATAGATTGGTCAATAGCTTGGTTATTTAACTAAATCATTTTTTTGTCATTGTTCTAGGTAGTATAGAGTGAGATGCAATTCATTTATATGTTGAAAATAATCTTGATTGAAGGAATAGATAGATAGAACAACTTGAAGAAGTTTATTGTGCCTTATCATGGAACAGGGTAGCAAAGTTGATCAGAAAAGCTTATTTGGATCATGATACATATTTAACCCAATAGGAAATTGATATAGCATATGGTGCAAAAGATAGAAATGTAAGTAATATCTAACTTTAATTTTTATAATTCAAATCCCATAATTGTTTTTTTTCTCACAAATTATCTTATACATATACTTTCCAATTCCTGACAATCCATTCATAACATGTTGAGAATGGAGGTGAAACATCGTAAGGATATGTGGTGCAGTGGCATAAAATACTGTACCAAATGGTTGGATGACATGCGAAAAACATGTGATGTAGTATAACTACAATTTTATAGGTTAATAATATTTCCCATAGGGGTGATAGACATCTGATCACAATGTATTTGAGGTACCGTGGATATTTGGAATACATATTGGATATAGAATTGAAATACTTCAATGTCGTTCTCTTTAAGGTGAAGTGGTACAAATTGTTGTTGCAAGGTGATGAAAGGACATTTATTGATCATGACAATATATTTACCATGATTAATACTAATAGGTACGACCAAATACAGATCCCTTGTGTACTTCCAAGTCTAAGCGAGTAGGTATTTTTTTTAGAGTACTAGATAGAGAAGGCTTGTCATTTGTTGTTATATTTGATCCAAGGGGATGACCCGCAAAGTATAATTTGCCTAAATATCAAGATTCCCATGATAAAAATAAGAAGATGTATTTAGAGACATGGAGGAAGAAGTTTACTTAGAGGAAGAGGGGAATCAAGTTGACCAAACAGTCACTGACTCACATCTCAATGATGATGACTTAGTATTAGATGGTGCATACATTATTTTGGACAATCCTTACAATGACTTCGAAGAGTTGGATACAAATTATTATCTTTGACTCAGATGTCAACTTGGACAAAGTTCAATATCAATTTGACATGGAGTTGTAATATATCTTGTTCAACTTATCTCTCCTTAACAATTATTAATGGAATAAATAAATTTAAAGGAGAGGTGTGTTATTGTATATGCAAATGGGTCAATCTCTTATTATTATGGGTTTCTCTTATTATTTCTTTCCATGCAATGACAATTCAATTTTTTGTTTTGTACATGAAATCTAAGTGTTGACGTTATAGACCAACTTGTGGTTCAAACTAGGTTATCCAATTGGAAAATGAAGAAGAAACTTTGAATTTGAGTGCCTTGATGGCTAAGGATGTTGTTCATTATATAGCATGTTGAGGTGATCCTCATTATACTAATTGTTAAATGGCTAACACTATTCAAAATTTTGTCCTTTTGGATTAAAATTGTCTAGCTATGCTTGTGGCTACGAAACATCTAAATATCCTACTAGAAGACCATCCTATAACCCATGTCTATTTATGAAAAAACATAAGGCACACTGCTCATTCAAAGAATTTGGCCTCCCTCGTTAATGGTCGAAATATTTTTATATCTGTCTCTTGGGTCTCCCTAACACTTGTCTGTATTGATTTGTTGGATGCACTTCTACCTATATTTTATTCCTAGCTATGTTTTCATGAACAAATGTTTGTGGGATGTTATTATTTTTATTTAAAAGAATAAACTAATGGAATCATATGAAACTTATGGTTCCAACCTACTAATGGGTTTCCTTGAAACTAAAATCCAAAATTTAATAATGATCACCAACTGAGATCACTTTCTGAATATTCTTTTATACTACTCATGTGATTGACAACACAATTCATTGGTTAATTGGGAAAGTGTAGGAAAATCTTATGAACTTGTGTCCTTAAGGGTCTCACCTCTTATAAATGCTAAAATCGTAAGTTTTTTTATGTAAAAGTAAAGTGTAAATCTATAAAAATGGTCTTAGAAAAATGCATGCCATAGTCATACTACATATAATTTGATTGAAAATAATACTATTTACATCGAGATATATGTACTTAAACTTCCAAACTTCATTAAATAAGATCCAACCAATAACCATTAAATTAATTAATAAACATTAAGATAGTAATTAATAATTCAAATTGGTAAACTCAAACCTATAAAACCTAAAAGTTTAAACAACTTAAAAACTATAAACTTATTTTGATAAAAACATTAATATAACATACAATCAATATATATTAATTAATATACAAAACATAAGATATTAATATAACATAGGATAATATAAATAATAATTGGTTAAAAACCAAAGTTTACAAAAATTATGATAAAAATAAAGTTTAAAGTAAAATAAATTTGAAAATAATAAATAATAAAAGATAATAAAACATACATTAAAATAATTAAAATTAATAATGCATAGGATATTAAATAAGACATTTTGAAACTAATAAGGCAAGGTTACTAAAATTTTTGGACGTAGGATAATAAAATTATGAGTAATTATTAAACAAATTAATTAAAAAATAGAAATTATTTAACATAAAAATTTATTAGACATATGATATTTATAATAAAAATGGATTAAAAACTAATTAAAAAATATAATAAACTATAATATAACTATATTAAATTAACACATTTAGACATGAACCTAAATTTAATTAAATACAAACATAAACCTAAAACTAAAAACCCTAGAGTCGGCCACACTTATGGACTGTTCTATATTTATAGGAATTGGAGGTTAAAAGATCCTCTCAGGCATCGCTATTGTCCTGAAGATGAGCCAAGGATGGCTCGAAACATAGACACTAATCTCTCACATACCACAGACTCTCTACAAGATGCCAAAAACCTCCTTCATAATTATGAAATTATGTTTTATTTGTCTGTAGTAAATTTTTTTAAATTGCATTTTTTTATGTTTTGAATTTAATTTGCCCAATCCACTAAAATGCATGCACAAGGCTCACTTTTTACTATTTTTGAGTGAGTACAGTTTGATATGGTGTTTTGTATTATTTTACACCCTCCTATACTTTTAATTTTTCAAATTGTGTTAAAATAATCATGTTGAGCAACAAAACTACAAGTCTTCCTTGTAAATGTGAAATGTGAATCATGTTTTGGAACAAATCGAAGGATGGGAAGAAAGGATGGATGAGGGTCACTACATACATTCAACCAAATATATATAGTGGAAAATTCAATATTAACAAGAAGTATCCCATGATTAAAACAAATGATGAAAATGTACATATTTTCACAATTAATTCTTAATTATAAATGTGAATTCATATTATTTAACTAATTCTTGCATATTGTGAAACATGTTCCCTAGATGATCAGAATGAAACATTGTATGAAAAAGGTGAAATAATGTTACGATTCAATAAGCATTTCTAATAATCTTTCCATAATGAAAAACTCTTTTATTATAATATCATTTATGTTACAATATTTTAAGAGTAAAAAAAGAAATGATCAATCATGATAAATGCATAAAAATATATATATTGCTGAGAGATAATTATATACATATTAAACATTTGATTTTATTTACATTTTACAACATATACACACAATGTTATTCATAACTCTAGGTTTCTTAAGAGGTTTCTCCAAGCACTTCCCTTGAGAAGAAGAAATTCGGGTATAATCTCTATTGCCTTTGTAGAATCCTCTATTTCTTCAGAAGCCATATCAGGAACTTGTTGTATTTTTCCTTCCAGGTATTTCACTTTCTTTACATAATTTTTCAAATTGTTTTTCAATTTAGTTTTGTCATCTGCATGCTTCTTCAATAACTCCACATTATTGTTATACTTGTCCAAGTGTTTCTTTTCCTTTTGTTGAAGGACATTCTTTGTAGATTCTAGTTGGGATTGAAATTTGTCCAATGTGATCATGAGATTCGATACCTCTTTGCTCAAAGTGTTGTTCCCTCAAATCATTTTCATCTGGAGGATACAAAAATGATAATGGATGAAGAATGGAATTATGTTGTAAATAGTTAATTTGGGATTTTAGTTTTTCAATTTCACTATTACATCCCAAATGTTGTGCTTGTCTATTCTCCAATAGATTCTATTTGAGCTCTGTAATAATTATTTCCTTATCTAGTTTCTTCTTCATTGATTCATGTATTGAGGATGACTAGAAAATATCACCTCCATTATTGATTGCTGCTAGAGATTCCTGCAAGCTCTTCTCCTATATTTGTAATGTATCCTCATCCTCAACTAAGGACTGATGGTGTGCAATCTTTTTATTGTTGATGATGTTTTTTTGTATCCACATATTTACTCTCACCTTTAGCAACTCCAACATTCCTTTCTTCCTCCTCCTTATTTACCTTACCCTTATCTTTTTTTTTGGAAGATTCATTTTCTTTTGATGAGTCTTTGAGTGTTGACCATTGAAACAATTCTGTCAAAATATATATCTCTCAACAATGCATTTTTCTCATCAATGCAAGTCTTCAATTTTTCCATGTTATCTTCATATTTTGCAATCTCTTCTTTATGTTTAATACAATCTTTATTTAATTTCTCTTTGAACAAAGCTTTATGCCTACTTTCATCTTCCTCCTTATTTACTTGACCTTGACCCTATATTTTACTATCAGATCATTTTTTCATTTTTTAGACTTCAATGTTTCAGAAATCCTATCAATTTTTATACCTTTCAACTCCTCAGTTTTTTTTATCAATTGTCTTCTTCATTCTTACCTAATTTTTTTTCTTCATATTTTGCAATCTCATATCTATGTTTAAATTATTCTTCTGTGTATTTGTCTTCAAAATACACCTTTAAATAATCAATAAATTGACCTCTCTCTCTTGTAGTCGACACTGAAGTTATTCTTCCTAACCAACCTCAATTTTTAATGGCGATATGTTGAAAACCTTAGGCCTATTTTTCAGCTCAATTTTAAGTCTATGTATATTTTCTTCATAATTATTCTTTTCGACCCGATAATGTTTAAGGAGTGTGTCGAAATCATTCTTCACATTAGATATAACCATGTCTATTTGAGAAGACAATCCTTGAATATTTTTTTCCTTGCTCTCAATGTATGAAATTTCCATGATTCATTTCTGTATTTGTTTAACATGATGTAGGATATCAAAAATTGTGTTATGCTTAACCTTGCACATTTTCGATGTCTCCATACAAGAATCCTCCTCCATAGAATATTGATTTTTGAAATGCACCATTTTCTTGAATAAAGAATAAACAAATCTACCATAAAAAATGTGTTGGATACATGGAACCAAATTCCCATCAGAGGGAATTTTATCCTCTAGCTCAGAAATATTATCATCACTGGCTTCCATATCATTGTTCACAAATTCCTGCCACTATTATGCACTTTCATATCCTTGTAAGTCTCTCAAATATTTGATAGCTTCAACTGTACAAGGCTTCCTGAACCTTTGTCATGTCCCACACCTTCCATATTGTGCTCTGAAGGTTGTTTATGTACTTCAACTTCCCTAGGGTTTACTAAATTAGTTTCATTTCCCACACAATCCATATCATCCTATGAATCTTGTTAATGTACTTTTAAAATTGTGGCAGTAACATCTCCTGCCATAAATTTCTCCGGAGACTGATGGAATTCTTCCACATTTTTTTTCTACATTTTGTACTAGTGTATGCTTTATTAGTGAAATATTGCACATCATTGGGTCGATGAAAATTTATATATTTTTTTGTAGTGTACCAGGGTAACTAAAATTCACCTTTTCATCTTACTATCTAGTAGTGAAAAGTGAAATTTATTGACTACAAACTATTGATAAGTGACCCCAAATCATCGAGGGATTCTCAAAACCCACTAAATGACCCATTCAAGTTCTCCATAGAATAACTTGAATCCATTTAGACTGACTCAAATCTAATGACAACCACTTCCAGTCACTAGGGATAGCTCCAATTTACTAAGGTTGACTCAAACCTCCCTAAAATCACTCACATGCATTGGAGACAACTCAAATTTCACCTACTGACTTGAATTTCCCCAAATTCACTCCCATGCATTCAGGATAATTCAAATTGACCAATGAATTATCAATTTAACAGAGGATGACTGGAATTCATCCCAACAACTAAAGAATACTGCGCCTTTAGACACTAATTAACTGACGACAACTCCAATTAACCAAAATGACTCTAATTGTATCTCAATTACTCTAGTTCACTAGAGTTTCTAGGGTACATGGTGCATGGTTGCATAGTGCAGGGGTGCATGGGTGTGTGGTTGCATTGATCCATGCAAAGCATAAATTAGGTGTCTTAGGATATCTAATGTCCAAAATATTCAAAATTGGGAAAGGTAGAGTACTGTTAGGAAGGTCAACATCTCCTAGTCCCTCCAACCCCCTCACATGTGGAATCCAAGACCCATATATATGTTTGTTGTCCATGTTGAGCTATTATTTAATTATAGATAAATGATGATGATGATGATGATGATAATAATAATGTCAATAGTCCATAGTCCAGGAACCTAATGCCACCATAATAATCAAATAACAACATTACATATGTTCAGGGCTTACCATCAGGGTTTACATCCCATCTTGATTAAAACAATGCATCCTCCTCGATGCATAATTACATACTTTCCTTTACAAAGGATAAAAAACATGCCCATAAATTCCTTAGAAAGATAACATTTTTCAAACTCTCACAGACATGCCCATACATGCCTTAGAAAGAAAATAGCTTTCTAACCACAATACTTCCCACTACCATCTACTTTCCTATTTGTCTTCACATCCTATGGGATGTGACTCCTATCATCATCCCATTTCCTAGACTTACATTAAAGGAATTTTGAGGTCTAAAATGGGCCTCCTAAGGAAAATAATAAAATAATAGTTAAATTAATAAAATAATATTTATTAATTTTGGAGGAAGAAAGAAAAAAATGACTTTTTTGTTCGTATTTTTGACATATCTCCTTGTGTTTTAACTCAAATTTTGAGTGGGAGAGCTTGTTGGATGCAGAATTAAATTCTGCATCCAACGAGTACCCACACTGCATACTTTTGATGGACCATGCTACCCCAAAAACAAGAAATACCTCAAAAATGTGATGATGATGTACTCGTCATGTTTTTTAAGGTATTTCTTGTTTTTTGGGCAGTGGGATTTGTCAAGAGTATGTAGTGTGGGTTCTCGTTGGATGCAGAATTTAATTCTGCATCCAACGAGCTCTCCTGCTTGAAATTTGAGTAAAAACACAGGGATATATGTCGAAAATACGAACAAAAAAAGTAGTTTTTTATGACAAATATGTTAATTCAACCATTATGGTTGACTCATTTTAGTTAAATTCTATTGTTTCTTGAATTCCAACTCACAAGAATTTATTGTTGATGGTTTTTCTTATAAGGCCCATTTTAGACCCCAAATTTCCTCTAATGTGTGCGAGAATTGAGACTAGTAGATGGACTCAAGGAAGCATGGGTCAATCTTCAATCCCCATCACAGATTTTCAAACCTCATTACGATGCCTTCAATATTCAACAACGATACATCCACCTGAAAATCATATTTCAATCACTCATATGATTAACATCATGTATAAAAATATATGATACATGATACAGATATCTTTTCAACAAGAATACTTTCATCACATTCCAAGAAACACACAATTATCAACAAACATATCTATACTATTCAACAAGATAAATACAACACGTATTCAAGAAAATATATTCTAATTAATCACATGAAATAATCCCAAGGTACATGAAATCACAACATGAAATAAATTCCTTCTTAATCCATTCACTCTACTTCACCTATGATACATGAAGTACATCAAAGGTACATGAAATCAACACTTGGAATGCATCTACCGTAAACACATTCTAATTAATTCAAATTCAAATTCAATCATGCATTATGCACATACTCTAAGCTACTTGAAAATGCATGAAATATTCATGATTTGCATTATATACATACTCTACCAAGATATATGAGATGTATTAAACGTGGTTCCAATCAGTCATGCACATGAAATGCACCAAGTACTTCAACCAATATCATGAAATACATCAAGTACATCAACTGCGTTCATGAATTGCATTAAGTATGTCAATCAATCTTATGAAGCACATCAAGTACACCATCCAATTTCATGAAGTGCATCGAGTATACGTCCAACCATTATGAAGTGCATAAAGTACACCAACCGATGTAATGAATTGCATCAAACATACCAACCAATATGAATTTTATCAAGCATACCAACCAATTTCATGAAGTGCATCAATTATACCAACCAATATGAAGTGATTAAGGTATCTCAACCAAGTTCATGAAGTGTATCAAGCATCTCAACTGATATGAAGTGCATCGGGTATACCAACCAAGTTCATGAAGTGCATCAAGTATCTCAACCAAGGTCATGAAGTGCATCAATTTTACCACCAATATGAAGTGTATCAAGTATCTCAACCAAGTTCATGAAGCGCATCAAGTATACCAACCAATATTGAGTGCATCAAGTATACCAACCAATATTCATCAAGTATCTCAACCAAGTTTATGGAGTTCATCAAGCAACTCAACTAAGTTCATGGAGCACATCAAGCGTCTCAACCAATATGAAGTGCATCAAGTATCTCAACCAAGTTCATGAAGTGCATCAAGTATCCTTTATTCATGAAATGCATTTTGAGTCAATCAATCCTATGCATATACTTTACCAACAATTACATGGAATACTATCAAGATATTTTTACAACAATATGCATGAATTATTACTATGATACTCTACAAGGATAACTTTCAACAAAGATCACAAGATAATTATCTAGCAAGATAAGCATGATACTTTTCTAACTAAGATCATAAAGAAGATTTTCTAACTAAAGGGGAAAAAGATCATATATATACATTTCTAACAAGATCATAAAGATACTTTCTAACGAAGGTAACAAAGATCATATAGATACTTCTCTAACGAGATCATCAAGATATTCTCTAACAAAAGGTAACAAAGATCATATATAAAATTCTCTAACAAGGTCATAAAGATACACTCTAACAAAAGGTAACAAATATCAATATATACTTCTCTAACAAGATCATAAAGATACTCCCTAACAAAAGGTAACAAAAATCATAAAGATACTCTCTAACAAAAGGTAAAAAATATCATATAGATACTTCTCTAACAAGATCACAAGAAAAAAATCATGTAATAGGAAATGAAACTTATACATAACAATTATATTCTAACTAAGAAACCAAAAAGGGCCATAACAACTAGCAACTAAGAAATATCTCCAATAGTTGGGGCTTCCTGGATGTTGTTGACCCTTTTTGCATTGTCTCCCCTTTGAGAAAAATTCTTGTATTTGTTCTAGACCTTGTAGGATTTGTCTTTGGGTATGAATGATTTGTTCATTGTCTTTTCTACAGGTTCTCACTTCCATTTTAAAACTTCTAACTGTGTTTTCTAGGTCCTAGGGTTCATTGTTTTTGTCAATTTTTTTTGAAATGGATCTTCCCCCTCTAGGGCCTAACTCAACAAACTCCTAATATATCCTTCAATAAATAAATATTATAAAAATAACATACCTAATAATATATTAGTTATTCCCTATCCTAAACCAACCCACTAAACATCTATTGATGACCCCTTAGATTAATTCAAAACCTAAATTGTATTTACCTGTATAAATAATCAATAAAATTGTCCCCCTTAATAAACACCAATTTCATATATCAACTTCATTATTTAACCAACTAAACTTAAGTTAAATTCAATATTTAACTAAATTAAAACCTTAACTTAAATTCAATGTTTAACTAAAATACAACTTTTAGTTAAATTCAATATGTTACTAATCTTTAAAATTAAATTTAAGTTTAACATAACTAACCTAAGGCTTTAAGTTAAATTCTTTGTTTAAATAAACTAAAACTTTTGGGGTTTAATTATTATAAAATTAACCTTTAACTCCTCTTGACCTAATTGCTAGTTTCATAAAGTTTTGCCGTTACAACTTGACATAAATGAATGTAAATAGATCCATTATTAAAACATGATTTAATTTCAATAGTTTTAAAACTACACACTAATAAAAATATATCCCCTTTAGGGTTTAAGAATTCTAGCTTGGTGACCACACTGTTGTTATAACAAGCACCAGGGCTGTGAGTTGTTAACCACAAAAATATTGTTAGCACCTCATGATCCTCCTTTAAAAAATATATAACATATTTTTTAATGCATAAATATAGATTCACAATTTCATAGAATGCCTAACAACCATAGAGTTGTAACCTAGAGCTCTGATACCACTTTGTAATGTACCCGACCCCAAACACATTATTAGGGTCTGAATACTTCTGAGAAATATAAGAAGGAGGACTGATTATAGGTTATGCACAATGGAATATTGTTCTTCAAAGGTTTATGCTAACATGTCAACAAGCCAAACTAATTAACACAATCACCCCATACAAGGAATACACCCCTTCCAATGCAACAATTCCCCATTCTACATGAAATGCAATGTAATGACACATGATTATATTTAGAACATAACCTATTTACATTTTTACTAAGTGTCATCATACGTATAGTCTTATGCTCATATCCATTTAACAAGCTATTAAATCATATTTACATACATTCATAAAGACTCCACTTGTAATAGTATAGAAATCAACATGCCAACATTCCAAGGAGGCAGAATTATGTTAAGTTTTTCTTTGAAAATATGTCATGCCAAAAACAGGATCACTGAAAGAACAAAAAGAACAACAAAAAATATAACAAAAGTATTTATCTTGGGAAACCCTTGTGGGGAAGAAAACCCATCAAAACTTCCTCGATATAGACTTCAACCAAGTACAATGTAAGACCCAAGAAACATGACTATACAACTTCCTTCACCTCAGATGGATTGTTTATCCTCTCTTTAACGAACTTGCTTGAGTGCACACCCTGCTCAAATGAGGGAGGTGCCTCTCCTATTTCTACTAATCAACTGAGAGACCTAATAACCCAATAGGGCCAACTTCTCCTTGCTGCCAGGGCCGACTTGTCTTAGGAGACTCAAAAATACATTTTAATAATAATTTTGTGGGTACTATTGACCTGACTTACAATAAAGGTTTTACCTCAATACTTTACATGACCAAATACATCAACGACATCCCTAATTGGAGGAACAACATCTCTGAAAGAGGTAATGATAATAATAATAATAATACAAAATAGAATATCTTCCGCAGTTACATTTCTTTAGGACTCCCTCTTAACAAGGAAGGCATTCTATGAAACAACAATACATGTGTACAAGTGACTGCTAAGTCTATACATCATAGGAGTTTCCACAATCACATCAGCGTCATCATTGTACACGGAACATCATCATCAAAGAGCATCACATCTCGTCGCATCATCACGAGAATCACATCTTGTCTGATCATCATGAGCATCACATCTCGTCGCAACATCATGAGCATCACATCTCGTTGCATCATCACAAGCATCACATATCGAGCATCACATCTAATTGCATCATCACGAGCATCACATATCATCGTATCATCATGAGAATTACCTGTAATGCTCCACAAGCAACACAACAGAAAATCCAAAAATTAATGTGGAATCATCCGTAGCATCAAGAATGTTGGAATCTCATCATCCACAAATGAATGCATGACCACAACGTCTGCAAACGAATTTAATACCACAACATTTGAAAATGAATGATAGACCACAATGTCTTAAAATGAATGTAGGATCACAACATCTACAAATGAATTCCAAGCCACAACGTCCATAAATGCATGTAAGAACACAACATCCACAAATGAATGCAGGACCACAATGTATGCAAATGAATGAAGCACCACAACGTATGCAAATAAATACAAGACCATAATTTTATCTATAGGAACTTGAATCTTCTCTTCAATGCCATCACATATTTACTGAGCTGCCCTCACATCATCAATAACAATCTCATCATCACTCCCTCTTTCCAGGGAGGTCCTTTTGGACTACACCAATCTTGTCTCTAAAATATTCAAACTTCACATGAGATAAAGGCTTAGTTAAAACAACTACAGCTAATTCCTCTCGAGGAACATACTGGATATTTATTGCTCCTCTCTACACAATATCCTAGATTTAATGATGCTTTATATCTATGTTCTTTGACTTATCATGGAACACTGAGTTCTTTGTCAACTCGATGCAACTCTAGTTGTCACAATAGATATCAGTTGCATCCATCTCAACATAAAACAATCCTGCCAACAAATTGCAAAATGATACTGCTTCTATTCTATACTGAGTGCAACAATGGTATGATTTCTACTCAACCATGATATCCCACCTAATCCCAAACTAAAAAAACATCTTGAAGTGCTCATTTTATCTTTAGCACTTCGTACCCAATCTGAATCAGTGTAGGCACATAATATGAACTCACGATCAACTGCATATGTGATGCCACAATCTAATGTACCCTTTAGGTACCTCATCACATGTTTTGTTGCAACTAGGTGAACATGTGTGGGATCCACCATATACTGACTTAAGGTGTTTACAACAAAACATATGCCTGGTATTGTATTTGTCAAATAAATCAGTGGGCCGATAATCTATCTATATAGTGTGATATATACTCTTTCTAAAGAGTCATAATTTAAGAGCTTCAAGTTTGTCACCATCTGAGTGTTCATTGCCTTAAAATCCAACATCCCAAATATCTTTAGGATCTCAATTGCATATTTTCCGTGGTTAGGAAAATCTCATTTGGGAACTACCATACTTTGAGACCTAGGAAGTGATGCATCATACCAAGGTATTTCATTTCAAATTCTGCTACAAGATTCTTCTTACATTCACTAATGAGCTTGTCCTTTCCTGTAAAAAATAGATCATCTACATATAATAGTAATATAATGATCTTGTCATCTTCAACCTTATAGTAAAGGTTGGAATTTTCTTTACTTTTGGTAAATCCCAATCTCATCAGGAAGCCTTCAATTCTTCTGTACCATACTCTGAGTGCTTGTTTTAATCCATATAATGCTTTCTTTAATCAACACACATTTGTTTTCTTGTCTCGTGTCTCAAAACCTGGAGGTTGTTCGATATACACTTCCTCTTATATGTCACCATTTAGAAAGGTTGTTTTTACATCCATTTGATGTAACTTCCATTTCATCTTAGAAGCCAAAGCAAGAATGGTTCTTATTGAGGTATATCTGGCTACTGGTGAAAAATTCTCTTCATAATTGATCCCTTCCTTCTAAGAGAATCCTCGTGCGACAAATATGGCTTTGAAATTTTCAATACTACCATCGACTAAATGCTTTGTCCTGAAAATCTATTTTGAAGAGACCACTGATTTATCCTTCATTCTTAGAACTACTTCCCAAACATCATTCTTTAATATATATTAATATTATTTGATCATGGAATCCATCCATTCCTTCTTATATGAATCTTCTTAAAAACATGTAGGTTCTTCATCAACAACGTCGCACATTAATGCTACATAGTTGGAGTAGATTCTTGGTCTCTTGCTTCCTTATAGTGCACCATGTACGAATTATATCATGAGACCAATCTGGTTTTCTCCTTATTGAAATCATCTCATGAGGTGTCTATATAGGATCTTGAGGTTCTGCCATGTCATGATCTTCTAGTATAGGTTCTTCTTCATCATCTCCAACTAGTGGTTTATTGGCCTCTATAATTTTGGGAGCTTCTTTCTCTTCTTCATAAACTTCATCTGCATGGGTCTTTTTGGATTTTCTAAAACCTGGATCTTCATCAAATGTGATATCTCTGCTGACCTTCATTTGATGGAATCCTGGAATATATATTTTGTATGCTTTTGATTGATCATTATATCCGACAAATATTCCCTTCTTTCTTGAGGGGTCCAACTTTGATCTTTTCTCTTTGGGAACATGTAGGTAAAAATGACAACTAATATCTTTAGGTGGCTCACTTCAGGATTCTCACTAGTAAACATATCGTCTAGAGTTTTGTTTCCAAGCACATTGTGGGATAAAACTTTTCTGAACATAGACTGTGGTATTTGCTGCTTCATCCCATAAATGCATGGGTTTATCTTGATAATGGATCATGGCTTTGAATGCTTCCATGAGAGATCTATTCTTCCTTTATGCTACTCCAATTTGTTGAGGATTATAGGATGTAGTAAGCTCCCTATGAATCCTAGCTTCTTTGCATCAGTCCTTGAATTTATTTGAAGTGAATTCTCCTTCGTTATATGATCTTAAGGTATTAATATTATTTTCAGATATATTCTCCACAAGAGCCTTGGAGTCTTTGAATTTTTCAAATTTTTCATATTTCCTTTTCAATAAATATATCCAAGTCTTATGTGAGTAGTAATTAAGAAAAGAGACATAATATACATACTCGCTTAAGGAATTAGTTGACATTGGTTCACACACATCTATGTGAACAATCTCTAAGATCCCTTTTGCTTTACTATTACTGTTTGGAAATGGATTCTTGATATTCTTCCCTTGAGCACATCCTTTTCATACCCCTTCATGATTGATCTATATTTTTGGTAGACCTGTTACTACTTTTCTCACAATTGGTAATGCTTTGTAGTTTACATGAGTAATTATTCTATGCCATAGTTCACATGGATTGATGGTACTAGATGAGAAAGTTGAATCTGTATGCCCTTTTAGTTTGTAGATTCCTCCTTATTCCACACCTATTACAATTGCATCACCTATAGTTAATCCTTTTAGCCACATAATAACTTCACCATCTACAAAGGAAAATATGAATCCTTTCTTGTCTAAAGCTGATATAGAAAGAATATTCTTATTTAGACCTGGAACATATAAGAATTATTTGATTTTCATGGACTTACCATATTTAAGCTTGTAAGAGGCTTCTCACATTCATATTATAGGATATTGATAATCATATCCAAACTGCGCTTTGTTTGGAAGCAACACTATCTATGATCCAAGTGTCACTTCCATGAGAGATTAATCCTATGAGGGTTGATATCAAGACATATTCTTTATTAGAGTCGTAATTCTCTCTATTCTTTGATTTGAGATACTTTGGAGAAGTATGACTGCATAGATTTTTCCTTTTGCATATTCACACCCTTTAGTTGGTTTCTCGCGAACATTCTTATGTTGATATTCTTCCATCAAATAGACAGTTTAGTGCATCAAACATTTTCTTTGGATTATTCTTTGAAGACACTTGGGGGATCAAATGATCCTTGATAGAATCAACTATGATCCTCTTGCCTTTGATCACATCCTTCTTGTGCTTGGACTTTGCCTCATCTCCCTATGGTTCCTTGATCTCTTGTTTGATGTATCCTTTTAGGTCATGTTATTCAAGAATGAGCCGCTGAATCTATACTTCCATGCTCTCAAATTCTCTGTTCCTTCAATATTTTCATCAAGCTTGGTATTGTATGTCATATTTAATGAATGTGAACTTCAAATGGAAATATAGGAGATAATACTTACCAGTTTGACGACTACTTCTGGAACCAGCTTCAGGATGACCTAGGATTTGACTGGAAAACCCATAGGTCGAAAAATGAAAATCCTCATAATTGAAAACTACTACAACAGAAATATGCACCCTCCTAGGGAGAGTCGAATGTCCCTTCTTTTCGAACTGATATATAGAAGAAGGTGCCCAGAATAGTAAACCCTAACTTGTTGGACTGCAGGATGAGTTGTTGCACAATGTCTTCTTTCAGGTTGGATATGATTCCATGTTAAATTTTTTTAAATATGTTATACCAAAACAAAGTATCACTGAAAGAACAACAAGAACATCAGAAAATAGAACACAAAGATTTAGATGGACTGTTTCTCTTCTCTCTAGTGAACCTGCTTGAGTGCACACCATGTCCAAATGAGGGAGGCACCTCTCCTATTTATACTATTAAACTAAGAAGCCTAATAACCCAATAGGGATGAATTTCCTTGGGGGACTCAAAAATACATTTTAATAATACCTTTGTGGGTACTACTGACTTATATTACAACAGAGGATTTACCTCAAGAATTTACATGACCAAATACATCAATGACATCCCTAATTGGAGGAACAACATCTTCTAAAGGGGTAATACTAATACTAATAATATAAAATATAATGTCTTCCACAATTACATTTATTTAACAAATTACAACACATAAATAGACTAGATTGATGATACTAAATCTCAGCCATAAAATCCCCATCATATCTGACCTGAAACAACCATATACAACCATACGGGCTATCCAAATATCAAACCCTCTAATGATAATAAGCAATCTAGAATATACTACCATAAGTAAATCAACAACATTATAGTTCATTATAACATATTTATAACACTAATGTAAATCAAAATTTACCACTTTAATAACAACCATTAATCCCATGGAAGATATGATCTAGAAAATCCATATAGAACCATATGGACTGTCCAAAAATTAGATCCAAACAATTACCATAATTCATACAATATATCATCTACCAACTAGATTAACATAATCATATACCTACTCTGCGAGATTCGAAATTAACAACATCAAACTTAACCATTAAACATGAACATATAAATCATTATGCAACATTGTATAACCAAGGCATATTATCCTCCATGGGTATATGTGCATCAATAATATAGTAAATAATATTTCAAGAATACTTATCATTTACATATGGTGCAACTAGCATCAATAGGTTAGTTTTCCTCACAGCATTAGACACTATCAATCCAATGCTACTTGAGTAGGCCACCCCCAAGTTGAGGTCATGGATCCACACGCTAAGGAACTCTCTCTTTCCAATTCTATATTTAAGGATAATACTCAATCCCACAATATGAGAGTCACAACTAGGATTTCTTCCACAACATTTCCGCTCCTCTCCACCTACTTAATCCGCCACCCCACTACCAAGATAAATGCTAATCCCTTCACCTTCTAGCTCCGTTAGAACATTTCCATTCACCATCAAGATTTACGTGCATGTCCAGGATGAAGACAAGTGATGGAAATTGCTGAAATATACCACACTCTATATTAGTTCAAATATCAGTTTTAAAAGCCACAACTCAATCCCTTACCACCTACTTACTCCTCCACCCCTATACCAAGTCAAATAATAATCCATTCACCTCCTAGGTACCCAGGACATCACCATTCACCATCAGGATTTATGTGCAACATCAAGATAAATACAAGTGGTGGTGACTGAGGAACTATACCAGAGTTGATCAAGCTTACTCCAAACATGACCAATATTACTATGTGCCAAGCATACAATTCACACATATAGATATCATACACGGGTTCCCAAGCTCACAAGCTTACCCATATCTCAACAATCATGGAATGAACAACTCGACTTCCCTCAATGAATGAAGGAATGAATGAAATAGAATAGAATCCATTTGAATCTCTCTCCTCAGGTATTTGAATTGATGAGAGAGAATTCTCTCCACTATATCACTACACTCTCCTTACATCATCTCCATTCTCTTGCAAGACAAATTGGTGCAATTCCATGCACAACACCATACCATTTCCTCCTTTGGAATTCACATTCCAGTCAGAGAAACCCTCTTCTCTCACCAACCAACTCAAGAATGCAAGAATAAATGACCTCAAGAGCAATACAAATCCCTTTATACCATTTAGAATTTCCTCCAAGTCATTGACTACATACCACTAAGAAGTGACTCCATATCATTGAGGGATTCTCAAAACTAGGGATGATTTTAAGGAACCATACTTATTTAAAAGTGTATAAATGTTGGTGAATATTACCAATTCTTAAAACACCAACTATAAAATGATTGGCGATATTTTTCAAACAATATTTTAATTTACAAGGATTGTATATCGTTTATATAATAATTTGGCGATTTTTAGGGTGAAAAAATTTTACGCCATCAAAATTGGGCGAAACAAGGATTCAAAAACTGCAAAATGGTGAATATTTTTTGGGAGAAAAACATGGAAAAATAGCCCACTAGGCTAAATTTCGCCCCTAAAATTATCCCTGCTCAAAACTCACTGAATGACCCATTCAAGTTCTCCATAGAGTAACTCAAATCCACTTAGACTATCTGGAATCCATCGAAAAAACCACTCCTTATCAATGGGGATAATTCAAATTCACTAAGGATAACTCAAACCTCCCCAAAATCACTGCCATGCACTGGATACAACTCAAATTTTACCTACTAACTTGAGTTTCCCCAAATTCCCTCCCATTCATTCAATATAATTCGAATTGACAAAAAAATGATCGATTTAATTGAGGATGACTCAAATTCATCTCATTAACTGAAGACTATTGAATTTAGACACTAATTAATTGAGGACAACTTCAATTAACCAAACTGACTCTAACTTATTGTTAGTTACTCTGGTTCATTGGAGTTACTAGGGAAAATGGTGCATTGTTGCATGGTGCATGGTTGCAAGTGCATGGTTGCATGGGTGCATGGTTGCGTGGGTGCATGGTTGCATGGATGCATGAAAAACATCAATTAGGTGTCCTAGGATATCTAAGGTCTAAAAGATTCAAAATTAGGAGAGGTAGAGTTTTGTTAGGAAGGTCAACGAATCCTAGCCCCCCCCAACCCCCTCACATGTGGAATCTAAGACCCCATTCATGTTTGTTGTCCATGTTGAGATATTATTTAATTATAGGTAAATAATACAAATATAAAAAATGTTCATAGTCCATAGTCGAGGAACCTAGTGCCACCATAGTAATCAAATAACAACATTACATACGTTTAGGTATTATTGTCGGGGCATTACACAATTTTGGAAACAAATTATCCGAAGATTCAATCTATGAATTGATTAATAAAATTCACACTACAGTTTGTACATTGCCTCAATAATATAAACTAGGCACAGTCCTCAAAAACCTCTTTCAAATTCCTAAAATGATGGGTCATTTTCCCGCAATGAATATGCCAAAATGACATTTTTTCAAACAACTTATGCTTAGATTGAAGCTATGGATTTATTAGTAAAATGCACTCCACAATATGTACATTTCTCAATAATTGAAAGTAAAACCACATGTTTGAATCTAGATACATTTTTCACAAAAACCTCTTTCAGAATCTTAAAATTATGGGTCATTTTCCCACAACGAATCTTCCAAGATGGTAGTTTTTCAAACAACTTATGCTCAAATTCAAGCTATGGATTGCATAGTAAAATTCATTCCATATTATGTACATTGCTCAATAATTGAAATTAAAACTACATTTATGAATCTAGATACATTTTTTCACAAAAACCTCTTTCAGATTCCTAAAATGATGGGTCATTTGCCCATAATAAATATGCCAAGATGACAAATTTTCAAACAAATTATGCTTAGAGTCAAGCTATAGAATGCTTATTAAAATTCATGCCAAAATCTATACATTGCTCAATAATTGAAAGTAAAGACACTAGTCTGAATCTAGAAACATTTTTGACAAAAACCTCTTTTAGATTCCTAAAACGATGGGTCATTTTTCAGTAATGAATATGCCAAGCTGGCAGTTTTTAAAAACAATTATGCTTAGATTCAAGTTATGGATTTCTTATTAAAATTCATGCCACAATATTTACATTGATCAATAATTGAAAGTAAAACCATAGTCCTGAAGCTAGATACAATTTTCACAAAAACCTCTTTCAGATTCCTAAAATGATGTGTCATTTGCCCGCAATCAATCTGCTAAGATGAAAGTTTTCAAATAACTTATGCTCATAGTCAATTTATGGAATTCTTATTAAAATTTCCACTGTAGTCTGTACATTTCTCAATGGTTTAAATTAAAACACAATATTGAACCTAGATACATTTTTCACAAAAACCTCTTTTAGATTCTTAAAATGATGGGTCATTTACTTGCAATGAATCTGCCAAGATGATAGTTTTTCAAACAACTTCTACTCAGAGTCAAGCTAAGGAATTATTAGTAAAATGCATGCCACATTATGCACATTAGTAAATTATTGAAATTAAAACCATAGTGCTGAAGCTATATACGATTTTCACAAAAAACTTCTTTTATATTCATAAAATGATGGGTCATCTTCTTGCAATGAATCTGCCAAGATGATAGTTTTTCAAACCACTTATTCTCAGAGTCAAGCTATGTAATTCTTAGTAAAATGCACACCATACTATGTGAATTTCTTAATAATTGAAATTAAAACCACACTCCTAAAGTTAGATATATTTTTCAAAAAAACTATTTTAGATTCGTAAAATGATGGGTTATTTTCCCGTAATGAATCTACCAAGATGGAAGTTTTTCAAACAACTTATGCCCATATTCAAGCTATGTTATGCCTAGTAAAATGCATGCCATAGTCTATATGTTTATCCATAATTGAAAGTAAAACCATGGTTCTGAAGATAGATACATTTTTCACAAATATCTCATTAAGATTCCTAAAATGATGTGTCTTTTGCTCGCAACGAATCTACCAAGATGGCAATTTACCAAACAACTTATGCTCAGAGTTGATCTATGGGATGCTTAGTAAAATGAATTCCAGAATATGAACATTGTTCAATAATTGAAAGTAAAACCAAAGTCCTAAATATAAATACATTTTTCATGAAACCCTCTTTCAGATTCTTAAAATGGTGGGTCATTTTCCCGCAATGAATGTGCCAAGATGGCAATTTTTCAAACAACTTATGCTTACAGTCAAGCTATGGATTGCTTAGTAAAATGCACACCAAAATCTGTACATTGGTCAATAATTGAAAGTAAAACCACCGTGTTGAATTTAGATACATTTTTCACAAAAACCTCTTTCAGATTCCTAAAATGATGACACTAATCAAACCCTAGAAACGCAATCTATAAACCTAGAAACCTGATATAGAAATATATAAACCTAGAAACTTGATATAGAAATCTAGAATCCTAAAAACTTAATCTACCCCTAGAAACTCTATATGTCTTCTTCATCCCAGAAGTGTCAATGGGTTAATATATGTCTTCTTCATTGTAGGCTCACCAATTTGGCTTCCTTAACGATATTGGGTGCACATGTGAGATTAAGGGTGCATACATGAAATGATGAATGCACATATGGTATTAGAGCATGCACATGCAATCTTAGTGTGTGTATGGGGAGCTAATGTGTGTGTGTGCATGTTTTAGAATTTGGTGTGCATAGTTCAAATTGCACCAAATGTTGAATTTTTCATGCCATCATCATCCTCATCCTCATTATTATTGGAATTGGCATCGTCATCCTCGTCCTCCTCATCATCATCCTCATTGTATGTACATTGATCAATCATCGCCACTAACATTGTCATTGTCATCACCACCTGCATCGTCATTGTCTCTAATATCGTCATTATCATCGTCATCCTCATCATTGATTATGTGATTAAGAATGCTAATTACATTTTAATTATCTTTTAATTCGTTTCTTATTGTGCCAAGAGGCACTCTACAACCCACTATGGGAGAGATATTGTAATGTTATGTAACATTCTTCATGTAACGTTCCTCTTGTAAATGTTGGCCATAAAAAATAAAAGTTTTAATTATCCTCCAAAATAAATGTCAGCCACGAAAACAACCTAATATGGGGGAGATGTTGTAATGTTCCTACCTAACAAAACAATAAATAAAAAAATTAATTATAGGCCAAACAAAATGTGGGTCAGAAAAATAACACAATATGGGGGAGATGTTGTAATGTTCCTACTTAACAAAATAATAAAAGGTAATAAATTAAATTATCCCCAAAAAAATGTTGGTCGTGCACATGTTTTTCAAATGATGTGCAAGGTCTCCTAAACAACCCATGGTTTTATTATACGTGGTTTATGAGGGCCTTGCAAATGGTTTTAAAACCATGTGCAAGGACCCTTAAACAACCCATGGTTTTATTGTACATGGTTTAGGAGGTCGTTGCAAATGTTTTTAAGACCATGTGCAAGGCCTCCTAAACAACTGATGGTTTTAGGAGGGCCTTGCACATGGTTTTAAAACCATGTATGGGGGAGATGTTGTAATGTTCTTTCCTAACAAAAAAAATAATAATATAAAATATTATATGTTGGCCATAAATAGTATTAAATATTAATAATAATAATAATATATGTGGACCTTAAATACAAAGATGTGTCTTTTGGTCCGAATCACACCAAATATGATAGTTGAGTGCAATACTTAAGAAGAGGTTTGCACCACCAAAGATTTGATCCCTCTCGGCGCTTGATAGAGCCTAGGATTTGGATATATGTTGGCTTATGATACATTTTGGGGAGGGTAATTTTTATGTAGGACGGCGATGATGATGATGACGATGATGTTGTTGTTTAATACAATTGTGATAATGAATAGTGACGACGATGTTGTTGATGATGATGATGTTGATGATGGTGACAATGATAATCATGATGATGATGATGATTATCATGGGGATGGTGATGATGATTATGATGATGATAATGAAGAGGATGTTTCTGACGGTGATGATGTTGTTGATGATGTCTGTGATTATCATGATGATGACGACAATTATGGTGAGGATGGTGATGATGATGATGACGATGATGATGTTACCAATGGTGACGATTATGATGGGGATGGTGATGATGATGATGATGTTACCAATGGTGATGATTATGTTGTTGTTTATGAAGAAGATGACAATCATATCTATGACGATGATGATGGGAATGATGAAAATAATGAAGACGATGATTTAGTTATTAAAATTGTCATTGTCATTATCATCACCACTGAAATCATCATCATCACCGATGTCGTCGTAGTTATTGTTATTGTCACCAATTGTCATTTTTTTATTTTAACTCTTTTAAAATTAAATCTTTCTTATTTTTATATTAATATTTATTTTTCTATTTAAGTATATGAATATATGTATATATATTATATAAATGAAAAAATTACACACACACATTAGAAATAATAAATAAAAATGACCAAAATTACATATATAAAAATGATGAACAATAAATAAAAATTGAAAAAATTTAGATATATAAAAATTGAAAATAATCAATAAAAATTACAAAATACTTACCTCATTTTTTGCATGACTTATTTTGTGCATTTCACTACTAGTCATTGCGATGCTTTGTCAGCAGTGAGCAGAGCAAAGACTTTAGTACTAGTCGTAATACATTTTGATTCGTGAGGAGAGAAAGTACTGGGAGATTTCACTATGATCCGCGAGGAGACTGAGTTCAATAAAGACCAAGGAAGATTGAGTTTAGTAGTAGCAGAGCAACACTGAGAGGATACCTCCAAAATTTATGAGTAAATTAGTTTGTGAATAAACATGTTTGAAAATTATTTTTGGAGTAATCTAATCCCCTGTTATTACTTAGAAAAATGTTGGGATAGATTTCTGATAGCCACTAGGGAGCGTGTCTAGTCACTTATCGCATGATTAAAATTATCATAGAATTGGAAACTCACGACTCGCTCTTCATTAATTTCAATATTCAATCGTGTGATATCCCATTTCCTCTTCCATGAGACCTTGAACTTCAGAGCTCCAATCAATGCTCATTCACTACATAACCAATTTTAGATCACTAGTACATATGGCTCAAAATTTCCATGAAATATTGCGATAAATAAGTTAAAATCAAAATTTTAGTGGATAAACAGATAAAAAAATGTTAGGAATTATGATCCAAAATGTTATGATTAGAAGTTTAGGGTAATAAATGTAAAAGGGCATCTACACACTCACGTGATTATGTGAGGCGTCCCTTAGTTAGTTTCTGTAACGGTAAATTAGTTGTTACTCTTTGGATATTTAAATCCATCGAGTTTTCCATGTGAGGTAATCTTTCGGGACTTAGCCCTCACATCTCTGTGATGTAATTATTTTCCTTCTTCTTTAATAAAATTATCTGTCGAGGACACTTTGTCAAAGTGGTATCAGAGCATGCAGTTAAAGCTTGGTCTGGTTGGAACTTGGTTGGAAGGTGCTGAAGGTTGTTTGAAGAAGGTGACTTTCAAGGTTTTGGAATAGCGAAATTTTGACTGTAAGTTAATGCTTCCTATTATTTTGGGCTAAAAAAAAAAGAATCTGTGCTGAAAAGATTAATGCTTCCTATTCTTTTGGGATAAAAAAGAATCTCTGCAGAAAATATTTTTTATAGACTCGGTTTTTTTTTTCATTTTACTTGGAGAGAGTAAATTTTTTTTTTTTCAAGGCAAGGTTATTTAAAAATTTTGTGGAAGAGAATTTTTAAAAAAAGGAAGACATGTATAAGTTATTATTTAAAAAAAAAATCATTCTTATTGTGCTCACTCACTGAGAGAGATAGCATAGCCAGTGTTGGGATAGAGATGTCTGAATCAGCATAGAAGAAGAGAGAAAACCAGCAGGCATTGAAGAGAGAAAACCAGCAGGCATTGAAGAGAGAAAACCAGCGTTGAAGAGAGAAAACCAGCAGGCATTGAAGAGAGAAAACCAGCGTTGAAGAGAGAAAACCAGCAGGCATTGAAGAGAGAAAACCAGTAGGCAATGAAGAGAGAAAACCGGCGTTGAAGAGAGAAAACCAGCAAGCATTGAAGAGAGAAAACCAACGTTGAAGAGAGAAAACCAGCAGGCATTGAAGAGAGAAAACCAGCAGGCATTGAAGAGAGAAAATGCGTGTTGAAGAGAGAAAACCAACAAGCATTAAAGAGAGAAAACTAGCAGGCATTGAAGAGAGAAAACCAGCGTTGAAGAGAGAAAACCAGCAGGTATTGAAGAGAGAAAACCAACATTGAAAAGAACCAGCAAAACTCCAGCGTAGAGATAGAAGAGTTCACAATCTTGTATAATTTTTTCACTTTTCATTTAATTCAAGATTTATGTAATATTTTGAAAAGTGAATAAGTTGTTTTGGAGAGATAAGGTAATTTATTATTCATTTTTATTTTTGGAGATTTTTTATATTAAGAAGAAAAAGGTGGAGAAATAAAACTTTAAAAAAATTTATTTTTGGAGTTGATGGGACTGGATCTTGTGACCTCCCACTCAACAATCTTGTATCTCTCCAATTCACCTATAAAGATTTGTTATTTTTTGGAGTGATAAGGTGTAATTTTTTATTGGGAATTGGAGTAATAAGGAGCATTGTTGGTGTCATAAGGAGTACTTGTATTTTCACACAAGGTTTGATTAGAGCAAAGTGAAGCTCTATCAAATTCTTTTCTTGAGGCTATAAGTGGGTCAAGGCCGAGCCCCTATAGCTTTCTTTTGCATGGTGTGTAGTGTTTCTTGCAGTATTTCTTTCATGGTGACTCTTATTGATGAGTAATTTTCTTTTCATGTTGGTGGTGATATTTTTGCATAAATTCTTATATTGGTGATATAAGATGATTGTTTATTCTGGTGACATAAGGAGCTTTCTTTTTTTAATTCTTGGAGCTATAAGGTTTTCATAATACACATCTTCTGGAGTTACAAGGTGTTTACTTTTTTTTTACAATGTCTAAAGTTGCAAGTCTTTTTAATGAATCTGACAAGTTGGAAGGATCGAAAAATTATAAAGTTTGGAGTCGTCATATTCAAAGCACTCTTATTTACAATGAATTATGGAAGGGTGTCTATAATGCTCAGCCTACCAAACCGACTAATCCTAATTAGCTTGCAAAATGGGAACTAAAAGATGAGAAGGCCTTAGAATTAATTGACAGTACTGTTTCTGATGATATTTATGTGCATATTGAAAATAGTTCTGATGCATGGTAAGCTTGGAAGACATTGAATGATTTATTTGATTCTCAGAGTGAAGCTAAGAAAATCGATCTTCAATTGAAGTTGTTTCAACAATAATTGTCTTCACAAGGTGATGTCATGGAGTACATTTCTAGATTGAAAAAAATCAAACAAGAAATTTCAAGAGCTGGTTTTGATAAAATTGAGGACAGCATGATGGTGACTATTTTGATCATAGGATTGCCTGAGACATATAAGCATTTTTTGGAAACTTTAAAGATTACAAATAAATTGGATAACATTTCTTTTGATGAATTAAGTGAATTACTTGCCACACATGACAAAACTTTTGGTAAAACAAAGCAAGAAGGAGAAGATGTTCTAGTCGCAAGTACTAGCAAACAATCTTCAGGTAATCATCAAAAGGGAAATGATCAAAAATCTTTTCAAAATTCAAGCAGAGGTCGTGGTCAGGGTTTTGGAAGAGGAAGAGGAAGAAATCAAGGAAGAGGTTCTAAAGAATCAGAAAGTACACAATCACAGTTTTCTGGAAGAGGAAGAGGTTCAGAAAACCAACAGGTCTCTAGAAGAGGAAGAGGTAATAAACATGTCACATGTTTTCGTTGTAATAGAGTTGGACATTATTCTTCAAACTCTAGAGTTTCATTTGAAAAAAATATAAAAGAAAGAGAATCTAAAGAATCTTCATCAGTGACACATTATGCTCATGCAAACGATAGTGAAAATTGTGAATATGTCTTTATAGCACTTGGACAATCAGTTGGAATCAGTGAATTTTGTTCAGTCTTCTTATTGTTTCAAAAATGATTTTGAAGATGCTTGGATTATGGATATAGGGGATACTCAGCAAATGACATATAGGAAATATTTCTTATGGAGTTATGAATATTTTCATTTAAATTCAATTTTTCTTGCAGATGATTATATTCATTTACCACAGGTAAAGGAACAGTTAAGGTTGACTTGCCAGGAATTGTAGAATGATTGATTTCTAATGTTTGGTATGTGCCTACATTTAAGAAAAATTTCTTGTCTTTAGTTGTCATTCACCAATTAGGACATCAAATTGTAATGGAAGATGGTATCCTTTTTGTTAATTCAAAAAAGGATACATACAAAACAGTTATGACAGGTTATGAAGATGGAAAGCTTCTTAGGATAAAGGGAACATTCATTCCTAGATCAAAGGAACATTTGAAGGATTTTGCAGGTTTAGTTGAAACTGATGTTTCACCTATCCGATTGTGGCACATTCGTTTTGGGCACTTGAATGTTGATAGTCTTGTACAGCTTCAACAACAAGGAATGGTAAAGGGGTTGCCTACTTTTCAAAAGGAAAATGCAAAGTGTGAAGCTTGCATTTATGGCAAACAGAGAAGGATAGATTTTTCAAAAAGCACTTGGAGAGCAACAAGGAGATTACAGCTTGTTCATAGTGACGTTTGTGGTCCTTTGGAAACTTGACTTGGTGGTTGTAAATATTTTTTGTTGTTTATTGATAATTTTAGTAGGATGGTTTGGGTGTATTTTTTGAAGGAAAAATCAGACTCGTGTTTGAAAAGTTTCAGTCATTTCAAAATTTGGTTGAAACAGCGACAAAGGAAAATATTGCTACTTTGAGAACTGATAACAGTGGTGAGTTTACATCAAATCATTTTTTGACTTATTGTCAGGAAAAAAATATTAAAAGACAATTGACCAATTTTTATACTCCCCAGCAAAATGGAGTATCAGAAAGGATGAATCAGACTTTATTGGGCATGGCTAGAGCAATGTTATTTTTCAAAGGGTTGAATTCATGTTATTGGGCTGAAGCAGTTCATACAACAGTTTATTTGAGGAATAGATCTCCTTCATCATCACTTGATGGAATAACTCCTTTTGAGGCTTGGTATGGATTCAAACCTATGGTCAAACATTTGAGAGTTTTTGGTTTAGTTTGTTATGCACTTGTCCCAAAAGAAAAGCGAAAGAAGTTAGAGTCTAGAAGTGTTAAGTGCATGTTGATTGGTTATTCCGATGAGAAAAAGGGGTATAGGATTCTGTCAGATGGAAAGTTTATTGTCAGCAGGGATGTGATTTTTGATGAAACAGAAAGTTTAAGTGTAGAAGAGGTTGAAAAACAACTTAGTCACTTAGAGGAAAAGGTAACTAAGGAACAATTAAGGATGCAACACTTAAACAAGACAAGGAATGAACAATGGTTTGATCTCACTTCAGA
>LPNX011168163.1:234066-284499 GCA_001517045.1 Pseudotsuga menziesii
GCCTTGAAACAGGTTGAAGATACTTTGAATTATTCACAAGTTAACTTGGATGATTCAAATCAAGTTAACATTGAAAAGAAGAAACCAAAATGGGCAACTAAGTTACTTCAGGATGTTAAGTCTTATGAAAAAGGCAAAACAGGTACAAGGAGTTCTAATATGGGTTCAGAAAATTTTGCTCTTTCAGTTGTTGAACTAGCTACTTTTAATGAAGCAGTTGAGTATGATGAATGGAAAATGGCCATGCAAAGTGAGTATGATGCAGTAATGAAGAATTAGACTTGGAAAACTGTTGATTGTCCACATGATGTTAAACCTATTGGTTGTAAGTGGGTTTACAGAATTAAGTACAAAGTAAATGGAGATATTGATAAATATAAGGCAAGATTGGTGGAAAAGGGTTTTGCTCAGAAAGAAGGGATTGATTATGAAGAAACTTTTCCTCCAACAGTGAAATGGAATACTATCAGGATTGTGCTAGCTTTAGCTG
This sequence comes from Pseudotsuga menziesii, assembly GCA_001517045.1. Lineage (NCBI taxonomy): Eukaryota > Viridiplantae > Streptophyta > Pinopsida > Pinales > Pinaceae > Pseudotsuga > Pseudotsuga menziesii. The sequence continues at coordinate 234,557 of LPNX011168163.1, forward strand.
CACAAAATGGATGGAAAGTGTATCAAATGGATGTAAAAAGGGCATTTATAAATGGTGATTTGCAAGAGGATGTTTATATGACTCAACCTCCTGGTTTTGAGATTCCAGGGAAAGAAAATCAAGTTTGTAAACTGGTTAAGGCATTGTATGGATTGAAACAAGCTCCCAGAGCTTGGTATGCAAAAATGGATGCCTACCTACAGAAAGTTGGTTTTCTTCGTAGGGAGTCAGATGATAATTTGTATGTTTGAATCCAGGAAAACAACTTAGTCATCTTGGTTATGTATGTTGATGATTTGCTCATAACAGGTAACAATAATGATCATATATTTCAAGTTAAGCAAGAACTTCAAATAGGTTTTGAAATGACAGAATTGGGATTACTTCATTACTATCTTGGAGTTGAAGTAAAGCAGCGAGAAGGAAGCATATTTATTTCTCAAGCTAACTACATTTCTGGATTATTGAAGAAGTTTGGAATGGGGGAATGTAAACCAGCGATTACTGCCATGGAGAAAAATTTAAAACTTTCGAAGTTTGAAGGGGGGGAACTTGTAAATTGTACTGGATATCGACAGTTAATTGGATGTTTCATTTACTTGATGAATACTCATCCTGATCTATCTTATGCAGTCGGCATACTTTCCAGATATATGCAGGAACCTAGAGAAAGTCATTGGAATGCAGCAAAAAGGGTGTTAAGGTATCTTCAAGGAACAAAGGATTTTGGACTTGAGTTTAAAAGAAACAAAAATTTCAAGCTTGTCGTCTATTCAAATGCAGATTTTGCTAGAGATGTTGATGACAAGGCATCTACTTTAGGTTACTTAATGAATATGGGATCAGCTGCAGTGGTATGGAGTTGTAAAAAACAGGATACACTTCTGAATTCTACAGCAGAAGCGGAATATATTTCAGCTTGGGAAGCCGCTTATGAGATAGTTTGGTTAAGAAGGATTTTGCAAGACCTCAAAGTTGATAAAAAAGAAGCAACTTCATTATTTATTGATAATCAGTCAGTAATCAAGTTAGCCAAAAATCTTGTTTTTCATTCAAAAACTAAGCATGTGGATACTAAGTATCATTACATTCGTCAAACAAATCATCAAGCCAAATTATTGTCCATCAAAAGATCAAACTGCGGATATTTTGACAAAATCTCTTGGAAGGGTCAAATTTGATAAGTTTAGAAATGAACTTGGTATTTGTTCAAAAGAATTTTTGGATCAAAGGGGGGATTGTTAGGAATTATGATTAGAAGTTTAGTGTAATAAATGTAAAAGGGCATCTACACACTCACGTGATTATGTGAGGTGTCCCTTAGTTAGTTTCTATAATGGTAAATTAGTTGTTACTCTTTGGATATTTAAATCCATCGAGTTTTCCATGTGAGGTAATCTTTCGGGACTTAGCCCTCACATCTCTATGATGTAATTATTTTCCTTATTTAATAAAATTATGTGTTCGAGGACACTTTGTCAAAAAATTGAAAAGAAAATGTTCCAGCCCCCGACACTCATCGCTATAGTGATGGACATTACATTTCGTCTCTATAGAGACAAATCCTCATGGAAATAATGACGAAATATTACATTTCGTCTCTATAGCGACAACCCTCATGGAAATATCTATGAAACATTACATTTCATCGCTATACAAAAAAATACTCGTGGAAATAATTATGAAACACAACGTCCATCGCTATAGCGACTCTAAACTTAACACGTGCAACATTAACTGTCATCACAGTAACGATCATTGACTTTTTGTTATTGTTGAAATTTGATCATTGTGCATTTTTGTTGGAACCGTCGCAATCATTGATCTATAAATACATGTTCTTAAGAGATATTTCAACAAATTATTTTCTATAGTTACAACCATTTTTCTGTTGATTTTTTGATCTATGATTTGAAGAGTCCCATATTGGTTTAACGCATCCAATTTTTTATCTCCTTTGGTTTCCACATTAGTATTTTTAAATTATTTGTCTCCTTTAATGTGTAGGGTCATACATAAAGTCATGAGTCGGATATTCATTTTCTCCTCAATACTAATGCCTATATAGATTTATCGCTTATAATTTGATAGATACACATGATGATATATTTTTAAAGACCATGGAGGGAAATTTACTAATTAGATTTTTCAGTTTCCATGTCATGTCCTTTAATTTCATGTCTCTAATATATATACTGTATTAAATTTAATTATATATTGATTGAGTTTTTTTTGTTCTTATAGGATATTAGAATGTCAAATAAATATAGTTGGGAAGAAAATCATAAGAGGCGTGCTGAGATTAAGGAAACATTGGAGGAGAAGGGTGATGTAAAGTGTTATTTCCCTTGCAATGATTGCAGGGGTTTGCGAACGATAAAAATCTTAAAAACAACAGCTGAAAAACATTGTAAGGAGAAGCGACATGTTGAAGTGGGTATGAATATCATCCCTTGGTAAGGTGTTATTCATTACATAATGTACTTCTTGTAATAGTATTGATCATGTATTCACACAATCTTTTATCATTTTAAATATATGTGTTGTATATTATACACTAATGTTATTACATTGTTTGTAAATATAAAGACAATGACCCCTAAATGTCGATAGCTAGAGAGCTATTTGCCACATAATAGTAGAAACACTACTTTACAAGGTGAGGAACATGGAGATCAGAATATTGAAGATCAATTTTTTAATGATCCTATGGATGAAGATGACATTATTTTTACAAATGACGAAGATGAGATAAATAGATTGATTCAATACACATTTTCTCCATTGGATGAGGAAAACCTCCATGATATTCATGATCTTCCTCTATTCGAGAAGTCCCAAGCACCTCTTTATGAAGGCTCAATAAAAAATATTCTATCTGTTATATTGTTGTTGGTGAACTTGAATATTTTGAATGGTTTATCAAACACTTATTTCACACAGCTCCTAAGGTATGTAATGTATTAATTGCATCATGGTATGAAAAGTTGATTATTTTCCTCTATTTTTAGTGTTTATTAATTCGTAAATTAGGGATAAGAAATATTTTTTATTTATAATGTTTACATTTCATTTTTTTGTCAATGTTGCAGATTGTTGGGTAAATTTCTATTACCACCATCAAATAATTTACCACGCACATGTTGAGAGGTATTCTTGATTATGAAAGAAATTTGAATGGAGTATCAAGATATCGATGCATGTCCTAATGATCATATTATGATGATGATTATTATGACGATGATGATTAGCGTCCACTGAGACCAACTTTGGTCTTTTGGACCTTAAGAAGAACAATACTTGGTTTACTTTAAAATCTTGTTCCTGTGCCAAAAAGGCTTTCCAAGCTCACTATAGTTTTGGAAACTTAGGAGGTTATCTAATGTGGGTGTAAGCAAGGCACTCTAAGAGAAAGTGGTTTTCATCCTCAATGCTCATAGACTCACACAAATGAAAAACCATTTCCGCCCATGCAGTTTTAGGAATCAACCAATGCCCTGGTTCACTATGGAGTTCAAGAGAGTTTGTTCCAATCTTGGCTATATTAATTTTCTTCTGTGAGCTAGTTACTACCGAGAGATACATTTGATATTCCAAGTTAGGATTAATTACCTCCTTAAAGTATCTTAATTTTGTCTTAACCGCTAAATTTTCCTTGCACCAAAATTTATCTTTAAACTTAGAAGTAATAATATTTTTGACATTATCAACATTCTGTAAAATGTCATTTTCATTAATGCTCCAATGGTTTAACCAATCCATGGTATATTTACACCAACCCCGCTTGAGGCGTAGTTGGTTTTGAATTGAGTTTAAAGCAATTTTAGGAAGTCTCTCATTTCCCATGTTATTTCTCTTATGTTTGTACATCAAGTACCTAGTCATAGCCATGCTTTCGACAATATGCACAATATGCATAAAAAACAAAGGACCACAATGTGAACTTAGTAGATATCGAACTGATCAATTAACAAAAAAGGTGTCGCACAAAGTTCTTTGTTATATTCCCATAATTCCATGTTTCCAATGACTATTCAGGTGCCAAAGTATAGCATAGTTTATGGATTACCATGCAAAGAATATAAGTGAAGATGGTGTTCTTTGAATGCCTGCAGATGATACCGCGTTGGAGAACATCAAAGAAAAATGGAAATTTTTTAAAGATGAACCTTGTAATGTTATAATTTCATTGGCAGCTAATGGTTTGAATCCATTTGGTGAGTTTTGTTCTACTTACTCAATGTGGCCTCTTTTCGTCATTAACAATAACCTTCCTCCTTGGATGTCAATAAAGAGAGAGCAAACAATGTTGGAAATGATTATTCCGGTTATTTTATTTCAAAATAATTATATTGTTTCATTTCTTTGTTTCATTGTTGCATGAGGAAAACTTTTATATATTGGGACACTTAACTAAATAGAATTGTATGTTGAATCAATTAAATAAGTACCAAGTTCAAGATATGAATGTATATATTGAGCCTCTTATCGATGAGTCGTTGAAGTTATGGGATGACATCACTATGTATGAAATATCTAGACCAATAGGGAGGAAACAATTTTAGTTTCGTGGAATACTTACATGGACAACTCATGACTCTCCCGAGTTAACACATTTTTGTGGTATGTTACTTTTTGCTGCACTTTAAAATTATATGTTTTTAAGGTCATGCATTTTTTATTTAAATTAATAATATTTTGATGGTATAACATTAATACATATATCTTACAGGTCTTCCAAAAAAGGGAAAATTTGCATGTCCAGTTTATGGTCCTAGGATAAAATATCATCGTTCAAGAATTTTACGAAAGGATCTGTCTGATGAGTACAGGAACTTCCACACTAAGAACTATTCGAACTATCAATAAAACAAAATTCAATGGTAAAGACGAGAATGGAAATGGAAGTTGGAGTATAATAGAAATCATCGAGGTATGCAAATTGTATATGTAGCATATACATATGTAATATTATGAATTTTATTCTCTTACTGAATTTTCTCTACCATGGGTGTCATGAATTATTGTTAATGTGTTTTCATTTATGTTTAATGAATTTCATTAAGGCCTGAATGGGATTCCACAAGGAATGAAGAGTTATACCATATAATTCAATATCTTGCCTTACTACGAGGACCTACAAATAGATCATTTGCTCGATACAATGCATATTAGGAAGAATGTAACATAAATGATATGGTGAATCTTAGATGGAAGGACTAACAAAGATAAAAATGGAAAAAATGGTACAGTCATTGCAGAATCCAATCACACATTGCAAAGTGTAATTAATTCCAATACTAAAGACGGGAACCGTAATATTAGTCTTCCATGGTTATTGATAGAGCAACAAAGCAATTCTATAAAAGACGCCATTCAGAAAATAAGGTTTTCGACAGGGTTTTCGTCGAACATACAAAATATCTTAACGAAAAAGGTGATTTTGGTGGTGTTAAAACTCATGAATGGCATAAATTCATTAAGGTAATTATTTATGTATATAATTTCCATTTAGTACATCTTTTTAGTAATTGTTTTCTCTTATTTGGAAATAAATAATGATGTTCTTTTTGTTACAGTACATTCTACCTCTATCTCTCCCAGATAGCTTTGACAACAACATAAAACAAGATATATATGATCTTGGTAAATACATGAGGTAAGTAACAATTCATATGCATGAAAATGTTTGTTCACTTTGTTACATAGCTTATTGACATATTATGTTTTACAACTTGGAACTTTATTATATATGCCTCAGTCTTGTTGATCACTATTATTTACTTACATCATTTGAAGGTGGATTTCATCTAAAGAAATCCATAAAGAAGATATTAAGTATTGGAAGAGAGAAATTCCTCATATAATGTGTGAAATGCATAAGTATTTACCTCTAGTATTTTTCAATGCAAAAAAACACTATCTCATACACCAAGTTGAGGAGACTGAATTGTGTGGACATGTACAAACAAGATCAATGTGGATGGTGGAAAGGAATTTGAAGTCATTGAAGTCTTTTGTTAGACAAAGAGAACATCTTAAGGGTTCTATTGTGCAGGGATATATGATATATCATTCCATGGTGTACATTAGTCAGTATATTCCAAATATAGCAAAAAAGATCAATATTCCTCACATTTGACATGTCAACCCCATCAACAAATTTGAAGGGAGGTCCTATTGGGGAAAGATAGAACGAGGAAAGTGAAAGGTAATTAGATGGTGTAGATTTAATTTATTATACAATTAATTTTTAAATTTCATATATATATATATGAACGAGGAAAGTGAAAGGTAATTAGATGGTGTAGATTTAATTTATTATACAATTAATTTTTAAATTTCATATATATATATATATATTACTCATGTATTTTTTTATTATTCCATCAGTATTTTAAGGTAAAATTAATTTCCTTTAATGATAGCTAATTTACAATTGGTAATTGTTATTTCTTCATATGGTTGCGAGTGGGATGCACCACATTTATACATTGAAAACAATCTTGATTGGATGGAGGAATGGATAGAACGATGTACATAATTCTATGGTACCTAATCATGGGAAGGGGTGAGTAAATTGATTAAAACAGTGCATCGTCATCGAGAAGAATATCCCAGTGAACTTACACAGAGGGAAATTGATTTAGCATGTGGTTTAAAAGATAAAAAGGAAAGTATATTTACCATGTTCATTTTTTTCATTTTTTCCCATTATATCAATGTATTTCTTTTGTCAAAAAAAACCATAAAACACTGGAAAGAAGGACTCGGTGCGGCTAGGGTTTGAAGGAGATTGCGCTCTTGCTAAGGGTTTACCTACTACGCCTAGCTGTAGGAGCCCTCTGGGTTCTCTTTGAGTAAGGGTTCGCAGGTTCTCAAGGCCGTTTGGCCTCCCCTTGGCGGCTTCATGGGGGAGACGGGCCCTTCGGGTCCCGTTATTGACGATGGGGCTGTCTTAGCCGAGATAGAGAAGCAGGCTGGTACATTAAATGGCTGGAAGCCTAGGGTGGGGGGTTGTTTTCCCAAACTTCCCACCATCCTAGTGATCTATATCAGATTCGAGAAGGTAAGGGGCACGATTGAGCTTTGGAAGGAGAAATCCCTTATCAGGAAGTTTGTGGGGATTTGGCCCAAGGAAAAGGATCTTGTCAAATGGATTAACAGTGTATGGAACCCTAAAGGCCACTATGATCTACAACTCAGCTCAAAAGGTATTTTCACTATTATTGTCTTTAACCAGGAGGAACGTGACTGCATCCTGGAAGGAGGCCCCTACTTCTTCTTCTTAGCAAGTATTTATCGTCTCCCATAGAAGGAACAATTCAATCCAAAAATTGAGGACATGACAGTTGCCCTTGTTTGGATCCGTCTCTTTTCTCTGCCAGGGGAATACTGGGATATGGACACCTTGAAGGACATAGGAAATACCTTAGGTGAATTTATAAAGGTTGCAGAGAAAACCAAGGCCCAGAGGTACACATATTTTGCTTGGATATCTCCAAGCAGCTACCCGAAGCCATAAGCCTTAACTAGGAAGATGAAGAATGGATCTAGCCCATAGATTATGAGCGGATCCCTTTTCGATGTAGGCACTGTCATGAGTACAGCCACTTAGGAAGACACTATCCCAATTTTGTTCCTAGGATGACCTCCACTTATCAACGTTTGGTAAGAGCTATGAACAATGATGGTTTCACCCAAGTGAAGAACAAAAAAAGAAGCAGGGGCGGTGGGGAAGCAAAGGCCAAAAAAGATGTGGAGGTGAAGGATAACAGATCAAAAAATGCTTTCGCTATCTTAGGGGACAGAACAGATGATGACAAGACCAAGGACAAGGAGGAAAGGGAGCAACCAACCAAAGATACCAGTGCCCCGGATAGAGAGGAAACCCAACATATGGAAATAGTTGAAGATGAAGAGGATGAGGAAATGGAACTAGGTGAACTAGATCTGGATGCGATAGAAGCCGAATGTAGAAAGAAGGGTAAAGACTATGTTCCTAGGCAGAAAATCGAGCTCCTCCAGGAAGCAATCATCAAGGTAGGGGCTCATCTGAACCTGGGGATAGATCCAAATCCCCAAAAAGGAAACAAGAGGAAATCTCCATAGGAGGAGCAGCGCCGAGGGAGAAAAACAAATAAGCAATGTATTGCAGAAGTAGGAGTTAAACTCATAGAATCATGCCAATACCAAATGATCAAGGCGCCCTTCTTTGAGGTCTCCAAGGTTTTCCAATGAAGTTAATCTCCTGGAATATTAGGGGGTGCAGTAACCCTAGGAAGTGGAGGACTCTTAACAGGGAAATTAAGCAGGAAAAACCAGATATTCTCTTCCTCCAGGAAACTAAATGTAGCTGTGAGGGACTGGAAAAAATCAGAAGTAAAATTTGGAAAGGCAGCAATGTCATGGCCCTAGATGCTACTAGAAAATATGGTGGAGTCACAATTTTCTGGTGCCCCCAGGTGGTTGTTTTCACAAACTAGAGAGCCAAAAAGTTTTCCCTTATGGTTAATTTCCAACACCTTGATTCCAGGGTGAAGGGAATTATTGTTAATATTTATGGCCCTAGTAGCTTCCTTGAGAAGCAGGCCTTCATCGAATTCCTCAACTGGAAAAAACACCAGTCGAAAGGGGGCCATTGGGTGATGGGCAGAGATTTCAACCTCATTGCCAACCTCGGTGAAAAGAAGGGAGGAAGGAGAACTCTGGACAAGTACCAAGAGGCCTTTAGCATTTTCCAGACCCAAAGCTCCTTTGTGGATATGGAAAATGGAAATGGCTAGTATACTTGGAACAACAAACATGGTGGAGAACATCTGGTTGCCTCTCACTTTTACATATTCTTGGTCACAGAGAATATAGTCCACGGTACAGGTGAAATAATGGCTGACGTTCTCTCAGCTGCAAGATCTGACCACTGGTCTATCAGCCTTAACTGTGATTGGTCTTGTTCCACTTTGAGGAAACCATTTATATTTGAACAATTCTAGATGGACCATAAGAACTTTAAAGATATTTTCCACCAGTGGTAGCAGGAGATGGTCCCCCCCCATAGGTACAGCTATGTTCTGTTTCCAACAAAAACTCAAGATTCTCAAGGCAAAAATCCATACCTAGAACAAAGAAGAGTTTGGTAACATTTTCGAGGACAAAAAAATATTGACCTCTAAACTTGAGCTCCTTAGTTAGAAGGGAATGGTGGACTGATGGGATGAGGACATGCAGAAAAAATAGAAAGAGCTATGGGAACAACTGGAGGCAAGAGAAAGGTAGGAAGGCATCTATTGGAAATGAAAATCCAAGGTCAAATGGCTGCAGGACAGGGAAAAGAACACCAAGTTCTTTCATAAATCGGTAATCCAGAACAGGAGCAACTCAAGAATCCAGAAACTTAGAAAGATGGATGGTAGCCGAATTGAAACTAGAGGGGAGATTGAAGAGGAGATTTCCAACTATTTTTCAGAGATCATGAGTGAATATGACCATGACAGGGAGAGAGATATAGCTAAAATCACTTGCTTAATTCCTTCCACTGTCATTGGGGAAAATAATGAGATGCTCATCAAGCCGGTATATCTTCAGGAAGTTGAAGAAGTGGTCAATCAAATGGCCCTGGGAAAATCCCCTGGCCCATATGGTTTCACGTCCAATTTATTCCACCACTTCTGGGATATGGTGAAGGAAGAGGCAGTGGAAATTGTTGAAGAATCTAGACTCAAAAAGGGGGTTCTAAAAACTTTCAACGTGACTTTCTTATCCCTCATCCCTAAGGAAATGGGAGTCGAGATTTTGGACAAGTTCAGGCCCATTTCCCTCTGTAATGTGATATACAAGATTATCTCCAAAGTGATTGCCAACCGCCTGAAGCCCCTCCTTCCCTCCTTGATCTGCCCGAAACAATATGGCTTCATGGAAGGGCGTCAGATCCTTGATGGGTTCATCCTCATGCATGAAGTCATTCACTCCCTCCAAAGCTCTCGGCAGCCAGGTATGTTGATCAAACTTGACATAGAAAAGGCCTATGACAAATTAAGCTGGAAATTCATTAGAAAAATGTTGGAAGCCTATGGTTTTTTCCAAGGCTGGGTTGAGTGGGTTATGGGTCTAATCTCCACTCCTTTTTTTAGCATCCTTCTGAATGGCACTCCAACCTGCACCTTCCAACTGCCCAGAGGTATCAGACAGGGAGACCCTCTCTCTCCATTTATCTTCATTCTAATGGCAGAAGGTTTGATCTGTCTCCTTCAAACCCAGGCAGAGAATGGGGAGTTGAGGGGAATCAGACTTTAGGACAACGTTGATCCACAGACTCACCAACAATTCGTTGATGACACCATGTTCATGGGGCACCCTTCAGTCCAAGAAGTGAGAAGCTTCAAAAAATGTCTGTCTCTCTTTTCCAAGGCCTCAGGTCTAGCTATAAACCCAACCAAGTCCCAAGTATTCTTGCTTAATACCGCCCCATCCACCCAGAGGAACATCCTTCGCATCCTAGGCTTCACGAAAGGATCCTTTCCCTCAAAATACTTAGACGTCCCCCTAGGTCTATGAAAACTGAAAATAACCTCCTGGATTGAACTCCTTGATAGAATGAAACATAAGCTAATGAATTGGACCCTAATACCTCTTAACCTCCCCATCCAGCTTGTGCTGATTAAATCGGTGTTAAATCCGATGCCCATATACCTATTCTCAGTCCTCTTGGCTCCTAAGTCTATCATTCATGAAATCCGAAGCATCCAACATAATTTTCTGTGGGGGGGTCGTGCGAAAAAGGACAAATTTGCTCTGTTTAGTCGGGACAATATATGCCGACCCAAGTTGATGGGGGGTTCTTGGTCTCAGAGACCCAAAAATTATGGTTGAAGTCCAAGGTGCGAAGGTCTGGTGGAGGTGGGTCACCCACACATCTGAACCATGGGCTAGACTCTGGCACATCAAATATGGCTATGACAGACCTCTCTCCTAGTTAATTCGCTACAACGAATATCAGCTGGGATCCCCCATATGGACGAAGGCCAAAGGAGGTTGGAACCTAGTGCAACATCATAGTTTTTGGGAAATTTGGAATGGGAGGAATGCCAAATTCTGGGAGGATTCATGGAATCAACTCCCATGGCTAGGTGATAACCCAAGATGGGCCCCTATTAAGAAAATTTCTAGGGCGGCGGGCAGAATACAAGTGCACCACTTATGGCAAGAGAGGACTCTTAATGGGAGAAGGTGTTGGAACTTCATCGACAAACCTGACCTAATAGAGTTGGTGGACTGGGAGGATTTTTAGGAGGAAATTCTCAATTGGCTCATCAGGCTCAAGGAGGGACCGAATGTTCTGAGATGGGGATACATGGATAGAGGGATGTTTAGCATCAAGGAAGCCTACAATATTCAAATCAGAAATTAGATAGGGGAAAAGGAAACCTGGAAGAAGATCTGGACCCTGAATCTTTGGCCCAAGGTAGGACTCTTTGCTTGGCTTGTGGTCAAAGGACGTATCCTCACCTGTGAGAATATCTGGAAGCGAGGTGTCCAAGGACCATCCCAATGCTACATGTGCTCCCAGGTAGAAGTAACCATGAGCCATCTACTTGATTGTTTCCCTTTTGCTGCAGCTATCTGGGACAAGGGGGCCATTGGGTTCCAAAGAAGTGATAGGAAGAGAGCTCAGTCGGCTAGAACTTTGACAGACTGGAGTCATCAATCTTTCCAAAATAGAATCATTAGGACTATATGGAATGCCTTACCAAGAATGACCATGTGGTGCCTTTGGAAGGAAAGGAATGGGAGAATCTTCCGTGATAAGCGTAACAACATTGAGAAGGTATGACAGATGGTGAAGGACAAACTCATCTCCTCCATTCGAAGCATGCAATGGAATGATGAGGACAAGCTTATCCCAACAGACGAAATTCACATCATGGAATTCTAGGGACTTGACAAAACTCAGATGGATAGGCTCTGTTGGCGTGCCAAGATCATTAAACCTTCCAGTCCAAAATTTTGGTTGGCTCTAGTTGGCTCCACCCCCACAGTTTTTCAAGCTCAACTTCGACGGGGCATCCAGCAGGAACCCAGGTGACGTGAGCTATGGGGGATTATGCAGATATTTCCAAGGGTAGATAATTTTTGTTTTTCTGGTTTCCATTGGCCTGGATACCAACAATTCCGCTAAGCTCGAAGGTTTGATTCAAGGCCTGGAATGTCTGGTTCACAATGATTGCTTCCTCGCGCTAATTGAGGGAGACTCCAACATCATGATCCAGGTGGAAAAACATCTAGAGAATGGCCAAGTCAGACAAGTGCCCACTAGCCGGAGGCTTACCAACTTCCTGGACTGCCTCCGAGATCTGTTCCGCGCCCATTCATCTGTTTCTTTTAGCCACGTAAGAAGGGACACAAACAAGGCAGCGGACCTCCTTGAAAATGCGGGGGTGGATGGTGATTTGGCACACCAATGGGGCCCTCTCAAGAAATTTGAGGCTGAATATTGGGCCCATCATTGCAAATAGATGGTTTCTCTTGATCTCAAGGAAGGGACACAGATGGCATGCCCGAACGATGCGTTGGCGAGAGGTGACAGAAGGTGCGAGCACGCCACGACAGGCCACCATTAATATGACTAGCCATATCAGTTTGGAAAGTGAGCGGATCCATCAGGGGTTGTCCTTGGTCATTATATTTTTCATCAGAGCTGGATGCAAAAGGACGGGCGGGGCATGGAGTGACGGCCGAAACGACTGGACATTTATGTTTGGCAGTGGATCTGCCATGGGAAAGAGTACAAGGGAGGTCGTCTGCATAATCTCCATGATGTTTTCAAGGTACATCCCTAGAAAAATAATCATTCCTCCTTTCCCTTTTTATTTCCCCCCCTCCGTTTGACCCGCTTTCATCGTTCTGGCACATTCCCTATTTTTTGGCCTCTCTAGTTCTCCCCATGGCCCTTCATCCTTGCCTATGTGTGGATCTCCTCCTTATCCTTTGTTCTCACCCCTATACCCCTCCTGTGGAAAATGGCACCAAAATTTTTGATGGACAAGGGTAAATCCCCTGGTGACTCCTTGGCTGAGCAGGGTACCGTGAAGAATCCCCGCAGGGCCACGCGGGCACAAATCCAAGCCCAAGAAGAGGCATAATACTTCAAAGATCATATCCCTTTGAAAATATACCGAGAAATGGAGGAAAAGGCAGAGGATCTATGGCATATGGTCAAAAATATGCCTAAGGAGGACCTTCACCAAGAGGTTGTGGAATGGGTTTTGGACCCTGGAACCACTGCGGGGTGAGAAACTGCCTATGATCATCTCCTAATGCAATATTGGGTCAATATGAAGATGGTTGGTCACTCTTACATGGAACGGGAAGCAAAACAATAAGGGGACAAGGAACCAGTTAAATCCTGGAAGTACCACAATGGGGAATGCCATCTGATCCACTAGAAGGTGGATATCATTGCTTCTGGGCTCGGGGTCGCTTTCTACACTGCTGGGAAAGGCCCTGAGGAAGCTGCGTGGCCACGTGATCAGTGTGGAAGGTGTGGTAAAGTGCACAAGAGCTTCATTTCTCCCACTCAGCCTGATGCAGTCCCTCCATGCTCGGTCACTGTCCTAGCTTAAGCGATGGTGTCCAGTCTTCCTTCAGCCTTTAAGAAAATGGTTTGATTCCCTATGTTCATTTGTTTTCTCTATTATTAACTCGAATTGTATGGCTTTATGTCCATCTCAATTTTGTCTCAGCTTGTAAATTTGTCCTATCAGTTTTCGTGTATTTTGAGAAATTCAGGTTCCACTCCGGGGTTAGTCCAATCTCTGTTTTTGAATGTCATGGCCCTCGGGCCTGCTGAAATGTCTAATCTGGTTCCCCCCTGGGGACCAGTCTTTTTGTAGCTTAGGGCTAGTGCTGTGTTGTGTCTCAACACGCCAAATATCTGAAGGACATGGTTTGTATCTCTGTTATGTAATGATCCATTGATGTAATATATTATTTTTATTTACAAAAAAATGTATTTCTTTTGTCTATTTCTTCTTATATATTTATTTGTTGAGTCGGGTATGATTCAGTTGATACACCACAAGGCTATGTGGTGCAATGGTCGTAAATTTCACATCAAAAAGTTGGATGACAAGAAAAAAAAATCCGATTGTGGGATAACTGTAGTATTTAAAGTCACTAATGTTTCCTCTAGAAGTGGAAAGCATCCAGAAGTATCTGAAAATATGTACTATGGTTATTTGGAAGATATAATTGAGTGTGACTTTAATTCATTTAAAATAGTTTTGTTTGAGGTCAAATGGTACATGCTACGAATGAATGGACATGATCCCTAAAGAACTGTTATTGAGCATGCCAATGTATTTACCATGGTTAATACACAGGCACTTGAACCTGGTACAAACCCTTATGTACTTCCAAGTCAATGCGAGCAGGTTTTTTACTCAGAGGTGTCGAGTAAAGCAATTTGGTAATACATTGTTAGATATGATCCAACATTAATACCGATCAAGTATAATGTAGAGGAAGAAGACAATGTTGAAGAAGAAGTTGATTCATATCAAGAGCAGTTGGCCACCGCAGATGTGTCAAATGAAGAATTCGATCAAGAAGTTGATAATCCAAATGACTTACTAGACAATGTAACCCTCATAATTAACCCATAAATGTAACAATCATAGTTAACCCATCTACCTAAGATATTCACTAATGCACCTACCCACACACCTATGCACTTACGAAAATGCACCTAATAAACTTGAGAAATGCATGTAACCTATGCAACTATATAAACATCTAACCCATGCACATGACCAAATAGTTAACTTATTCATTTTTAACAGATGAAAATAAAATGAAAAATACATAAGGGACACAACTAATATTATGATGTTCCTAACCTATGCCTACCCATGCACCTATTGTTATACACACCCATACATATATGAAGCACACCTAACATGAGAAATGAACCTAACTTGTATTACACCTAATAATACATGTATCCCATGCAACTAGCCCTAACATGTAAACCATAGAGATACACCATGAATCTAGGCTATATATATATATATATATATATAAGTGTTTGGTAAGTTATATATTTTAAAATAATAAATATTAAAAAAAATTATTTAATTTATTATTTAATTTTTAAACAAAATTAAATATTTTTAAATAATAAATATTAAAGTTAAAATTAATTTTTAAAATAAAATGAAAAAGAAAAAAAGAAAAATACACATACCATCATCCTCCATGAACTCTGCCTCCCATCGCCTCCTCCATGAACTTTTCCTCCCATCAGGTCGCAGACTGGTTCATGAGATATTATTTAGGATTGGTGCAAAGGATCAGGAACAAAGCTGAATCTGCTTGATTTTTTAAGGTTTGGTTGCTTACTAGACATGTAGATTTGTTAGATATAGGGGGATAATGCACCAGGCACCAGGAACACCAGGAACATCAAGACTCTGTCGCACACAATTCCTCCTATATCAATGATTTTGTTGTTTATTTGGTGTTTTTACTGAAAACATTGCTATTGGTTTTTTAATTGAAAGCATTAACTCAATTTCTAACATAATATATAATGCTCGGTGTGTATGAAAGTTGATCCTATCTGCCATCCATAAATTATAGTCAAGGTTTTATTGATAGTTTCACTTTGCCAAATTTTATTACACCTTGTCGAGTTTGGCCTATATAAGCTATTAAGGGATATTAAATTATGTCATATCACAAACCTTACATGTCATGATGTACATCAATTCTCCAAATTCCAAATTTCTCTTTAACTTGAACAATTTATCACGATCATTGATACAAAGGAAAAATAAAATCTGAGAATTGTTGCACATGAATCCATGCAAAGGGATGAGTGTATATGTTCCATGTTAATGGTTGTTCTGGGTTTAATTGTCGGACATTTTATCCAGTAGAAGGTACAGTTTTAGCAATTGGAGAAAACACATCTTATGGCCTACCCATTGCTTCATATACAAGTGATCAACCACACACAGAATTGAGAGTGGTTCCACGCCAACAATATTCTCATCCATAACCTACTATTTTAGCTTGAATATTTCTAATTCTGTAGCCTTTCTAGTGGTTTGTTACTGAAATATTCAGTGTTACATGGAGATGCATTCCCGGGGTAGGGGATGTGCACTCCCCTTTCTCATAGGATGGGTTTAATTTGTTGGGGATGTTCCCAAATGTTTTCTTTTAATGAAAATGCATATAAATTCTAAAGGAAAATGTTCCCTCCCCTAAAATAGAGCCTCCCACGCCTTCTAATTTCTCTATGTCATGGCTGTGTGAGAGAGATTTCCAATGTGCAATGATAGGAAACATGAGATTACTGCTATATGAGAGGGTTCTAGCTTAAATCAAACCATGTGCAACATAGGTCCTAATCCCATTACCCATGTGAGCTACGTCTTCCTTCAAGCTTGAACCTATGGGTTGTGTGTTAGCCAGCTACCGGAGCATTCAATTTGTGTCCACGTGTTATGTTTAAGCCTTCAACTTGTGGTTGTTGGAGTGTTCAATGGATAATCCTGGTGTTCGATAATGGATAGTGGAGACATTGTTGTTGGGCAATGTTACTTTGGATACATTGCTAAACAATGTTAAGTTGGAGACAATGTGGAGACTTGATTGTTCAAGTCCTTAGACATTTACAATTTTGAATCTTGATATACAAAATTTAGAGTTCATAGTTTTCATTTAAGTATGACTATATTTTAATTTTTTCACTTGATATATTTTGTAAGCTTGTATGAGTCATCGAATTATCTTAACACTTAGATCTATAAGACTATATATTCTAATTTTTCAATTTCCTAAATATAATGTGATATACATTGGTGATATTATAATTGTAATTTAAATATTTTTAGTATTTCAAATAGGAACCACTATGTTGAATACCCCAAGTTTCCCTACAATGTTCCCTAAAATTTAGAGTTTACTTCTACATATGCCTTGGATGTGTTTCCATGGTCTAACATCCTGGAAACTTGGTGAAACAATGAAAATATTCTTTTGCAATTTGAAAGTGGACCTAATATGATAATTTGTCACATGAACGCTTCTCACTAATATATGATGATATTCATACTTAGTTTGTCTCTTCCACTGGCTCTATGATTGTGCTTTGTTTTAATTCAATGTTTGCACAATATCCATAGATGATCTAGTAATCCTCTTGTAATATGTAGCAATCCTTTCATAGTATTAATATGAACCAAAATCCTTTTCAAGTATCATAGTATCAATTTGAGTATACTTGCAAATGAAGTATTTACCTTGTGTGAAGGGAAGGAACTGTACAATCAAATATCTAAGGCCAAGGACCATTTCATTTTAAATATGCGATTAGCAATAATAAATATTTACATGGAAATGATATAAATTGAGAATGATTTTAAATGGAGTTTATGTATAATTATGAAGGATACATGCTAAGCCTTTTCATGGACTATTTCATGACTGTACCACAGTTGAAACCTAAAGAACATAAGGTTACATGTTATAGAACTTGTATATCTGACACCTCTGATTAACACAACTCCATAGGTTTCATTGTATTGGCTATTGCATAACGCTGTGGCAGAAGTCCCAAGAAAGTTTACAATTTTAGCTGACAAATACTAAACTTAAAATTTTAGCTAACAAAACCTAACATATACATTATAAGTTAGAACTTAGTAGGAATTTAGATTGAAATTACTTTGATTCAACCTAAGAATATTATATTTAGTAAGCATATTATTAATATTTTAATATCTAATGTTAGTAAGTTCTGATTAGTTTACTTTTCTTGAATTTGCTTTTGTACTATTGCTCCTGTGCATCTTAAGTACCAACTTTAGCACAAGAATCATGGAAGAGTGCTAAATTTGAAAGAGATGAAAATTATGTTTAAATTGTCTTATTGCTTCACATCTAGCACAATGTTCTAAATTTTACTCGGTTGTTATTGCTGTACTATTATGCATTTGGATCGCATCATCCAGTTTGGTTCTTCTCCTTATACAATGGTGATAAAAATATATGAAACAATGTACCTTCATAGAGAGAAAAGATAAAAGTTATTGGTCTTGTTGGTCCTATGGGTAACAAAGGTTGGTTATCCACCTTTATGGTGCAACTTGGTCTTATGGGTATGCTCATTTCCTTATCTTCTTATTGTGAACCCCTTTGGTTGACTTATGGTCCTTTATATTCTATTTGGTCCTAGCACTCTTATTGCGTGTACCTTTAGTATGATGCATTTTATTTTATGGTTTGTATTTTGTAAGACCATTTAACCATTTAACCATTTGTACCCTATCCTAAGTCAACTTTTATTTTATGGCTTTTATTTTTTGAAGACCATTTAACCATTGGTACCTTAACTTTGTTTTATATTAGTAAAGCTCCTAAAATCTAGGATTAGTTGAGTGATATTTGTAGAAGGTCTATCAATATTATAAATTAAAGTTTCACTTCTTCATTTGTGTGTGGCATATTGACAAAAAGAAAAAGGTTATATCTTATTATTTGAGTACACAACTAGGATTTATGTTGCTTGGAGTTGGCATATTAGGATTGGAAGTGGGTTATAACCCTTATGCTTCTAGCAGTGACCTTTTTGGATTTTTGGGCTCATCCATGACCTTCTAAGATTAAACTTCATGACTGTTTGGTAAATCTCTCTGTTGGTCTTGACTATGTTTCTCTGTCGGCTATGAATCTATGTCTCTCTTTTGGATGTGACCGTGTTTCTCTGCTGGTCATGACTGTGTGTCTCTATGTTGGTTGTGACTATGTTTCTCTGCTAGTTGTGACTGTGTTTCTCTTGCTAAGTCATATATGACCTCCTCCTGCTAGGACATGGCTTTCTTATCCTCTCTCTGCTAGGTTTTGGTATTATAACAACCACTAAGGTTGGGCCCTAAATCTGTAATAGCCTCTAAGGATGAATCTTGGCCTGTTAGTATCATTTATATTGAGTTACATCTCCTAGGGATGGGTTTTGAAGGTGTCTTTTCCTTCTTAAGAAGTGTTGGGTAAAGTATTGAATTTTCTCTTCACGTTGACTAAGAATATGAGGTCTATACCCTTACTAATATAACCCTTATAATATCTCTCTCAAGATACATCATTTGTTCATCTAGGTGACTTGTCCCTTCGGTGACAAGATCAGAACCTAAAAGTATCTGAGTATAAGGTTGATTCAAAACAATTATATATTAGTATTGTTATTGTTCTTTGTTACTGATTAGTTGTAATATCCCAAATACTAATATTCTACTATTTTCTATTCTAGGGCTTGCTTGTAGCCTCAGGATTTACAATAATAATGAATTAAAATGTGCATGTGAGGTGCCATTCTAATGGCCCTAAATTATAGTTGAACTAGGGAAGAGAATTGTAGGAATAAGGAAAACACTTACCACTGATAATAAAGAATAATGTGCTCCAGAGATAAGATGCATGCAGATAAAGCTGAGCTAGTGAAGTAATATTGCTTCCTTCCTGGTGTTACTGATTGACAACACGAAACCCTCTCCTCAGCTAAAGGTGACGTTTTTGGTGAAGGGGGTGCCTGATGGGGCTGAGAATTTTTTGGGATGTAGATATTCCCACGTCGGAGAGAATTACTAGAGCATGCATAGGTTATGACCTCTCCAAGATCCCTAGTGAATTGGTTTACCAGTCTGGTGCTCATGCCCACCCAACCCCTCAGATCTACTGATAAATGCTCCAGATGAGAAAACCGAAAGCTGATGATCACCCAATGCAGTGGAGTGACCTTTTCAATGAAGGTGATGCCAATATATGGAAGATAAACTAGGATTTAGAGACCCAGCAAATCCTTCTGGGGTTTTCCAGCTATTCCCCAGCTGCACACATGAACCTGTAAACAATATTCTAGTGGATGTTGAATCATTGGATATGGATGAATACAATGAATGTCATTGATAAAACTGGATGGTCTATCCTCAAAGAGACTAGGGCAGATATTTCACTACCGAACCCTAGTTAGTTAACGACGTTGTCTTCAAACCCAACGGTTGTTGTTGCACACCGTGCTGCTACTCAAATATTCCAAATCAATAATAATAATAATAGATAGCTCCTTTGGTGCAATAACCCTTCTTAAATAGCCTATCGTGTAATTTTAGGGTTTGAATGTCACTTTTAGGGTTTATGCGTCACTTTTGCATGCACGCAATTCTAATTTCATGTTGACTTTAACTGAAGAAATAAGACCTACATGCTCCACATGATTTATGATATTAACTATGATGGCCTTCTTACTATACTGATCACTTAATAATACTGAATACATGTTCCTTTGTATTCCCAGTATTAGATGTCCTTAGTCAATTCCCTATTTATCAATAACGAGACATTATAATCCTCCCTCGCCAAAGATTGCTTGTCCTTAAGAAATGCCAACACCACTCCACAATCAATCAAACTGAACCAACTAAATCCAAGGATGATCCCAGGATCCCAAATTATACTAGAAGATCTATAGCACCCTCTACTCAAAGCACTGCACTACATGGTATCATCACAAGATATCCCATGGAAGCCTCCTATAAGTAGAGTAACTTGCCACTATTTAAACGAGGTGCCCTCATAAGAGACCTCCTTAAATCATCCTCTAGAAATCACTGAACTTCCATTCATTGTAATCCTAGGGTCCCAATTCAATCTGAGAATTGTAGAGGTCAAAATGCATCCACCGCTACCCTGTGTAGTATCAACATAAGGAGCATCCTATCGACTCCTAAGTAACCCCATCAGTAAACATTGTATCCATCCCTCATAAGGTCTTCCACCTAGATCCCAATGCAAACTTGTACATATTTCATCCCAAATATCCCAAGGCTCTTGTGGGACTATAACCATGGCTAGGAATGTATTCCCAAGAATCGTCCACTCAATAGGACACCAACTCTTAATCTCTCTCTCATCCAACCCCCAAAAAGGACCTTGTCCATAAGCACCATGACAAGGAATAATCATCCCAAGCTGACATTACTCCCTTTCGATTTCAACTAGAATGCTCATATACTGCTGCCCAATTTCTTGATCTTGTCCAACCTATAAAAACCATCTGCGATTATGCAAATGTGGACTCAAGCTACTACAAGCCTTGTGTATGTACTCCTAAAGAGGATTGCTTTGAAATGCAATAGTATGTTTCTTCCGTTGCCCCATCAAGGAATCTAACTGCTCTTCAATACTAGAAATCCTGATCGTTGACTTGGTACATACATCTTGAAGAACTATAAGCTCAACAGCTTGCCATAATATAGTGTCTCGAAGTATCTTGGTCCTCTCTTTTATTGCTATAATTATTTATTTAACACGTTCAATCTTATTTCGGTGACTATCATTTGGAATCTCTATCTCATGCATGTATAAACTCTCCCTAACCTCCATGTGTCACCCACTGTCTCGACTGCTATGCTCATTTCCTTGCAACTCATGTAATTCTCCTATCATAACTGTCTAGACTCCTGCTGTAGATGATGAAGAGTGTACCAACTACAAATCATAACATGGCTTGTCCACAATTTGACTAGCAAATGTGCTCATGTCTCTAAACTCACATGATGGATCTAATGTTATCTTCTCATGTACATACTCATCATGCACTGTTAACTCCAAATCAAGATCACCAACAACCGATACTTCATGCTCATCTTTCTTCACTCCCCCAACTATGCCTTTAAGGAGATCCTCATCCAAATCCTTAGGCCAGATCCCGAACATGATGATGTAATAATCTTGAAAGTACAATGCTACAGATACCTCATCACCCAAGGCTATATACTCCTGATATTGAGGAAAGTGTTGAAGTGCTACTAACCACTGCAAATTTCCAATCAAGATACTTCTCATTGTCTTCATGTTCTCACAAGCTAGAAAAGAAAAACCTTTGTTTAGACATGCACTTCACCAACATCACCGACATGCTTTAGCATGTACAAGCATGCATCAACATGCACTTTTATTCAATTGTAATGTGCCCACTGTAATTTCCCTAGCCCACATCAAGTCAATTTTTTCTCAACTACCTGATAACTCAGCTATGGATTTATGTCAAACTCTTAGCTATCATACTGATGTAACTTACTGTGCGAGTAAATATGACAAGGAATGTACTGTATGAGAAATATTGAGTGTATGATTTTGTCAAACACTTGCAAGTTCACATAACACCACTGTGTAGTGTAGGGGATGATTTCTTGTCACTGTTCTAGATACAGAATTTGGGACTTCTAAGCTCAACACCTGTTCTATACACAGAATATTATACACAACTTTGACTTGCATTAAAACTTAAATTACTCCAAGTGAGAGACCACAGTTATATGCATAAATTAAATCATATTGCAATAGAGAATCCTGTAGGTATATGTCTCCTTTTTTAAAGATCTCTATAGCATACACAGTGAGAAATTAATACTGAATATACAATATTGAAATTACCTTCATATATCCAAGTTTGTACAGGGTAGATGACAATATCATGAAAGCATGAGAAACAGGGGGTGGTATTCTACTTAGTTCAAGATCAACAACTTACAATAGTCTATATCATTTTGAGTGTGGCCTTCTTCCCATTGGTGTGCCCTTTCTCCTCGGAGAAAATCAATCAAGTGTCCTCTCTTTAACGCCTTCCCTCTTCACCCACCAATTGTCGAGTTTGACGTTTACTAGCAGTTGTTGACAATGGTTCTTTGATATGTAGCTAACAAATTGTTTTTCCAGGCATTTATGGCTGTAGTAACCTCCTTGGACTGTCCCAAAACATTGTAGAGAGAAGAAACAATATTCATCCTTATGGCAGTAGTGGACAGTATTTTCCTTAGCAAGATAACACCCATTATTCAATCCCTTCAAAGGACGACGATTTGCTTGGGAATGTCCTCAATTGTTGATGGAAAAATTTCCCACTAAGTGTGCAGCAGTAAGAGAAAATATGATATGTCTGTGTTCCATAATGATCCCACAAAACCAAGTCTGCCCCCTCTTTTACACACACACAACACAAAAACCAGTGCCTTTCTTCTTGTCAATAACTCAATGGATAAATGGATTCACACCCTCTTTTCTCATATTTATGGGAAGCAGTATGAAGTGGAGATGGTGCCCAGAGTATTTCCTCTACTGATAATAAAGTTGATATTCTGTCAATAGATGAGATGCATGCAAGTTGTGTCAGAAATATAATAAAATAGTGCTCCTCTCTAGCTATTGACGCCCAACTAAAAGTGTGCCCTCCTGTAGCAGATTTCCTGCCTGTTTATTGGCAGTAGATACACTTCCACAAAAAATGAAACAAAATCTCCAAAACTAATGTGTGAAATTACTTATAACCTCATGTTCATGCCAATTTCCCCACATTTGGCCAAGAACATGCTCTGATACCACTATAATATCCCAAATATTGATATTATACTGTTTTCTATTCTAGTGCTTGCTTGTAGCCTCGGGATTTACAATAATACTGAATTAAAATGTGCATGTGAGGTGTTGTGCTAATGGCCCTAAATAATAGCTGAACAAGGGAAGAGAATTATATGAAGAAGGAAAACACTTACCATTGATAATCAAGCTTAATATGCTCCAGAGATAAGACGCACGTAGATAAGGCTGAGCTGGTGAAGTAATATTGCTTCCTTCCCGGTGTTACCACCTGACAGCACAAATCCCTCTCCTCAGCTAAACGTGTCATTTTTTGTGAAGGAGGTGCCTGATGGGGCTGATAATTTTCTAGGATGTAGATATTCCCATGCCAAAGAGAATTACTAGATCATGCAGAGGTTCTGACCTCTCCAGAGCCCTAGCGAATTGGTTTACCAGTCTGTTGCTCACACTCCCAACCTCTCGTATCTGCTGATAAATTATCTAGATGAGAAAACCAGAAGCTAATGATTACCCAATGTAGTGGATTGACCTTTTCGGTGAAAGTGATTCCAATATACGGAAGATAAACCGGGATTCAGAGACCCAACGAATACTTCTAGGGTTTTCTAGCTATTCCCCAGCTACACACATGAACCTGCAAACAATATTCCGATGGATGTTGAATCATTGGATATGGATGAATACGATGAATGCCATTGATAAACCTGTATGGTCTATCCTAAAAGATACTAGGGAATATGTTTCACTTTCGAACCCTCGTTAGTTGAAGGCGTTGTCTTCAACCCCAACCGTTGTTGCTGCTCAAATATTCCAAATCAACAATAATAATGATAGATAGCTCCTTTGGTTCAACAACCCTTCTTAAATATCCTAGCATGTACTTTTAGGGTTTTCATGTCACTTTTAGGGTTTACGCGTCACTTTTGCATGCATGCAATTCTAATTTAATGTTGACTTTAATTGAAGAATAAGGTCTGCATGCTCTGCATACTTTATGATATTAACTCTAATGGCCTTCTTACCATACTCATGACTTAATAATACAGAATAAATGTTCCTTTCTGTTCCCGGTATTATATGTCCTCAGCCAATTCCCTATTTATCAATAACAGAACATCACATTAGTAACGTTGTTATTTTCCTGTACATTGTTATTGTTTTGTTTCATCAGTTATAATATTGTTACCATACATGGAATTTGATAAATCGGCTCAAATCAGGGGGATACCTCTAGGTTGGATGTTTAAATCAAGGACAATTACTTAATCATTTTATTAATACCCTTAATTCACAATACATTCGTTATATAACAAATTCAATAGACCTATCTCTATCATCCATTTGGAAACAAAGATGGAAAAGGACAACTAGCATAGGATTACATAGAGAGGAGGAACAAATTTGGAATCAATTTGTACAAAGAATTCAACAATGTCCTATAACAAAGCATATATGGTGTTTCCTCCTTGCTTCATCATCCATTTTTAGGGAAGAGTGAGATAGAAGAGTGGAGAAATTTTTTAAAACTTGGAAAATACAAATTTAAATTGTACAATTAAGTATCTGATAATAAAAAGACCATGTGGGGTCCCATCCAAATATGGTTCTATCCCATGAAAAGAAATAAATCTTCTAATTAAAGCACCATTGGGAACTTTCCTTTGAAATAGTGTGCATCCATTTTTCATTTTTTTCACAAAGCAAAAGTTTTTCTGTACAAAGTCTCATCCATATTCATAATATCTACATAATACATCTTTGTACATTTATATGACAATTACAAAATAGTTCTTGTACTTCCAAATAATAATAGAATCGACTCTAAGTATTTGTAGGTACCTCCAACTAGGTACTTGTCGAATCTATCTTCCTTGAGTGAGGAACATATACTAGAAGAGGTTTAAAGTGAGATGTCTAGTGACAAGATCTAGCAGGTCAAGATCAACTAGAGGTGAAAAGGTAAGGAGACAATTTTGTAGACGCATGGAATGTTTTCTTTCTGAAGGAGGATCATGTGATAATGATAATGAGAGCATAGGTGAAATTGATTTTCCCTTGAGGTTTATACATCTTGTCAAACGATGGCTACCCAAGGATATACCCCAAGTGGACACAAATTTCTTCCTCAATGGGAGGATTTATCGCATTGCTCCTTCATCTTTACATGGATTGGGGATATTTTCCATGGATGGCATAATGGTCAACTGTGGCACTGAAACTGAATTGATGGAGTATGTCAGTTTGTGATACAAATACAATGACTGGCTATTGTTGGTCCGATATAAGTGAAGTATGCAGAGATACATAGTTGCAACAAATTATATAAAACTATTGGACAACAATATGAATAATGAAGATACTATGTATATTGATGGAAGGACAAAATATTTCATAAATATCATAGGGTTTATAAATAGTACACGACTGGGGACAACACATAAGATACCCAATTTCATATTTGAGGATCATGAAGGAAATCAATAGTTACATGTGAAGAGTTGTTGATCGATTACAATTTGAATTGAATCGATGTAGGCCTTGCTATTATGAGGGTAATTATCTTATACAACATTTAACTCAACCTTTGATCAATGAATTATTATTTTAATCTTGCAACAATTTTAATTATATGTACTTTTCATTTTTAACATGTCTTGATGCTTTTATTGTGGCAAGGTGATCGTGGCCAGATGCCACAAGCAAGTATACCTGATGAGGTAAAAATCAATGTAATAGTAA
This sequence comes from Pseudotsuga menziesii, assembly GCA_001517045.1. NCBI lineage: Eukaryota > Viridiplantae > Streptophyta > Pinopsida > Pinales > Pinaceae > Pseudotsuga > Pseudotsuga menziesii. Next base: position 260,735 of record LPNX011168163.1, read on the forward strand.
CCACAATTCATGATTATATTACAGTTGTTAACATTTGAACTTTTTTATTCTTATGAGCTCAATATTTCAAGATGATATCATGCTTATTATATTGTGGCAGTGGTGCACTTAGAACACACCTGGAACTTCCGGTTAGGTAAACGTAACTGTCATATTAACACTAAAGGTTTTTTCATTAATCACATTTATTAGACATGGTTCAATTTTTACTTTTCAATATGAATATGTCTTGCTTCTTGAATTGTGGTAGGCTAGACGTGGGAATTAACCAATGGTGTCGCATCAGGTAAATGTTAGCGTAATAGTACCTAATAGCATAAATGTAACAGCAACCACAATTCATGATTATATTACAGTTGTTAACGTTTGACCTTTTTTATGCTTATGAGCTCAATATTTCAAGATGATATCATGCTTATTGTATTGTGGAAGGGGTGTACTCAAAACAAACCTACATATTCTTGTATTCAACTAACCCAATGGAAACTATGAAGAAGGATTTGAAAAATTCCAATCAATAACTTCTTAGACTGATTATAATCAAACCCAGGACAGAAGAAATCAAAGAAAAAATTGGTGACTTGAGGCAAATAATAGAAAAGTACGGGGAAAGTGGCATATTTGAAATATTTTATGAACTGTGAAATATATTCATTTATGTTATTTTAGTTCTCTGTTTTTTATATGATCTAATCAATTAAAGTTTCCTTTTTGTAGGATTTTTTGGAGATAGCACCCGTGCATCCAACACATGTTGTAGAGGTAGGTATTGATAGTAGCGATGGTTCAACACATCGTCAATCTACTGTAACAATGAGGATATTTGATTCTCTTAACCAACAATTCCCTTTAGATGCTACGACCTCACCGGATGTTGGAGATCAACAGGGCCCTTCACTCACTACTACTTTAGAGGATGTTGGAGATGACAATAACCTCTAATGTGAAAGTTGTTATCCTGGAGCATTATGTGTGGTTAGCATGGGATCATTGTCAGTTACCTTCTTTGTGTACATGTTGATGTATTTGTAACTTCGGAATGTATTCATCTATGTATCTTATGTATTGTAACCCGATGTTTATTCCGGGATGTATCTATTATGTATTTGAGTCATGTTGTCATGCCCTGATGTTTTGATTGGGAGGATCAATAATGTAAACAAGTCATGTCAAGTCATAGTGGGTAACCCTCTGATTGTGTAAGGGTTAAAGTCCCCGCAATTCTGGGGCACTAGGGTTATTAGACTCTCCAAGTAGAGGTCGGCCCTAGTAGGGTTTTAGTCATGCTGGGATTAGTATAAATAGAGATCTGGGATCTCTATTTAGCACACATCACTCACACACTCAAGTGTAACGCATGGTTGAGGAAGGAAAGACACTGGGGCTAGACAAGAAGAAGACTGCTGCTGTCGGGAGTGCATCTTACTGTTTTGGGGCTTTACATCTTGTGTTGATTCTATCTCTGAGGAAGTTTCGGGGTTTTCTCCATTTATGGTTTCCCCGATCAAAAACATTGTTTTCATTGTCTCTTATGTTTGATTGTTGTACTTGTTATTCTCTCAGTAAAGATCCTAACATAATGCTAGCTTAATGTTGAAAAACTAACATGGTATCAGAGCTAACCTGAGAAGAAGACACTGTGCAGCTGTGGAACTAGGGCTTCCTAGTTTGTGGATCTCCCTACATAGATTTTCAGCAAAATTAAGGTGGAACAACTCTCCTCCTCAGGGCGCATCTTTCTGTCGAAGCATAATCCAATTCTGAGGTTTTTCAGTTTTGGACCTGTCACTACTGTCGGAAATTAGGGCTTTTCACAGAAGAGGAATTTTTCAGTGAGCCCAAGCTTGGATTGATATCCTCCCCAAAATCGAAGTTAGGGAAAAATTTCAAGGCATTTGGGTGGACAGAAAAGCAAAGCCCTAATTTTCTCTTGAACCAGCTCTACAGGACTTCAGCTCAAGTTTTGGATCCGACATCTTGAACCTGGTAAGATCTAAAATCTTTTGTATTTCCATTTGAGGTTCTCATTTAAGATGTCTCATCATACCAAGCTTGATGAAAAGCTTGAGGGAGCTGAAAACTTCCGAGCCTGGAAGTATAGGATCTCCTTGGTCCTGGAAGAAAATGAATTAGACTCCTACATTCATGAGGAGGTTCCAGTTCCAGAGGGAGATGAGGCAAAGGCCTTACATAAGAAGAATATGGTTATCACAAAGAGGATCATTGCTGATTCTATTAAGGATCACCTTATCCCACATGTGTCCTCTCTCAAGACACCTAAAGCTATGTTTGATGCCCTAACCAAATTGTTTGAAGGAAAGAACATCAATCAGAAGATGACCCTGAGAAACCAACTGAAGAATGTGAAGATTCAAAATGCAGAAACAATCCAGTCTTACTTCACAAGAGTTTCTCAAATCAAAGAGCAACTAGAAGCAGTTGATGAAGAAGTGGAAAATGCAGAGATTGTAATGACTGCATTGAATGGCCTTCCTAGGTCATGGGATTCTTTCATCCAAGGAATCTGTGCTAGAAAGAAGTTAGTCAAGTTCAGCAGACTATGGGAAGAGTGCTCTCAAGAAGAAGCTCGGATAACAGCTCGAGAAGAGAAGATGGGAAGTGAAGACCAAGCTCTTACAGTACGCTCCAAGTCTCACTCCAAGTTAAGCAAAAGAATACCTCATGGCTCTAGAGGTAAGCACTCTCACAGAGATAATACTAGAAGAGATGTATCTAGGATCATATGCTATACTTGTGATGAAGCAGGATACTATGCAAGGAATTGTCCTAACAAACAGAAGATAGTAAAGAAGAGCAACAAAAGAAGACATCATGCTCATGCTGCAGAGGATGATGAACCATTGAGAAAGAGATCCAGATATGAAAGTGAAGATTCTTCAAGCAAGGATGAATATGTTCTGATATTATCTCTCACAGGTAACATTACTCATGGAAGTGATGATTGGTTTGTAGACAGTGGGGCTTCCAAACATATGACTGGATTCAAGGAATCCCTTGTAAGACTGTCAGAGCATGAATCACCTCACAAGGTAAAGCTAGGAGATGACTACCAATATCCAATAAAAGGTAGTGGGGAATCTTCATATAAGTTAGAGTCTAGAAAATATCTAACAATGAAAGAAGTATTATTTGTGCCAAGACTCAAGAAGAACCTTCTATCCATATCAGCATTAGATGCAAAAGGAATGCGGGTTGCATTCATAGATGGTCAAGTCATCATGTGGCCAAAAGGAAAGACTATCGATGATGCGGTAGTAATTGGAGAACAAGAAGGAGGATTATACAAACTGAAGGGCCATCCAGAACAAGCCTTGGTCCATAACACAGTAGAGCCAAGTGAACTTTGGCATAGAAGGATTGCACATGTGCATTACAGAGCACTACCTATTGCAAGCAAAGGTGTCAAAGGTCTTCCAGAAATTCAAGCAAAACATGATGGGGTCTGCAAAGGATGTGTGAAAGGAAAGAATAAAAAGAAGACATTTCCAAGCAGTGAAAGCAAAGCAAAAGGAATCTTGGAAATCATCCACTCTGATGTATGCGGTCTTATGTCATCAAACTCTCTAAGCGCGTATGTATATTATGTTTCTTTTATTGATGACTTTTCTAGGAAGACATGGGTTTACTTTATGAAGAACAAAGATGAAGTATTCAACAAGTTTAAAGAATTCAAAGCCTTGATCGAAAACCATACTGAAAAGAAGATCAAGAACATTCGATCAGATAATGGTGGAGAATTCACTTCAAATGAATTCAAAGAGCTATGCAAAGAATCAGGGGTTAAGAGGGAGTTGTCCACTCCTTATAATCCACAACAAAATGGGGTTGTGGAATGGAAGAATAGAACTATCATGGAAGCTGCAAAAGCAATGCTTCATGATCAAGACCTTCCTATGCATCTTTGGGCAGAAGCTGCTAGAACAACGGTGTATGTACAGAACCGTACTCCACATAGAGTACTCGAGAACAAGACTCCTGAAGAAGTATTCTCTTGAAAGAAACCAGAAGTTATCCATCTCAGAATATTCGATTGTCCTGTGTACATCCACATTCCAAAAGAGAAGAGGACTAAATTAGATCCTTCAGGAAAAAAGGGTATATTTGTGGGATACTCTTAAAGCTCGAAGGCTTACAGAATATATTTCCCAGGATATAAGAATATTGAAATCAGCAGGGATGTGACATTTGATGAAGATACAGCCTACAACAAATCCAGAAAGAGACCTGCTGAAGAACCTGAAGAAGCAGAAGCACCCAGAATTCATGATACAACCATGAATGAAGAAACTCAAGAAGAAGATCGAGAATTTGAAGAACCACAAAGACCTGTAGATCCACCTCTAGAGAAGAATCCTCATTAGAGGAAACCTACTTGGGTACGAGAACTCATCCAAGGTGCAGAAAGATATGGGGCTCCAGAAGAGAATCACAGAGAAAGAAAGAGGACCAGATCCAATTCCGGGAATGTAGCTTTACTGTGTGATTTCATTGATAAACAACCTTCCAGTTATGAAGAAGCAGCATAACAGAAAAAATGGAAGGATGCTATGATTGAAGAGTACCAATCGATCATGAACAATGATGTTTGGGATGTTGTCCCAAGACCAGATGGGAAGTCCGCTGTAACTTCCCAATGGATCTACAAGATCAAGCATGATGCAGATGGTAGCATTGAAAAGTATAAGAAAATATTTGTAGCTCGAGGTTTCTCTCAGAAAGAGGGAATAGACTATGAAGAGACCTTTGCACCTGTAGCCAAATACACTTCCATCAGATTAGTACTTGCTCTGGCTGCAGTGATGAAATGGAAGATACACCAAATGGATGTCAAGACTGCTTTCTTGAATGGTGTAGTAGAAGACGAATTGTATGTAGAACAGCCACTTGGTTTTGAGACACATGATAGGGAGTCTCATGTATGCAGATTGAAGAAATCCCTGTATGGTTTAAAACAGGCACCCAGGACATGGCACGGCAGAATTGATAGCTTTCTATCCAGTTTGGGTTTTACAAAGAGTAAAGTAGATTCCAACCTTTACTACAAGGTTGAAGATGGAAACCCAGTGATGCTTCTACTATATGTAGATGATCTGTTCATGACAGGAGTGGATGGGTTGATTACTGATACGAAGAGAAAGCTTGCTGCCGAGTATGAGATGAAGGACTTGGGTATGATGCATTACTTCCTAGGTATGGAGGTGTGGCAGAGTGCGGATGGAATCTTCCTTGGACAAGGGAAGTATGCAGTAGAGATCCTGAAGAGGTTTGGGATGATGGACTGGAAGACTATGGCCACACCTATGGCATCAAAACTGAAGCTATTGAATGATGCTTCTTCAGAGTCAGTTGATGCTACGATGTATCGTCAGATGATTGGGTCATTGATGTACCTGATGAACACGAGACCAGACATTTGCTTTGCTGTGAACACCTTGAGCCAGTTCTTGTCAGATCCAAGAAATGTTCATTTGATTGCTGCAAAGCATGTTCTAAGGTACCTGAGGGGTACAATTGATTATGGGCTCAAGTATGATGTGAATCAAAAGATTAACCTGGAGGGTTATGTTGATTCAGATTGGGCAGGCAGTGCCATCGATAGGAAGATAACTTCAGGGTGTTGCTTCAGTATGGGATCAGGTGTGATCTCTTGGTTTAGTAGGAAGCAATCCTGTGTGGCACTGAGTACAGCTGAAGCAGAGTATGTCGCAGCTTGTTCAGCTAGTTGTGAGGCAGTATGGATGAGGAAGCTACTGTCTGATTTATTTGATCTCTAGATAGATGCTACTTGTATACATTGTGACAACCAGAGCTGTGTGAAGTTGTCAGAGAATCCAGTGTTCCATGACAAGTCAAAGCACATCGAGATCAAGTATCACTATATCAGGGATATGGTGCAGAGAGGAGCAGTAAAGCTCCAGTATGTTGCGACGGAGGAACAGATAGCTGATGTGTTTTTGAAGCCATTAGCCAGAGTGAAGTTCGAGTACTTCAGAGAGAATCTTGGTGTTCTCCAGATCGAGGTTTCCTCCAAAGGAAAGTGATGAGTCCCAAAGCCATTCTGACGAGCAGGTCAGATATAAGGGCTAAGCCATTATGTCATGGTGAGAGGATTCAGTTCCTTCCATATCAGATATGAGTGCTAAATATCCAAATCCATTCTGACGAGCAGGTCAGATATAAGGGCTGGGCCATTCTTTCATGGTGAGAGGATTCAGTTCCTTCCATGTCAGATGTAAGGGCAAGCCATTCTATCATGGTGAGAGGATTCAGTTCCTTCCACGACAGATGTGAGTGCGGGGCCTTTCTTATGTGATTGTAGTTTACTACATGATCATATGTGAGTGTTGGGTGTGCATTTCTGACAAGTAGGTCAGATGTAAGTGTTGGGGTGCCTTTTTGACGAGTAGGTCAGATGTAAGTGTTGGGCGAAGACCTACCTGATGGCTAGGCCTACAACCAGCATGAAAGAAGGCTAGCTCTGTAGAACTTCCTATGACGAGATAGTACACACATGATGATGACCAGGTGAGATCCAGATTGAGCTATGATCCAGATCCAATTATGATGACTCCGAGAGATCTAGATCGAGTGATGATCCAGATCCAGCAGTGATGATATAGATTGAGTAATGATCTAGATCCAGTGATGTTGATCCAGATCGAGAGATGATCCAAATCCAATGATGATGTCCCATGATGATCCAGATCAAGAGATGATCCAGATCCAGTCTAGTGATGTTGATCCAGATCAAGAGATGATCCAGATCCAGTGATGATGTCCCATGATGATCCAAGTTCGAAGAATGAAGATGACTTGAAGACAAATATGACTTGAAGATTTAGAATACTCGAGATGAAGATGACGAGATGATCCAGTTGATACAGAGAAGAAGACCAGTGCTGAAAATTGTGTCGAAAGAATACCTTCCTAGTTAAGAGGGAGTGTTGATGTATTTGTAACTTCAAAATGTATTCATCTATGTATCTTATGTATTGTAACCCGATGTTTATTCTGGGATGTATCTATTATGTATTTGAGTCATGTTGTCATGCCCCGATGTTTCGATCGGGAGGATCAATAATGTAAACAAGTCATGTCAAGTCATAGTGGGTAACCCTCCGATTGTGTAAGGGTTAAAGTCCCCGCAGTTCCGGGGCACTAGGGTTATTAGAATCTCCAAGTAGAGGTCGACCCTAGTAGGATTGTAGTCATGCTGGGATTAGTATAAATAGAGATCTGGGATCTCTATTTAGCACACATCACTCACACACTCAAGTGTAGCGCATGGTTGAGGAAGGAAAGACACTGGGGCTAGACAAGAAGAAGACTACTGTTGTCAGGAGTGCATCTTACTATTTTGGGGCTTTACATCTTGTGTTGATTCTATCTCTGAGGAAGTTGTGGTGTTTTCTCCATTTATGGTTTCCCCGATCAAAAACATTGTGTTCATTGTCTCTTGTGTTTGATTGTTGTACTTGTTATTCTCTCAGTAAAGATCCTAACATAATGCTAGCTTAATGTTGAAAAACTAACAGTAAAATGGCTATGTTCCAATCAAGATACCAAAGATTGCAGGTATTATTTAATTAATTCAATGTTTTTATTCATGTAATTCAAAGCCACATACCTCAAATTATTTTTAATTAATGATCATATTTTTTTCCAGGAAATAATGTTTTTATAAGAAACTGCATGAGAACGTGTTGGAGAATTTTGGGCCCACCATTCGTACACGGTGGAATGCCCAAAATGACAAATTTAAATTTGAACTGATGAACCACACAGTCAGCTTGTTTGGTGGTACCTTCAATAGAAAAGGTATCACCACAACAACTGGCTTAAATTTGAAATATGCCAGGGCAAATTATAGGGACAATTTGCAAATTAACCCTAAGTATGAGCACCCTCTGATTGTTCCAGATAAGGTGTGTAAGGTGTTGATGGATGATTCAAAGTATAAGGCATTGAGAAAACAAGGAAATGCTTGGCCACTTGGTTCAGGAAGGTATGACACATATCATATTTTCAACAAAAAATGCTCATTTTTTTTCACTTTTAAATATATTTAAGGTGCAATATATAACATATTTGAAACATTTCATAGGATCCCCGATAGCTCTAAAGCGACAAATCCAAGAGTAGAAAAACATGGGAAGCACAAATTGGGCTAGGGTGGATATCAAAAACTTAGAGCACGAATTGTAAGAATCAAATGATCATTATTTATAGCCAATTTTTTTATAAATATAGAGAACAAATAATTGATTTATCACAATCAATTTTCATGGTGTTATGCATTGTAGGGAAATGATTTTCAAGAGGAAACCACTGAAGAAGACTTGAGACTCGGCCTCAAGTACGGTTTTCAACATGTGCTGGAATGTCCAAAAAGCTTGGGCAAACCCCATTTTCCCTATTGACACGCACATGGGTAAATAAAACTAATAAGGCCATCATTATAATGTACTTCTGTAATCTATTCATGAGGGATTGCATCGAAAAATACATGTTTTTTTTTTCGTTTTCAAGGTGAGAGCAACAAAATCAGCGAGGGTGCGGTACTGAACATGTACCACATGAAGGTGGGGAGCTGCCTCATGGTGGTGGCGAGCAGCATAACCATTCAGGTATGTATGCTATAAAATAGAAGTATTTAATATGATTTTAAATATATAATTTATGATGTGTACTAATAAAATTTCTTTTGTGAATGGCAGAGCATGTACCTGCTCATGCTCAATTGGAAGAGGAACAAATGGAAGAACCAATGAACACTCCAGTTGTCTCACCTAGTCAACCAACATGTAAATACCATTGTAATGATATTGGAAGCAATGAAATATGTATCCCAATAATAACTACACATTTATATCTATATAACACACATGATTTTTGCATGGGATGCCTCTCTCCAACGACCTCCACGTCCTACTATTCGATGTACCAGAAGCATGGTACGGGAGATCATGCCCACACAATCAACATAAAGAGAGGGCAATGTTGGTATTCCAATATACTAATGTAAATTAGAGTACTTAATTTAATTTTCAACCCGGGGGTTTGTAGAACTTAGAATAACATCCAATGTATATGGACTTAAATCTAAACTTATCCTACAAGAAGTTGATTTGGAAGTGATATGGATATTGTGAATCTCAAGAAATACTAAATCTTCCTTATATAAGGTCTACTCATCAGATCTCTTAACATCATGTCAACATTCTTATCATAAATTACTCTAAGTCTGAGATATCAAAAAACATGAAACACTATAAAAACCTCGTTTGTAGATAGAAAAACATATATTGAATTCTCTTACAACAAATTTACTCACAATGCATGCTAATGTTCCAACAACTAGGAATTTATCTCAAAACTCATTCAATTGCTAAATACTGGAATCAAAACTCATATCAAACATAAATATGATAAATATGAATAAAAAAGTAAGCTACAACAAATAAATGTGAAATGCAACTCATACCATACATGAAATAGAAGGAAAGAAATTGAATGCACATGCTTGGAAAAGGGGGCCTCCAATGCTTTGCTTGGACACTTGAAAACAATTAGATCACTAACACATGAATTAATCCAACAATATGAATTGATTGATAAAAAATCAAAGGTCTACAAATCTAATTGAAGTTCTCAATTACAAATTCTAAAATCCCCCGTTATCAAGCTATCTAAGTCTTGAAGTATTTATACAAAAGAGTTTATAACCAAAATTGCTAAAACTACTCCTGATCTGAGGTCGAGATCCCATATTCTCTCTCAAAGGGTCGAATTCAACCTTTAGATCCACAAAAATGGTAAAAATCCCAATACTGCCTAGATTTTATGCTAAAAGAAAGGTATTTTCCGCACAAGTGGCCTAGTTTGGCTGGCGTTGACCAAGCACATGCGAAGCTATTTTCGTGAAGCTGATAGATATTTATCCATCCTTGGAAATCAAGGATCACACCACATGTCTCAAATTTCACCCAGCTATCCTGCAAGCATACGAACCTTAGAGAAATTACGGGAAGTTCTAAAATCCTGTAATTTCTGTTAAAAAATATGTTTTAATGCTTAAAAAGTTGCAAAATTCAATTCATGAAAAAAGTGACATTTGTACCTTGTATGGTATAATTTGAGGTCAATGTGGATCAAATATGAGGGATATAGGTGGATTTAGAAGAAAAGGTGCATTTTTTAAGACAAAAATAAACATAAAAAATGGTGACCAACATCTCCCCCAAGAGGAAGGTTTTGCATCTCCTCATGCACAAAAAGTGTCCCAATACTGCTGTCAATTGCCTGAGTTGTATGAAGGACCTTTAACCTCTGATATTTTTCCTTGATTGCTTTCTTTTGCTGATACCACCTACATGCTTGCTTGTAGATCAAAATGTTTCGAGTCCAAAGCTTCTTATTCTTCAGTTTTTTTATTCTCTTTGTAAATTCTATTTCTTTTTGTAAATTCTATTTCTTTGGGATTCTAATCATCTCATTTTCCTTATTAAGCTATCCCTCAAGTAATTCCATTTCCTTCAAAGTTCTATTTAATTTCTTCATTTTATTATGTTACTTTGGAAATTCATTTTTCATCTCTCTTCTAGTCTCTGTAGTTGGCTGCATAGGTTGAAAATATGTTATCCATTTCCTCATTATTTTTCTCATTTCCACCTGTTGAGATTTATTTTTCTTGTTCCTCTAAAGTTTGTATGTATGCATCATGAGCATGTTCTAATTCATTAACATCTTTTGTTATCTGTCCTTTTTGAACTTGTTTGTGTTTTCTTGATTTTCTTTCATATGAGGTAAATTTTTTGTCTTTTTCTTGGAATTCTCTCTCTATTTTCACCTCATTTCTTGTCCTTAACATCCTCATAGGATTTTTTGGGCTTGTTTCCTTGAGGTTTTGCATATTTTCTTCATCTTATTCTATGATCATTATATCTTCTTCTTCTAATTCTTCCTTTAGTGTTTCAAAGCCATTCCTAACTACAAATTGTTGCCATAACAAATCTTTCCTTTGTAACTCATGTGTAATGATCATCTTGATAAAACCATAATGATATAGGCTCTTCTCTGTATTCCTATCTTGTTTTTTAAAAGACTTAGTCATTTTATAAAGGCTTTGCAATAAGAAATAGGGAATATTAATCTCATAGTCATTTCTCAAGTGTTGCAGCAGTTTGATGTGGTATAAGTAGATGATACTAAACCTTAATTCACAAATGACCAATTTTTGAATGATGTAGGCTACTTCATCCCATGGATGAATCAACCAACTTCTTGGGATTCATTTTTTTTCAATTTATTGATGATACCCTTTATCTAGATATGAAAGGTGCGCATTATTTGCCTTTAAAATATATATATTTTTTAAATATTTCTCTCCTTGTAGAGGTATCCTAGTGAGTTGTGAAATAATATCCTCAGAACAGTCTAATGGTCAGGTTTCCTACTATGTCTCTCTCACCATCAAATGATTTAGAAAATTCTAAACCAACACTCTCAAAATGTCCATCAAACTTTTCAAAGAAAGGCAACCATTGAATTTTTTCAAAAATCTCGAAGCAATCTTTATGGACCGTGGAAGATTCAAATTTCTATAGTTCAAATCTAGAGATATATTTTCTTTAGTTTTAATTCGGAATTTTCTACTTGTATACAGAACTAACCAGACCTTACCCAAAATTTTGCTTTCCAGTTTGTACTATGTCTCATGCTGTCAATTTCGAATTAGCCCCAATTTGCATATTCATGAATTATGCTTCCAATTTCGAATTTTGACTGCCGCTTCTTCTCTTGACTCACACAACTATCTCTTATGCCCTCAATTTTTTTCGGCTCTAGCTCCCTACTCTACTTCTCTTTCATTGAGGCACTACCTCTGTCAAAAATTCGTTCTTCCACCGTGTGCTACCTCTTAACCCAGCTTTTTTTGCGTTGGACTGTTCAATTGCAACACGTCTTCTCTCCTCCTCTGGGGCACATGTATCCCTCATTTTTTCTCCAACGCTGGGTTTTGTGTGTTGACAGATGGAATTGTCAACACACAACAATTTCGTTGAGATTAAGGCTATTGTGATTATCCCTTCAAATCTTGAGTGGCCTCTTTGTCGGGAGCTCCATAACATATTTTACTACACTACCTCCTCCAGGTTAGGAGAAAATTAAAACTGCTAATCAACCCCACGGGATGTCTGCGAGCACACCAGGCAATCCTATCACTGCTAATTTGTCACTTGGCTTGGAAATTTAACCAACTGTGCATTAGCTAAACCTTTTACTGTCTTATAGACTGGAGATGAACTGTGCTTCATTAACTAATCATTGCCTCACTGAATGGGGAATTTGAACTATGCTTCATTAACTTATAACTCCTCCTCGTGATCAAAAGTGACTAGAGTTGCAACATGACTTATTCTGTGTGATCAAATGACTGAAGTTGCAACAGTTCAAGACCACCTTTGTAACCAACAAGTCTCTTTCATTTGAGTTGATCACTCTTTTTGATGTTTAAGGGTAGTGTAAAAATGGGTAAATGATGGAGGTTGTGAAGGTAATAGGTTCTTTTTCACTACTAACAATGAAGAATCATGCAAAATTTAAAACATTAAAATAAAATTATTACAAACTTGTTTTTGTTGCTCCTTCCATTGTGCTTGTAATACTGCTTTGTTGTAGTTGGCATCAATTGGAATGCTGCTGCAAATCTTTAAATTTATTCACTGCATTAAGAGTTGTTATGATCTTCAAATTGTTGAAGCTACGATTTGTCAAATTTGATGAAGTTCTTTTCAGGTCCCACTACTTGATATGCTTATCAAGTCCCTCTGCTTGAAACCATGATGAGCTTGATATGCTTTTTGAGTGCAATTCTGTCATTTGTAGGAGGTATTCAAAAAGGTCCAAAGAACTAAAAATTTTGACCTCTTTGATGACTTCTTCCCTCTCAACCTTATTGATTGACTTGTCCTCAAGTATTTTGCACGGAAAAACCTTTTATTTGCTGCTAAGAAACTGTTATGTACAAAAATATTTTTTAAAAGAAAGTGATGAAATTAAAGCTAGAAATTCACCATTAATGTTTTTTGAGAACTCTCATTGGCCAATATTACTTGGTTTTCCAATGAGAATTCTGTTTTATATTGTGTCAGTTGCCTAGGTTTTCACAACTAAACTTTTTTTTAAGTGTGATGGAATAGATAGTGGTTGGAGTAAGGGAGTATGGTAAGATTTCGGAAAGAAAATGCATGGAAAGTGGAATAGAAGTTCGGACTTCATCCTGTATTATTGTGAAGCTTGAAACAATGAAAATGGCATAGAGAAGGGTTTATGAAATACATTATGAATGGTAGAGGTTTTGAGAGGCTTCTTTGATGTGACTTTTGTTATCAGGAATTATGCAATCAGTGCGGACATTGTTTGTTCCTCTACCCTACAATGTACAAGTGTAGAACAAAAAAGCGCAACAATATATCCTTTCCTTAAGTAATTAATTAACAACATGAAATAACATCATACCTCAGATCTAGATCTCTTTGTCCTTGCTCTAGAATTTCTTTGCAATACAATATCAAATACCTATAAAACATATCAAGAGACAAACATACAAAGTGAAAGTATCATGATAAACTAATTACTCATATCAATGATCAAGGAGTCTGATAGTATTCAATTGAAATTAACAACACATCAAATATAGGAAAGGGGAACACTTTTGTATTAATTATTAAAGAGAGAGAAGTACAACCAAGCCTTGATGTTGATGGATTCGATCTCTACAAGAACATCTACAATCCTCTACAACTATGAAGATCTCTCCAAATACAAGCCAACTCTATCTTGCCTCTGATTCAGACTTCAATCCATTAGCATAAGGGTACTTTTCTTGGCCTCCTTCACTCACATCATGAAGGCTTCATTTATAGCCCCAAAACACATGAGATTGACTTGGGAAATGGATAGGATGTGATCCCAACAGGTGAGGGAAGTGAATGCCACCTCTCCCAATCATGTAGGAATTGACTCCACGAAGGCTTCCATATGGAAGCTTCCGGAACCTTCTTTTTTCCTCTTTTGGAATATCGACGCTTCTGGCAGAAAGGGCATGTGCACCGACCTAAATTTCTGTCAAAGAAAGGGGCCATCGACGCTCTTTACTCCATAGTAGGCAGCACTGTCGGCGCTCTGTGTAAAAGGGAGAAAGGCATCGACCCTCCAAGATATGGGAAAAAAGAAGCCAAAGCATCTCAGGTTAGGCTCTCCAGAAGGAAAATAGACAATGTGGAATTTCCAAGAAGGCTGATAGGCAATGTGGAATTCCAAGGTGCAACAACTTTGACATAATATGGAACTTGACATCTTCTTTTGACAATTGATTTCATATCTTTTGCCTTGATCTCAATTCATCTTCAAGTATTTATCAATCATCCACTGGAAGGTTTTTGTAAAAATATCTAAGGATTTTGAGCTTCTTTGATGAACTAAATGTCATATGATACTCTACTTTTCCCATATCCTATGTATGAATGTCCAAAACTTTGACTTTGAAATTCACTCGTACATAGATTTCATTTTCTGAATCTTGGGACCTGCAAAACCTAAGCATTTTACTGCAATAAAATGTGAAATGATGGGTGAAGAAAGGTGTCTGGTCTTTCTCCTTCAAATAAATACATAATATAAATGCAACAATGCCTAAAAAAAAATCCAAAGAATATAGACAAATAAAAATGCATTTGTTTACCTACGGAGAAGTGGTGACCAATATGGATCTCCCGATGATATATTGTGCACAAAATATCCATTTTATATCTGATTGAAGTTATTAAAATTCTTGTTTGAAGTGGATTCATAGGTATATTTCAGGTAGAAACATGTTTTCAAATTGAGTTTAAATTATGTGTCAAACCTATTGAAGAATAACCTAGTTGATGGAGTTGTTTGTGAATTGCTTTCTACACCAACAACAACTAATTTAAGCATAATTTATTTCATTAAAGGATGGATTGGCGTGATTCCACTTGGATATTAATTTGGAATCATGTATCTACCTCAAGTAGAAACAGGTTTCTAATATATTTTGATTTGAAATCTGAAATCCACTGATGAACATACCTAGGAGGTAGAGTTTCACCATGTTGGTTTTAAGACATATTATTACTAAATGTGGCATAAATTTTTCATATGACCTCCAAATGGGATGATTCAAATTTTGGATTCAACTATAATTGAAGGTATATATCCATAATAAACAAGTTTTGAAAATAATATGATTTGATATGTGAAATATGCGAATGGACAGTCAAGATGTAGAATTGTCACAATGCAGATTTTATGACAAGCAGTTGGTAATTTGAGCATAACATTTTCATATAATATTGGATTGAGGTGATTCAAATTGTATTGAAAAAAATATTCTAAGGTATATATCCAATAGAAGCAACTTGTTAAAATATTTCCATTAAATCCCTCAAATCATAGTTGTACTAACTATGTTCCTACATTTTCTACTTGAGAACTAGTAACTCTTTTGGCCATATTTTTTTCGTTTGAGATCCAAATTGAAAAATTCAAAATGGATATGAAAATAGATTTCAAGGGGTACTGTTTTTAGAAAAATGTTTTAATAATGAGCCCATATGATCTGCCAAATAAGACTGCCTCGACTGCATTTTGTCATAAAATCCTCTCAAAATGAGTTTTATTCATGCAATATTGAACTAACTTTATTATGCAAATTTTATTTTTTTATTTTTTTTATTTATTCAATTATTCCTCTATACTATCCTATTCTATTTGGAAAAAGAAAGCATTCCATCAAGTATAAGATAATTTCCAATGCATCCATTTGTGTAACAAGATCTTAAGTAAATTCATATCCAAGTTTGAATAATATACATCAATGAATGGATGGACATGAGAGATGCTCATACAAATTTTATGCCAAGAAATGTCAAAAAATGTAGTGGTATTGTGACCTAGAGATTATTTCGAACGAACTTTAAATGTGATCTTTGTTTCCTTGGCTCTCCTTTGTTGTCATGCCATATATTTCTTCTAATATTTGTTCATTAGATTCATGAATGTACGCGAGATCTTGTGGTAGACAGGAAACAAATTATTCAATCTTTGGCTCTAATGTTTGATATTCATTGGATGTGACCAATGACTCTTTGTCCTCCTTACAAGGATAACTAGAAAAAAACATCTAGGTTCTCCTCTTGTGGACCCTCTTCATAGATAACTTTCTCCTCTTCTATATTTTGAAATAAAAATTCATCCCTAGCAACAAATATAAATTGTGGACAAGGACTAAAGAAGATCCTTGTGGTGGAATACCCTCCTTCACTGAATAAATTCTTTAGCATCATATTTTTTAAGTTTGATAGGTCTTGTCTTGCAAATGGATTAGTAGTTGGGGTTTTGTTTTGTTTGAGTGGTTAGGGGTTGTTTTAAACTTCTAAAATAGATCTATCTAAATGTGCTTCCCCGACAACAATGTCAAAAATGTTTGTATTCCAATATACTAATGTAAATTAGAGTACTTAATTTAATTGTCAACCTAGGGGTTCGTAGAAGTTAGAAGCACATCCAATGTATATGGACTTATATATAAACTTAACCTATAAGAAGTTGATTTGGAAGTGATATGAATATTGTGAATTTCAAGAAATACTAAAGCTTCTGTACAAAAGGTCTATTCACTAGATATCTTAACATCCTATCAACATTATTATCATCAATTACTCTAAGTATGAGATATCAAAAAGAATGAAACACTATAAAAAACTCGTTTGTTGATAGAAAAACATATATTGAATTCCCTTACAATAAATTTACTCACAATGCATGTTAATGATCCAACAACTAGGCATTTATATCAAAATTCATTCAATTTCTAAACACTGGAATCAAAACTCATATCAAGCATAAATCTGATAAACATGAATAAAAAATTAAGCTACGACAAATAAATGTGAAATGCAACTCATACCCTACATGAAATAAAAGGAAATAAAGTGAATGCACAGGCTTGGCAAAGGGGGCCCTCCAATGCTTTGCTTGGACACTTGAAAACGACCATATCACTAACACATGAATTAATCCAACAACATGAATTGATTGATAAAAACTCAAAGGTCTGCAAATATAATTCACGCTCTCAATTACAAATTCTAAAATCCCCCATTATCAAGCTATCTAAGTCTTGAAGTATTTATACAAAGAGTTTATAACCAAAATTGCTAAAACTACTCCTGATCCGAGGTTGAGATCCCATATTCTCTCTCAGAGCCAGGTCGAATTCAACCTTCATATCCACAAAACTGGGAAAAATCCCATGAAATCCCAAAACTGCCTAGATTTTATGCTAAAAGAAAGGTATTTTCTACCCAAGTGGCCTAGCTTGACCAACGTTGACCAAACACATGTGAAGCTCTTTTTGTGAAGTTGATAGATATTTATCCATCCTTGGACATCAAGGATCACACCATATGTCTCATATTTCACCCAGCTGTCATGCAAACATACAAACCTTGGAGCAATTACGAGAAGTTATGGAATCTTGTAATTTTTGTTAAAAAATTAATGCTTAAAAATTGCAAAATTCAATTCGTCAAAATAAGTGACATTTGTACCTTGTATGTTCTAATTTGAGGTTAATGTGGACCAAACAAATATGAGGGATATAGGTGGATGCAGAAGGAAAAGTATGGTTTTTAAGACAAAAATAAACATAAAAAATGGTGACCAATAGGCACAACAACTAAAACGGGAAATGACAACGAATTAGATGTCCCCATCTTGGAATTTATGAACAAAAAACAAAACCAAAACAAAAAATGTACTTGTATTCATTTAAGATTTGTATTTGATTGAGTAAAGAAATGAAATATTTACAGTTTTGTTACAAGTTTCTTGATTTAGTCGGTGCATGGTCATATTTTAGAATTGAGGTTTATAATGTGAATTTCATTGCTCAATTTATATTTTTTAATATGTATGACATCTTTCAAGGAATATGGTTATCCTCAAGGGGTTGGCCACCCCTTCCTGAGTTAACCTAAGGAAGATGAGATGCCCATGTCGTTTATAATGGGTTTAGATATAATATATTCATGTTATTTATATTTCAGGATTGTTGTCTTTCATTAACAACTTAGATATGATATATATTGCTACTATTATTACTAATTTTGTTTTCAGTACTTTAATGATTATTGCAGCTCTTTGTTTGATAGTATTGTGTTGATGAAAACAATTAATATACCTATATTTGTGCTTTTTAAAATTTATATGCGAAAGGTTTGTTCACTTTGTTGCATAACTTATTTTTTAATATGTGTGACATCTTCCAAGGACTATGGTTATCCTCAAGGAGATGGCCACCCCTTGCCAAGTTAACATGTGTAAGATGATATGGCCACATGGGATTCATTATCCGGTGATGATGATTATGAGCTTCGAGTTTTTGTATGAGACACATGAGACATATGACCACATACAGTTGAGAAGGTCAGGTAACCTACCCTCACATTGACTTGATGTACATGAGCATAATATGATATCATGTTTCCTTGTTATGTTACGTTGACTTGCATGTTGACTTGTATGTGATGTTTATCCTTGTGGTGACTCATGATTGACCCTTGCATGGTAA
Organism: Pseudotsuga menziesii; assembly: GCA_001517045.1. NCBI lineage: Eukaryota > Viridiplantae > Streptophyta > Pinopsida > Pinales > Pinaceae > Pseudotsuga > Pseudotsuga menziesii. Next base: position 279,417 of record LPNX011168163.1, read on the forward strand.
CGTTGAGCTATACAACCCTTAAATGTTGATGTCCATCTTGTTGATGACTAGCGTGACCCCTCAGGGGGGATGTCCACCCTTGCGTTGACCTTAAGAACCCTCCTTAGCTGCCATCCACCATAGCGCTACCTTATATGAATTTTTTAGAGTAGTTTGCTATCGTTTTTTTATTATGAGTTGAGTGTATTTCTAAGCTGCTATTGTTTTTTATTTGTGAGAGTTGGATGATCTATTTTACGGTCTTTTCCAGTTATGGGTTCTCTCCTTTCACAAGTATGTTGTTCTAGTTGAGTCTCATGCAAGTAACCTAATGCTAAGAGGTTGAAGCTTGTTTAGAAGCACTTTTCTGAGGATAAGGGAGGTCTTCCCTAACATCTTATGTTGAGTTTATAATTGGTTCATATATGATATATATTGCTACTATTATATATTGCTGTCTTTCATTAACAACTTAGATCTGATATATATTTATATTGTTATTACTGTTAATGTTTTTAGTACTTTAATTATTATTGTAGCTCATTGTTTCTGGGACATGCTAGACATGAAGTATATTGAGGTATGGTTTTTCTTTTCCACAAAAAAAGACATAATTTTATTGTACTGTAGTAATACATAAACATGACAACTATGGCATAATTTTTTTCTTTACAGGTCCTCTATCTTTTACACCCAATTGATGAGGTTGCTATTCAAAATCTTTGTATGTACAAAGACATAGGTTATATTTTTCATATCCTTCCTTATGGTGTATTACAAGTGTTTTTAATCATTTTTAGTATGAAATTAATGTGGTTTTTCTTTTTACTATTGTCCAATAATTGACCATAGTAGTAGGTCACGCCAAATTTCCTATTTAATGCTAATTGATGGTAAAAAAGTGCCCAAGATTCAATAATAAATAATTATTGTTTCTTACATTTACTCATATCCTATAAGCATGGGATTAGATATGCTTTAGTAACAAGTATAACAAGGAATCATGACTATAATGGTGTTAATAGTATAAGTAGTTGGAACAAGAGTACTTTGGTTTACATACAAATTTCTATGAACGTGAAGTGTGTTAATAGTTATGAGATTATGCATAGTACATACATAGCTTAGATGTGTTGGAACCATTAGTAAGAGAAATACTAGTAAGCTATGGTATTGATACTAAAGGTGCTTAGATTACACTGTATTCATGAAACTAGTTATGACCCTTATTTTCACACTGGTTACTACTTGCTATGTTGAATATGCAACAACATTCACATCGTGTTTTATCATTAATCTAGTAATGGGAATCATGCTTATACTACTTAATATGTTCCAACTTTTGAAGGAAACAATGATAATCAATAACATAAGAAAATCACTCTATGATTACTATACCTTAATAATGATAGTAATATGGCTTGATCTCTTATTCGATACCTTATCTCTTACATTAATGAATCAAAGTATCTAAGCTTACTTATCCTACTTGTAACTAATTTTTCTTACTTTACCATCATCTTTAGATTATTCATTCTATACATAGTAATGATGTTCTAATTCATATGTAATTATGGCACTACTAATGAGGTTTATCATACCTTTTGCATATCACAAAGACAAAACCAAATTACCCTGGGAAACCCTCTTAGGGTAGAAAACCTATTCAAAACTTCTCTTGATATTCTTCAACAAAGTACAATACCAGTAGAAGACTTCTTAACTAATAGTCTTGAACTTAGGGTGCTGAAACAATACCTATGTTTCAACACTAACAAACTTCATCAACAACTGATATCATACTTACAGTAACATCCTGATAATGACCCCAAAGTTGACTGTCATAACCTCTTACTGTAGGAGACTTATTACCTCTGTTTAAACACCTTTGTTTCAGCACTTCTGTTTCAACACCTCTGTTTCAACACTTCTATTACAACACTTATGTTACAACACCTTTGTTACAACACCTTTGTTTCAACACTTCTGTTACAACACTTCTGTTTCAACAACTCGGTTACAACACCTCTATTTCAGTAGTAGAATAGTAGGAGTACTAGTCATATAAGAACAAGAGAATACAAGGTATAACTCAACCTTATATCAGTAGGATACTTCACCATAATTGTGTGTCCAAATGGTTGTTGTGATACTTTTATCATCGTAACAATAGTGTTAGTTCTAGTGATATAACTTGTATCATATGGATAAGGTATGTAGTTAGCTTGGTGAGATGCCTTGCTAGGGATTTGTATTGATATTTAGGGAATTTTATTGATGATGGATTCCCTAGCTAGGGTTTGGAGGCTTTGGAGAGTCCTATCTTGTTATGATATTTTTGAAAGTTGGTAATAACATAATTTTAAAAAAAAAATAGAAAGCGTCTCTCCAGAGATGAGAATATTTCACTTGTATAGTAAATCCGTCAGTAGTTTCTTTCTAGGAAATAATTTTCCGTCACTAGAGCGATGATACACCATTGCTTGTATAGAAAATCCATTGTTATGTGCATGACTGGCTCGTGGTGTAGCGACACCAGTACATTGCTATAACAACAAAGAAACATTGTTGTAGCGACATAAAAACATTTCTTTAGCGATGTCATTAGATCTCTATAGCGACAAAGAGATGCCACTATAGCGACGACTTATCATCACTACAGAGAAGAATAAGGGTTTTTTAAGTAGTACGCAATCACAAAATGTGTCATCTATTTACTATCGCTATAGCAACGAATGGTTTGAAGTGTCGCTAAAGAAACAACAAATTTTCCATGAAAAACCTGAGATACTGTTTGTCTCCATAGCGACACAAAAGTGTTTCTATAGCGACGATTTGATGTGGGAAAAATGCCATCTACTAGTGGCTTCTTATTTTCACTACAAAAACACATCATACCTAGTCATAACTATTGACACCTCAATTTATAGAAAATCATATTTAAAAACACAATTCAATATATAGTGGAAAACATGGAGACACGAGACTGCACCCATGCTCGATGTTGTTAAAATTCATCCATTTTTGTGAGATCCCATTTCCTCTTCCCTTTGTTTAAATTACCATTATAGTCTCCATTGATATATTTATATTTAAAAATTTGATCTTTATGAGGGACATATTTGATTAATTGAAATTGTGATAATTTTGGAGAACCTAATATTTTGAAGATTTTGGTGAGTAGCTTTCAATTTTTCTTGTGAAATGGATTCTTTTGAAGATAACTTGGTCTATTCATCCTCCACTTAGCGAAGGCATATTTTCATCAGGAAGGGCCCTTGAATTTCTTGATTTTTGTTGACTTTGGGAGGAGAAGGTGTTAGACTTCTTGAGCAACAAGTGAAGATGTCATAGGTTGTATTCCCAACAAGTCATGCTTGAGGAAATGGAATCAATTGTGTGATATTTGTGAGTAGCAATGGCAATTCATACAGATTGAAGCAACTTTAAATTTTGATCAAAATGAAATTTTAGAATATGACAAATTTTGTTATGATTAGAGGATCAACTTTCCAGCCAAGATAGTCACATTTTGGTTGTTTACCTCCCATCCCAATGATAAAAATAAGCATATATGGCTCAAATCTCTTTGGGTTTACAGTTGAGAGTTGTTCGAGAAGCATGGTTTCATTAATAATTTGAGAGTAATAAATGAAATTGACCCCCATACAACTTTGAGTAATAAATCGCATGATTGGAACATAGTTGTTGTTGTTTGGCGTTAATTACATGTACAAGCAAATATATATATGTCATATCTATATTCGAATAGTGATGGTTGTCCTAAAAAAATTAAAGGGGAAGCATCAAACAATATATCAACATCAACTAGAGGTAGCAGTGTCTGAAGAATTTCTTTTAAAAGTATAGATTTTTTTTCTAGATGAAGGAGGGTCATTCTCTTATGACAATGTGTCTTCCCAAGACAAGGAACTTCCATCAATTTACATGAATTATTTGAAGAATTGGGAACCAAATCCACCCTTTGAAATAATCACATATTTTTATATTGATGGAAGAACATATTGAATTGCACCATCTAGTTTACATGGTCGAGGGCTCTTTACAATGGACAGTGTGAACATTGCATGTAACAGTGAAATGGAACTGATGGATTATGTTGGCCCAACGTGTGATTATGCACATTTGGGTAGGCTAACAATATGTCTAACAGGTATGCACATATACAGAGTTTGTGCAAATTATAATAAATTGAAAGAAAACAATCTAAGGATATTCCATATATATCAATATAAGGACCAAAGCTTGCAGAAATGTTGTTTAGTTTATAAACTATAGTTGTCCTGGAAGTACAAACAAACTACCTAATTGTGAGTTTGTTGAGTGTGAGGGTAACAAAGTTGTGGTCACTGAAATAAAATAAATACCTATGGGGAAGGAGTTGTTGGTAAATTATCATTTGAATATGATCTAGGAATCAATTAAGTATGGTTCAACACTCTTACTAAAAATCATCTATATTTTATATTATTATTGTTCATTAGATATACTTTATGTTGTAATGTTGATGAAGGGAATTTAGAACTTCCACCCATCTTTGTATATGTGTTTAACAAATCATCGTTGATGTTATAGGTTGATCAGGGGAAAGGAATTGACCATGGTCATGTAAGATAACACACACACACACATATTAATTGCTCCAATGTCAACGCCTCATCCTAATCAAGATGACATAGACATATTAGGAGCTACTGACCCTTTTGTAAGTATTAGAAGAAATTTTAGTAAATTAGTTGATAAACTAGCATAATTGGTGAGCGTTGAAGATACTCTTGAAAATGAAAGAAGAAGCCAATTCTTGATTGAACGCATCTCAAAGTACAATGTATGTTTTTTTAAATTATATTCCATTAATTCTTTTAAATAATATGACTTATTTTTTTAAAGTAATCCAAGAGCTTGGCTCAATGAATTCTATTTTCGTAGGCATTCCTAAGACAAGAAGAACCCAATTTTGGGACTAGTAGACATGCATATGCTTGCACCCTCTACACTTATTGCACTTGATATTGGTGACCTAACTTCTGGTATTTCCGCATATGCCCCTAATTCTATACCTAATGTTGGTTGGGGGGGGGGG
>LPNX011168163.1:284517-485658 GCA_001517045.1 Pseudotsuga menziesii
TTCCATGACACTAGGCCTACTCATCAAGAGCATTGGGAAATTATCAATTTATTTATAGATACCATCATTTTGTGTTGGTAAAGGGTTTAAAACTCTGTGGTAATTATGTCCAATCCATTTTAATAATTTGAATTTATATAAAGAAGATTCTTTTTTATATTCATTCTATCTATCTAATCGAAATATTATTACAATGTAGGAAATAACGTGAGTCTACCTAGAATTGAATGGAAACATATATTCTCTATTTGCACCTACAATTAGAGAAAGTTTTAAATATCATAGCATTGACTTGAAGAAAGAGTTGATGAAACACATCACCGTGTTGTTTGGTCGTGTATTCAAACAAATTTCAACCCAAACAATGGCGGGGAAGTACATAAAATTAATGCAAGATAATTACCGAACTAATATTGGTCGATACCCTAATTATGAGCATCCAGGACTAATTCCAAAATGGGAGTGGGATGCACTAATAAAGGATGGCAAGGATAAGAATATGAGAAAATAGGGATCATTTCCTTTAAGTGCGGAAAAAACACCAAGGTAGATAAAAAAAGTATACCAAAAAATGAAATTATAATTTGTATATTTTATTTGGCCACGCTTTTTAAATTGCATAAACATGTACTTCACCATTTTTCATAGGATCAAAGACACCTCAAAGGATACACATGATAGACATGAGAAGGTTTATCAACAAAAAATTGGGGCAAGGGGATACATTAAAGTGAAGGGAATATATGTAAGTATTAATATTTAAAAATTGTTGATGTTGCCTTTTCCATTTGTGTTTTAAACAAATTCCTTACTAAAATGTTTTATGTTACAGGATATGTATTCCGTAGACTTTGGCGTCATGATCACACCTAAAGAGTGAAAAATTTACTTCAAATAAGGCTACAATGTCATGGTTAAAAGGAGAAAATCCAATGCAACTGACACTTCTATTGTCAACAAGGAGGCATATACACTCAATGCATTCTGATTGACTACTTAATTATAATGTACAAAGTGGCATTGTTTGGTTCTACAACAACTACAAAATTTATTGCAAGGAATACATGAAGATTTAGGTGTTTCTCATGAGCCAGTTTTAGATACATAATCCAGTACTACTCAACCAGAGGTTCCCCGTACTACACCTATAGGTACCATGAATAAGTTGAACTATAGAAATTCATATTTTTTTGCTTATTGTTTAGCATAAATAATGTGATCAAAAAATATTTTGGTTTAATTGTAGTTGGCATTGACCCTAGTTCTAAGAAGCCTAAATGTAGATTTATCTTGCAATCTCCTAATCCCGATGCAGTACCACAAGAAATTGGTCGATATGAGAATGAGGACGTTGATGCCAATGAAATAAATGTGGCCCTCATTAAAAAAAATAAACCTAAAAAGAAGTAGGGAAATATAGATTGGCCATTATGCATGGCAGACACATTTTTTGTATACAATATTGTACTATATATATTTTTACTAGAGGACTTTGATGTTTACAACCTAAAATTGATTTGATTATATGTCATTTTTTATATGTACCTCTGTTTTACATTTATAGTTTCATGTGATGATGTTTATATGCATGAAATTTACACGAGTGTTATGTTTCTTTCAAGTATGTTATAATAAATAGATTGGGTATGGGGATTTCAGAGTGATATGAGGGGGGCGGAGGGTCCATACAAGTTTCCACCTTCATGTGGTTGTCCATTTTTGGTAGATAATAAATTATTCTCGAAACATAGAGAAGCTCATACATGTATTCCTTTTTGGTCCTTTTAGAGTATGATACATGTTGGTTTGCATCACTAGTACAAAATGAGAGATAAATGACCAGGCAACCAAAAAATTTGGTCACCAAAGTTTTTTCAAGGGATAAATGACCAAACTTGAGTTATCCAACTAAAAATTACTAATTTGGTCACGATCTAAAATATATGACCATATAACAAGTAACTAAACAAAAAATGACCGCATAGCAATAACATTAACAATATGAATTGATCATTTTTAGTTGTGTCACTTCAGCAATGGGAGATTACAATTTTGACATTACATTTGTACAATTTTACTAAATTTTAACACTGCATATAGATTTAAAGACCCCTTTTTGGGGGGTATTTGAATCCATCTGTAGTGTAAAAAATTAGTAAATTGAATAACCCCTCATGGATTCAGTGGGTTATTTTGATAGTTTAGAAAATGTCGTGTCTCAGTAATTGATCGTTTCTAGTCAAAAGCATAATCATCTCTTGAATTTTATAACATTGTGTTGAACTTATCACACTTCTCATGCTCATATCTCATTTGTCCAAAATTGTCATCATTTGACCTTTTCGACAATTAGCTGAATTTTTTATAAGTAAGAGTATTTTGCTTCTCATCAGTTGAAATCCGCCTATTTTATTCCCCCCAATTAATTTTTCAATCTTGTTTATGGATGCCAAATCATATAGAATGTTATAAATACCACGTTTATGTTTCTATGGGGAAAAATGCCTATATTCTCCATTTAAAAATAAATAAAAACCCTCCTTTTTATATGGGGGTCTCAAAATCCATTTGCAGTATTAAAATTTAGTAAATTGTAACATTGTAGATGGATTCAGAAACACAAGCTAGTGCCAAAACATGACTCCATAAGAGAACCTACTAAAATTTTTTGCAAGATCATTTCATCTATATTGTCACATCTAGTTCGATGTTCTTATCATGTCCATATCTTATTTAACCATTTTTTCTTTCATATTATCCCTTCGATAGATCTACTAAGTTTCCTCATGTGGATCATCATAGTGTGGTTGAGTTGAGTCTTGGATATTTGTTCCTCTCAGATTTTTCATATCGTGAAGTTGATTCTTTTACGTTTATCTCATCATACTGGTCACGGTCATATATTTTTTGAACAAAAAAATCATTGTTTGACCCTCTCGACAATCTGTTAAAGTTTCGACAAGTTCATGTATTTTGCATCATGTTAGCTAAAAATGTGAATTTCATAGTTGGGGAGGGAGGAGCTAGGCCTCCATAGAAGTCACAACCAAATTTTGCATGTTTGTGTGGATGGGAAGATAGGATCAATCCCTTGGTAGAGGTGCTTTCTACAACCTAGTATCAGGGAGAAGTGTAATTCCATGCTCAACGTGGAACTAACATCATGACACTTTAAAAAAATGATAAAATATAAAGTAAATATGAATTTTACCATGTCTACTTTAACATAAATTTAAAAACAAAAAAAATATTTAAATCAATCAAAACTAAACCAACATAGATCCATCTAAACTCTAAATTTACCATGCGCCAAGAGGGATCAAATCCCTTGAAGTGCAAACTTTTTTTAGTGTGTAAAAGTAGACGAAGGGTTTGTACCTTAAGCAATTTGATCCCTCTAGGTGCATGGTAGATCCAGAGTTTAGATGGATCTATGTTGGTATATTTCCATCCGGATTCCAAACAAAATAAACCAGAAAATATTCCCTGAGAAAATGTGCAAATTCTTAAATTTTAACATTACAGGTAATATTTCATCAACTAATTCAATAATATATAATCAACTATGCTTATAGAATTATTAAATTTTCTTAATAATACTCTTCAATCCTTAATCTATTATAAATGATTTTATAAACAACCATCTTTCAATAAAAAAACCTGATTTTAAAGATTCAATATCATTTTATGAACAAGCTAAAATACAATTATATAGAATAGTTATAATATATAGTTATATATTAATTTATATAAAATATTATAATAAATAATAATATATTACTAGATATAAACATATTATAATAAATACTTATATTCCATTCCTTTCCTCTCTCCTTCTACCTCGATTTTCAATGCTTATAGGTAGCATAAGTACCAAAGACATGTAAACATAGTTAGTGCAGTAGAAATATATCTTGTTAATATGGTTCCAGCAGGTTACGAATCACTTTCATTTGATCTATATCAACATTATTTTCCGATTCCAGGAGCATATCGATTTTTAATCTCAGATCCAATTTTGTTATAGTTGCAATTAAAATGTTGGGTATGAATAAAAGGGTTTTCATAACAGTTGAATTTGAACCTATAATCAATCATAGATTGGGAAACCAAGCCCCGTTTCCCTCGTGTCAATGAAGAAATAAAATTTCTCTTACATTGGTACAATCTATCGGAAGCAACTAATCTGAAGTGAATTTAGGGTTTCAACCGATTTATTGCAACTATCCATTTCTTTGGTGTGATCTATTTGAAGTGAATGAGATAAAATGAAGTTAGGATTCCAAGTGAATGATCAGAAGAAAATGATCTGAAGCGACTTCTACTTTCCAAGCGAATGATTAATCAGATGGCTCTACGTTGAATTTGTCTCTATGGTGATCGCTGATGATCTATTGAAGCAAACGGTTAATATAATATGATGCAGGAGCATCTTTCTCTCCATCCAAATCCAATCCCAATGTTTCAATCAGACCTAGAAGCGATCCTCATTTCCTATATTAATAGTCCTTGAACTATTATATTGTAAATAAACCTATGTTTAAATGTGATTCTAGATGGATGATGAGCCATTTAGGTGAGTCACTAGGTAATGAATGAGTAATTAAGTCAAAGTGTGAGTCATGTAACAAATCCCTCATCTAATGGCAATGAATCATAGGATAGGATTAAGAGTTTTCCTTAATTAGAATTAGTTAGCAGATTGTTGAATTAGTATTGAGGATCTGAACTAGAATTGGTTCATGAATCTTATTGTATATATTCGGTAAGCCTTCGAAGCAATATTAATGTAGCTAAACAATGTAAATCTGGCTAAAAGGTAGCCAAACAATGTAAATCTGGCTAGAGGAGGCCAAATAGCGAGAAATCGAGCCAACGACACTGATTAGAGTTGTATCAGGTCTATAAATATCAGAACGTAGATTAGGGATCAATGTGAATGTAGAAATTCCTTATATTGAGTAAAGGAAATCCTATTTCGGCATATATATTTGTAAATGCAGCTCTATCTAGATGTATGAATACATGAATTGAATGATTGATGATTGTTGTTAATGGTTAATAGATATGTGTGTACCGTATTCTATAAATTAGGGATTTTGAGGTTACAAAAGACGTCTAAGCAATTCCTGTGTATGGTTTCTTGTGTAATTGATGTGTTTGTTGTGTAAACCTTGGATCGATTCCCTGGATGAATAAATTTTCAGATTTGCGTGAAGGATGAAGTGATGGAAGCTATGGACAGATCCAACGAAGAAGATCAAGTCCGGAAGAAGGTAGATCGAGTTGATTCATCGATCTTGTGATCAATCAACACAAGCTTGCAAAGAGTACATTAAATTCATTCGACATAGATTGGATGAACCAAATTAAATGAGGAAATATGGATCGATGGTGGGAAAATATTCACGAAGTGAACCTGCACGAGAGATAAGAGATACACAAAGTAAAGTGAAGTTCCACAAGGGACAACAAATCAACGGATGAGATCAAAGCCGCAAGAGATTGACAAATCTTAGAAGTTGCGTAAATATATTTGAGGAAATTGTAGAATCCCATTTCAAGAAAAGTTGAAGGCACTTCCACAATCCATAATCCGCAACCCGACCGCAGAAAGAAACTTGCAGAAGGAAAATTGCAGAAGCCCGATTTTGGGAAAAGTGGGAAAGTGGGTAAAAAATCCACAATCTACAATCCTATTGCAGAAAGGATCATTGTGGTCATATGATTGCGGAATTCAGTTTTGGAAAACAGGAAATTGCATACCCGCAACCTGCAATCCACAATTGTGGAAAGGATCTTGAGGAAAGGTTGCTGCGGAAACTAAGTTGGGGAAACTCAATTATGGAATTGAGTTTATAGAATAAGAGTTGCAGATCGAATTAGTTGAGGATGATTCAAACACGCAGAAGAAATATTTGGCCGAGAAGCCAAATTTAGAGGTTTTCTAAATGTAGAGAAAGCTAAATCCTAGGGACAGTAGTTGGGATATGGCGTTTTGGGGTTCCCACTCTACATCATGTGGTATTAGAGCAAGAATATCTTATAGGTTGAGTGCTTTGCATCAAGTGAGATATCATAGCATAAGTTTGATATGTTTATATGATAACTCATGTTGATACCATCAAGTGGTATTAGAGCAGAAAAATAATTCTCCGTGAAGGTAGCAAAGTATAGAGGAGTATGCGTGAAGATTGTTATAGCTCATATCATAGACAAGAGGTAAATCAAATTCTGATTTTCAATTCATGTTAAATTTGAATACTAATAATTGTGGCGAGAGGGTTGGTCAGGTGAGAGTATTCAGAATTGATTTAAATCAAGAATTGCATACAAGGGAAATGTTTTCATCCAATGATACAAGTGGAAAATTCGTAAAGGTGTGGATTGATTGATGTTTTATTTAACTCTGGTTATAAGAAATTGTTGAAACAAACAGGAAATGTTTGACAGCAACAATGGAAGCTAGAGGAAATGTATCAAGGATAATTTTATTCTTGATGAAGAGTTTGTTAACTCTTGGAGAAAAGAGGAAGCAGTGGCAAAACCTAAGGATCCAACAGAGGTTGGACAAGAAAGGGAACAAGTTGAATGTTCTCATAAGAGAAGTGGCTCTTTAGAATCCAAGAGGACAAAAAGAAGGTTGCTAAAAAGGTTCTAGAGGATAAGAACCATAGATATGAAAAGGAAAAGCTCAAGGAGAGATAACTTGTTGAGGTATAGTAGTAGGTATGAAGACTTGCTGAGAGGAGGCTTGGGAGTTGTCCACAAGTGAACAAGATGAAGCTCATAGAATAAAAGAATATGGAGATGATGACTACTGGAAGTCATTTTCAGGGTTCAAATAAAATCCACAGCAGAAGAAAATATATCAAATCAAAATACATGAACAAGATGAGTTAAGAAGAGTATGACATAGAATTAGTTGCATAGGATTGCAACTTATTCGTTTGGATATGTTGCTACAGAAAGAGAACTAGAGGTATGGTTGGATAATGAAAAGGAATGTAAGATGGAATTCATTACAGGGGAAGCTACATCAAAGGATGTTTGCTATATTGAAGGAAGAACTCGGGATAGTTGAGCTTGAGATGGATGTTTTGGTATGTGAACCAGAACATGGCCCATTGTTGGGAGAATATGTGAGTGAGGATGAAGGAAAGGAGAGACTAGTTGAAAGTCTCATGGATTTTGTAAAGAGTATAGATTAACTTAGGGAGGAAATGTCTATGAGGCCAAATGAGACCAAGAGGTCTTATATTTTTGAGACTGATGATTTGTTTGTGATTATAGGTTTTGTTGCAGATGATGGGCAATATTTTGAAACCGTCTTCAAATATGATGAAGAAAGTCTCTCAAATGAGGAAAGGCCTGAAGTATTGCAACAAAAGGAACTCATTGGTGAGTTCCTTGATGGAGGAACACAGTCAATTGAAGATGATATGAGGATGAAGGCAGAAAAAAAATGTGCAAAGACATTTCTCTAGGGAATAATCATAATTACATTATGATGAAGGAAAACGTTGAACAATCACCTTGGATTGTCATGAAGTATGAAGAAAAAGAAGATGTTCTTTCCAAAATCATGACGACAAAATATAATTCTGTTATAGTAAGAGGTGAGATGGTATCCTATGAAGATTGTATGCAGTGTGTAGCTTAGATTGTTGAAGAAATAGATGATGGTGAAATTTTTATGTTATGTTCATACCAACACAAAGGGAGGATGCTAGAGAAAATATCAACAGGGACTTTAGAGCCTCGTGTTTTTTAAACTGATTTTTGGTGTGTGTTTGCGGGTATTGAAGAAAGTGAAGACAGAAAGAGGATGAAATCTATCATCACAAAGGAAAAGACCATATTGTGTCAAAAGGGTGATCAATACCTAGAAGAACTTGTTGTTGCAAAGTTGGATAATGAAGACAAAGAGAAACTTTCTAACCTCAGAAAGTATGATGAAGAGTTAGAAATCTTAGAAGATTGGTTGATCAATCCAAGGATTGATAAATATGGTTGCTCAATGCTTGATTGCAGCATTGGGAAAGAACAGATAGAAGGTTGAAAACACTAAATTATCTTGTAAGCTTGTAGATGGAAGCAGAGAGCCAAATGAACAACAATAATTTCAAAACAAGAAAATGAAAGCATGTCATCCAATGGATAGATTGTACATGGAGATTGAATAAATAAGGATGTTGATGGTGAAGATGTCTCAAAGAAGGAATGAAGAAATAATGGATATTTACATCAACAGATAAAAGAAACAAAACAACAGTAGAAGACAGATGACCAAAGAATATTGCAGAATCAAAGCTAGTGGATCATTACAATATAAAATATGGAAACCAGGAGAACTGAAGATGACAAAGACAAAACAACATGATGAGATGAATGACCAGCTACAGAATAGAGTTTGGGATCCTCATATATTGAAGACTAAAGATTATTTCCAGGAGGTCATATTTATTTCTTGCAGGAGCATATTTCTCTCCATCCAAATCCAAGCCCAATGTTTGGATCATTCCTAGAAGGGATCCTCATTTCATGAATTAATAGTCCTTGAACTATTATATTGTAAATAAAATTGTGTTTAAATTTGATTCTAGATGGATGATTAGTCATTTAGGTGGATCACTAGGTGAATGAATGAGTCATTAAGTCAAAGTGTGAGTCATGTAACAAATCCTTCATCTAATGGTAGTGAATCATAGGATAGGCTTAAGAGTTTTCCTTAATTAGAATTAGTTAGCATATTGTTGAATGTATTGAGGATCTGAACCAGAATTGGTTCATGAATCATGTTGTATATATTATGTAATCCTTCAAGGCAATAGGAATGTAGCCAAACAATGTAAATATGGCTAGAGGTGGCCAAATAGTGAGAAATCGGGCCAAGGACACTAATTAGAGTTGTATCAAGTCTATAAAGACCTGAATGTAGATTCTTGATCAATGTAAATGTAGAAATTCCTTATATTGAGTAAAGAAAAGCCTATTTTGGCATATCTATGTGTAAATTCAGTTCTGTTTGAATGTATGAATACATGAATTGAATGATTGATGATCTATGTTAATGGTTAATAGATCTATGTGTATTGTATTATGTAAATTAGGGCATTTGAGGTTATAGAATACGTCTAAGCAATCCCTGTGTATGGTTTCTTTTGTAATTGATGTGTTTGCTATGTAAACCTTGGATTGATTCCCTAGATGAATAAATTTGCAGAGTTGCGTGAAGGATGAAGTGATGGAATATAAGGACAGATCCAATGAATAATATCAAGTCCAGGGGAAGGTAGATTGAGTTGATTGATCGATATTCTGACCAATCAACACAATATTGTAGAGAGTACATTCAATTCATTGGACAGAGATTGGATGATCTAGCTTAAAGGAGGAAAGATGGATTGACGCTGGGAAAAGATTCACGAAGTGAACCTACACAGGAGATAAGAGATACGCAAAGTAAAGTGAAGTTTCGTAGGTGATAGAAGATCGATGGACAAGATCAAAGCTACAAGAGATTAACGGCTCTCAGAAGTTGCAGAAATAGATTTGTGGAAGGAAATTGCGGAAGCCCATTTTGAGAAAAGTTGAAGGCACGTCTGCAATCCACAATCTGCAACCTGGCTATAGAAAGAGACTTTTGGAAAGAAAATTACGGAATCCCTATTTTGGGAAAAGTGGGAAAGTGGATCTGCAATCTAATTGCATAAAGGACCGTTGTGGCCACATGATTGTGGAATTGAGTTTTGGAAAACTGGAAATTACATACCTACAATCCGCAATTGTGGAAAGGATCTTATGAAAATGTTGTTGAGGAAACTAAGATGCGAAAACTCAATTGTGGAATTGAGTTTGCGGAATAAGAGTTGCAGATCGAATTATTTGAGGCTGATTTAGACACGTGGAAGAAATATTTGGACGAGAATCCAAATTTAAAGGTTTGCTAAATGTAGAGAAAACTAAATCATGGGGAGAGAAGTTGGGATATGGAATTTTGGGGTTCCCATTCTACATCATGTGGTATCAGAGAAAGAAGATCTTGCAGGTTGAATGCTCTACATCAAGTGAGATATCAGAGCATAAGTTTGATATGTTTCTATGAGTACTCGTGTTGATACCATCAAGTGGTATTAGAGCGGAAAAAAGAATTATCCGTGAAGGTAGCAGAGTATAGAAGATTTTGCGTGAATATTGTAGAGCTCATATTAGAGCCAATAGGTAAATCCAATTATGATTTTCAATTTATGTTAAAGTTGAAGACTAACAATTGTGCTGAGAGGGTTGGTCAAGTGAGAGTATTAAGAATTGATTTAAATCAAGAATTGCAGACAAGGGAAATTTTTTCATCCAGCAATACAAGTGGAAAAGTCTTAAAGGTATGGACTGATTGATGTTTTATTTAACTATGGTTATAAGAATTTGTTGAAACAAATAGGAAAGGTTTGACAACAATAATGGAAAATAGAGGAAATGTATCAAGGATAATTGTATTTTTGATAAAGAGTTTGTGAACTCTTGGAGAAAAGAGGAAGCAGTGGCATAACCTAAGGATCCAACAGAGGTTGGACAAGAAATGGAACAAGTTGAATGTTCCAACAGGAGAAGTGAACCTGCAGAAGCCAAGAGGAGCAAAAGAAGGTTGCTGAAAAGATTTTAGAGGAGAAGAACCATAGATACCAAAAGGACAAGCTCAAGGAGAGATAACTTGTTGAGGTATAGTAGCAGGTATGAATACTTGCTGAGAGGAGGCTTGGGAATAGTCCACAATTGAACAAGATGAAGTTCACATAAGAAAAGAAGATGGAGATGATGACTACTGGAAGTCATTTCCAGGGTTCAGAGAAAATCCACATCAGAAGAAAAGATGTCAAAGAAAAAGACATCAACATGATGAGTCAAGAAGAGTATGACATAGAATTAGTTTGCATAGGATTGCAACTTATTCGTTTGGAGATGCTTCTACAGAAAGAGAACCAGAGGTATGGTTGGATCATGAAAAGGAATGTAAGATGGAATTCACTACAGGTGAAGCTACAGTAAAGGATGTTTGCTAGATTGAAGGAATAACTCAGTATAATTGAGTTTGAGATGGATGTTCTGGTATGTGAACCAGAACATGGCCCATTGTTGAGAGAATATGTGAGTGAGGATGCAAAAAAGGAGATACTAGTTGAAAGTCTCATGGATTCTGTAAAGAGTACAGATCAACTTATGGAGGAGATGACTGTGGAGCCAAATGAGACCAATAGGTTTTATGTTTTTGAGATTGATGATTTGTTTGTGATTACGGGTTTTGTTGCAGACGATAGGCGGTATTTTGAAACTATATTCAAATTTGATGAAGAAAGTATCTCAAATGAGGAAAGGTCTGAAGCATTGCAACAAAAGGAACTCATTGATGAGTTGCTTGATGGAGGAACACATTCAATTGGAGATGATAAGAAGATGAAGGCAGGAAAATAAATGTGCAAAGACATTTCTATAGGGAAGAATCATTATTACATTTTTTATGAAGGAAAAAGTTGAACTGTGACCTTATGACTGCCATGAAGTATGAAGAAAAAGAAGATGTTCTTTCAAAAAGAATAACGACAGAATATAATTCTATTATAGTAAGAGGTGAGATGGTATCCTATGAATATTATATGCATCTTGTAGCTCAGACTATTGGCGAAATAGATGATGGTGAAATTTCGATGCTATGTTCTCACCAACACAAAGGGATAATGCCACAGAAAATAGCAACAGGGACTTCAGAGTCTTATGTTTTTTAAACTGATTTTTGGTGTGTGTTTGCAGATATTGAAGAAAGTGAAGACAGACATAGGAAGAAATATGTCATCACAAAGGAAGCGACCATATTGTCTCAAAAGAGTGATCAGTACCTAGAAGAACGTGTTGTTGCAGAGTTGGATAATGAAGATACAGAAAAACTTTCTCACCTCAGAAAGTATGATGAAGAGTTAAAAATGTTGGAAGATTGGTTGGTCAATCCAAGGATTGATAAAGATTATCGCTCAATTCTTGATTGTAGCATTGGAAAAGAATAGATATAAGGTCGAAACACTGAATTGTCTTGTAAGCTAGTAGATGGCAGCAGAGAGCCAAAGGAAAAACAACATTTTCAGAACAAGAAGATGCAAGCATACCAGCCAAAGGATAGATTGGACATGGAGATTGAAGAACTAAGGATGCTAATGGTGAAGATCTCTCAGATAATGAATGAAAAAAGAATGGATATTTACATCCGTAGAGGAAAGAAACAAAACAACAGAAGAAGACAGATGAAAAAATAAGGTTACAGAAGAAAATCTAGTGGAGCATTGCAACAGAAAATATGGAAACCAGGAGAAATGAAGATGACAAAGACAAAAAAAAACATGATTAGATGAATGACCAGCTACAGAACAAAGCTTAGGATCCTAGTATATTTAAGAATGAATATTATGACCAGGAGGTCATATTTCTTTCTTCCTAGGGAGTTTGATGCAGGATCATCTTGCTCTCGATCCAAATCCATGCCCAATGTTTGGATCATACTTAGAAGGGATCCTCATTTCTTGAATTAATAGTCCTTGAACTATTATATTGTAAATAAACCTATGTTTAAATGTGATTCTAGATGGATGATGATTCATTTAGGTGATTCACTAGGTGAATGAATGAGTCATCAAGTAAAAGTGTGAGTCATGTAACAAATCCCTCATCTAATGGAAGCGAGTCATAGGATAGACTTAAGAGCTTTCCTTAATTAGAATTAGTTAGCAGATTGTTGAATGTATTGAGGATCTAAACCATAATTGGTTCATAAATTATGTTGTATATATTTGGTAATCCTTTGAGGCAATAGTAATGTAGTCAAACAATGTAAATATGGCTAAAAGGTATCCAAACAATGTAAATCTAGCTAGAGGTGGCCAAACAGTGAGAAATCAAGCCAACGAAACTAATTAGAGTTGTATCATGTCTATAAAGATTATAACGTAGATTCTAGATCAATGTGAATGTACAAATGCCTTATATTTAGTAAAGGAAATCATCTTTCTGCATATCTATGTGTAAATGCAGTTCTGTCTGAATGTATGAATACCTGAATTGAATGATTAATGATCTCTGTTAATGGTTAATATATCTATGTGTAATGTATTCTATAAATTAGGGATTTTGAGGTTATAGAAGACGTCTAAGAAATCCCTGTGCAATTGATGTGTTTGTTGTGTAAACCTTGGTTTAATGTCATGGATGAATAAATTTGCAAAGTTGCGTGAAGGATGAAGTGATGGAAGCTATGGACAAATCTAACGAAGAATATCAAGTCAGGAATAAGGTAGATCGAGTTGATTGATAAATATTCTGATCAATCAATGCAAGATTGCAAAGAGTACTTTCAATTCATTCGACAGAGATTGTACAATCCAGATTAAAGGAGGAAATATGGATCGACGGTGGGAAAATATTCACGAAGTGAACCTGCACGAGAGATAAGAGATCCGCAAAGTAAAGTGAAGTTTCGCAGGTGATAGAAGATCGATGGACGTGATCAAAGCTGCAAGATATTGATGGCTCTCAGAAGTGTCGGAAATAGATTTGTGAAAGCCCATTTCAGGAAAAGTTGAAGGCACGCACGCAATCCCCAATTTGTAACCATACTGCAGAAAGAGACTTGCCAAAGGAAAACTGCAGAAGCCCAATTTTGGGAAATGTGGGAAAGTGGATCCACAAACTAAGATACTCAATATGATTATGGAAAGGACCATTGTGGATGCATGATTGCGGAATTCAGTTTTGAAAAACTGGAAATTGCATACCTGCAACTTGCAATCTGCAACTGCGAAAAGGAGCTTGCGGAAAGATTGTTGCGGAAACTCAATTGCAGAATTGAGTTAGTGGAATAAGAGTTATCAATCGAATTAGTTGAAGATGATTCAGACAAGAAGAAGACATATTTGTCTGGGAATCCAAATTTAGAGGTTTTCTAAATGTAGAGCAAACTAAATCCTAGGGAGAGAAGTTGGGATATGGCATATTGGGGTTCCCATTCTGCATCATAATATCTCTAGTGAATAAGTGACTTTCTATGTGATGAACCTATCTGAAGCCACTAATATGAAGAAAATTTAGGGTTTCAACCGATTTATTGCAGCAATCCATTTCTCTGGTGCGATTTACCCAAATTGAATGAGTTGAAGTGAAGCTAGGGTTTCAAGCGAATCAGGGCCTAAGCAAATGATATAAAGTTGAATCTAGGGTCTAAGTGAATGATGAAGAGAATGGCTCTACAATGGTCTCCTGTAATATATTGAGGCTCGGGGTCAATAGAAGTGGAATATATTGGAAGCAAGGAGTTACATCAACCTATTTGGAAAAGACACCATATATGAGTAAGCTCATTATTTCATTCTCCAACATCCATTTTTAGTGCGTATATATGGAATATTTTTCTTTATTTTGGGTTAAATACAAAGATACTACTCACATAGATACAATCCATCTGTTTTGTGGGTGAAGATATATAGATCTAAATATATGTTACTATTTTACTATATATATGAACAGACACAACTGGGCCATGTGTCTGTCTTTTAGTAGTTTACTTTCCATGTGGTTGAAATTTTTTTGGGTTCAAGGACACCATATATGAACACAGATAAACTCGTAGAACTTGCAAAACTGGAGTTCAATATCTTTCAAACTTTATAATAGAGAGAGTTACAATGTCTCTTCAGGTGATGAGTTGTCATTGGATATCGTCTCCAAATTAATTAGATTTAGCGGTTATAAATTTTATAAAGTAAATACATCAAGATTTTATGTGTATATGGTGGAAATATTATGGTTTCCCTCTACTGAGCTTCACATGACATCGCCATGTGGAATAATACACTATGACTCTTCCATTTCTATTGATCCTAAAATTTCTTCATTTCAGCTCAGCTTTGCCAAAATATGTCATCTTATAATGATTCTAGATGATGTATATGACACCTTCACAATGAATGAGTTGGAACTATTCATGATAGCCCATAAGGGGGAAGATATAACCTTGCAGGAGGTTTAACCTCCTCCTTCGATGAAAGGGTCCAGTAGTATCTATTAAGTCGGGAAGGGTAGGAAAGATCAATGTCTCCAAGTTCTTGAACTCGATATCATGAAATGCCTCATTCATAGAGGAAGGAGGAACAAGTGAATTTCATTATCCTAATTACCCTCACTGACTCTAGCATAACCATATTATTATTTTCTCCCAGCAGAACTAAGAGCCCCCTTCTTTTCATTGTTTCTGTTGTCTTTTCTATCTGTATTACTAGTATGTTGTTGATGTATTGTACTAACTATTTCTCCCAAGTTTTTGTCTGTTATTTTGACAATTCTTCCTGTTTAAGTTTATTTTTGTTAATTTTTTTTTAATAATAATGAATGATCCAACTGATTTGGAGGAAATGTCCATATTTTGTGGGGGAGGGATGTCGAAAAGGTGATTTATGCGCAACATAGTACTAGGGCTGACCCGAGTATAAACGAATATATAAAGGTAGTGCCCTGAGAATCATAGAGCCTGGGTTGACTCATGTTGATATTGATAATAACAAGTATATACATACTTGTTTGGAGGTTCATCTTGGTGTTTATTATGTGTTTGTTTCAAAACATGGACGCATTATCTGTTACGGAGAGAAATTCCTATGGCTTGGGGTACCACAACAGACAACTTTGACTCCATAAATCAATCTTTCCCAATATGCAATAGAAATAAAATGTCTAACACTAAAGGATCAGACCTCGTACCTTATTCTGGACGGTTGAAGTAGATCCCCGTTGAGCTTTCCAATCTTCAGCTTGAATTGATATAATACTTCCTCAACAACAAGTAAACAATACCAGCATACTATATATCATGGAGTTAGAACTATTCTAGCATATATAATTAATAATGTAAAAGCATTTGTCATATTCCACTGGATACAATATTCAATCAAATACACATCATTGGATAGGA
This sequence comes from Pseudotsuga menziesii, assembly GCA_001517045.1. Taxonomy (NCBI): domain Eukaryota; kingdom Viridiplantae; phylum Streptophyta; class Pinopsida; order Pinales; family Pinaceae; genus Pseudotsuga; species Pseudotsuga menziesii. The sequence continues at coordinate 300,521 of LPNX011168163.1, forward strand.
AAAGATAGTTCTTATTAATATAAATCAGAGATTACAAGATAGATACAACCTCTGACGGCACGTCTGCGAACCAGAGAAACTGAATCCCCCACTTTGGCCTCCACCACCTCAATCCTCCATCTCATGATAGCAAGCTCACTAGCAAAAGGCAAGCTTGGGAAGAACACACCATTGCTCCAAAGGGACAAAGGGATGCAGACTCAAGTATAAATTTCGGCAACAATGGACTATAGTTTCTTTGCTTTCAATCTCTCTATCTGCCTTCAATGTACCAAGGGGTTCCTTATATAGCTTCACAAGGGATAATGAAGGGTCGAATCCAAGCGATCTCAAGGCATATGGAAGGCCAGGAGTCGAATGAGTCGGATCCATGTCAAGGAAAACTCCAAAAGGATTTGGATTATGCACACATCCCGATGTACGCGGTTATATGGGTCAAACCCGCGTATGTACGCGGTTATCAGGTAAAAATCCGTGTATATCATTTTTCATATAGTTTTAGGGTTGATCAAGGAAACATCAAAGGATAAAAGATGGTCCATGGGGTCTAAAGAGTCTGCAGCGGGACAGGGGAAGGCCATACAAAGTGTGATTCACCTGGAGTGGTGAAATCTGCTATAACAGATGCCCCCTAATGTGTGAGGTCAGAGGGGTCATACGATGGCCGAAATACATTATAATTCCATCCCAAAAGTGGAGTGATGAAGGATCCCAAATGGAAGACCAGCCACCCAATCAGCATAGTACAATGATACAACTCTGCATATAACTACAAGTACATATAGCAGTCCTGGATACATAAGAGTACAATGGCCATGAATAAGCATAATACATGATATCACATATGTGGTCATCGCCACGCACAATATACATAGATCAGAATCTCCATGATGAAGATATACAAAGGACCATGATCTCCAAGATGGCTGAAGATATACAATAGATCAAGATCTCCATAGTGGCTGGACATATCTAACATACACTAGAATGAAGTCATGAGAGCTGAAATCTCATGAACACTGGCACGATCAAGGAGGTAGCATATAAGAGATGCCACTAGTATGGAAGGTATTCTACACAAAATGCTACGAGTACATGTCCTACTATGTGAATAGAGGCGTCGAGGTCGAACATAGTAGTCCATCGTCTGATTACCGGTCATTGATGTATACCGTTAACAGACGTGAGATTGCCCACCGATAATGAAAATGGTAATCAAGGTACTAGAGTGCAAAATAACAAGTGTGAATAGATGTGTTGAGGTCGAACACTTGAGAGAATCCATCGATCAGGGGACATTGATGTATTCCCAAGAAACTGTCAATGGCGAGAGAACCTGCCACTGATGACTGCAAGTCTCAAGGCACTCAAAAGGACTCTAGATTCCAATCCCAGAATAAATGATCTGAAGTCGATGGGATGAAATCCGCTGGAAGGAGGGAATTAAGGCATCCCCTATCATCCAACACGAGGTACTCAGTAAAGCTATCTAATGCGGAAGGACTCGATCATAAGGTGCACGAACCAGTAACTGTACCGGGAATGGCTGACATGCAAAGTCAAGATAACTGAGGAATGGCCAACACAGGTTTCAACTTCCTTCGAACAAGAGCATAACGGTGTATGGTGACTGAATGAAGGTAGCATAGACTTGATATACAAACTGGGACATCTCTGTGACACAGGAGGCATCAACAGAGGCTCCATAGAGACTGGAAGCTTAACCAGTCGGTGGAGATAAACTCAGATAAACGAGTGCAGCTCCTAATTCAAACTATAACCCAACCAATGGATGTGATATACAGTTCTCTGTTCGAAGGTGACATGACTTGACAGTTGCCAAAGATAACATCTTTCCTTGTCTGGCTTTTTGGTTTTTTGATTTTTTTTTTTGGACTTTTTCAGTTATTTGAAAAGCTTGAAAAAAGAATAAACTAGATTTATAGTTACAAACTAGGAGGAGACGAGTGTCATCAGGGAAAACAAACTAGTCCCAAGCAGTGGAACATACCTATGCTCAATGCAAGGATACATGTGTAGGATATCAACACTCGGGGTAAAATCCCCTCCCAGTAAAAAGGGAATCAAGCTGCGAAGGATATAAAAACGGCTCTGCATGGCTAGACATGAGATAAGCTCGGGCTATATGGCTGAAATTCAATGTCAGGGGAGCCGGCTTAAAGCTCAATAAGGCAGGAAAAGCTCATGATAATGCATTCACAACTTGACATAAGGGAGTCCTGAGGAAAAGGGCCAGCATAAAGTTCAAGAGGAGTATGAAGCTCTTGCTCAAGAACATGGCGAGACTAAAAGGGACTCCTGAACCTAAGAGAGGACTTGTAGCATGGGCACCAAATGCAAAAGGGAGCTAACTAGGGCACCCATGTATAGGAAATCTCTACCATTCATATAATACCACTTCTAACAAAAACATGAAGGTTCCGTGATACCATGGAATGGGTTCGTACCTAAGGTTAAGATGGACTGGACATAAGGCAATGCATAAGTGCAAGTGGATGTGATATCCTAACCTATATGCTAGTTCAGACATAATACCTATGATAGGCATGAACGGGTCAAAACCTCAAAGAGAGTGTACAAAAGTTGGACCCTACATGACAACCATATTAGTCCAAAACAACCCAAGATAGTCAATAAAGAATCCAAACTATAGGGAGGAATGATCATGACAAATGCACCCAAAGGAAACAATGTGGTGAATGATGGGACATAAAAAGGAAAGTAAGGTGTAGACCCAACATTCACGCATCCACTACCACCCCCATGAGGGTGACCACTGGTGTAAAGACCGAGCAAAAAAAATAAAAATCCTCCACAAATGGAGTAGAGCATGGGATATGACCATTCCCAAATCTATGAGCACGGTAAGGGGCTGTGATGCCCCCAAGTTTGACACCAGGTTCTGTACTAGGACCAAGACGGGTGATATATACCAGGCATGCCGAAAATAAAAGGACCCGAACTCAATAGAGCATAAATATACTCAAGTCATCGCGATCCCAAAGGCCAACTAGTGCACAAATAGCACACTCCTAAGAAAATCTACAGCCAAAATAAAAGCAAACCAAGGGGAGGATATGTGATCTCCCGAATGCAGCAGGTATGTCTCGCCTAGGAGGCTCGAAACTCCCATACACTACAAGCGGAGTTACGTAACCAATTATAGTGGCCCTCAGCTTCAACGCGTAAAGCGACTGTGCTGTCCGACCTCTACCTGGCCGGGACACCTGCAGAATAACCTCTACAAGTACCCCCTCGATATCCTAGGTAAGGTCACTAAGGTCACCTTAATATAATCAAAGCTCAGGCGGACAGTCACAGGCGGGATTGACCATATGGGTAGGGTAGCAAAGCCCGAAACTCTTGAAAGAGCCCCTAGATACGAATACAATCCTGGAAATATCTTCGATGCTACTCAGTTATGACTAGGGGTCATCCCAATCAATAACCGCTCACACTGCCTCGTGCTTAACTCCTGTTTGAGAGGAGGATCCTGAGAACACCGGTTATACCAAGGATTTCACACACTCACCTAGACAGACACCTAGATGTTGTTGTTTAGTGATCTTGGAGAATTGACTTACAATGAACTATTCCAAGATCCTAAAACCTAAGCTTGTTGGTGCACCCTAGAAAAGAAAAGAGTGTAATTCATTTTAATTAGCGTTGATTTTAGTTGGCTGTAATTACTCAAAGGGAAATGGTCATGCAACTAGTGAATTTATGACTCAGCAGTGAAGTAAATATGCACAGCATAACAAACAATGCTAAGTGCAATCTTTGTCAAATGAAAAATAGGGTATGCCACTACATGAGATGCAGAAATATATATTCCTTTCCGAATGCCAATGTAATCCTTCCTTTATGAAAGCCTAAACACAACTTTCATCCAAGCAATCCAATGCAAGTACCTCCTCAAATCCATATCTAAGATGCAACTAAGAGTGCAACTACTTTGTATTTTTCAATATAAAAGAATGAAAAATGCAATAAAAGTCATCTAAAACTCAGTCTCTGTAGCAAGTATAAAAGACAAGCCCAGTAAGACACCGAGACAAAAAAGAGTAATGCACTAATGGAAAAACAAAAAGGATAAATGACTAAAACTACTTTCAAAGAAAAATCAATGAAAGAGCGGTCTTTGGTCAGAAAAGAAGCATCCAACAGACAACATCAAACCCAAGGAAGACCCAACCACACTCACAACCCACCCAGCAACTTCCCACAACATCAAACTCACCATAAGGGAGGATATATGCGACTGTATAAAGAACAGCTGCGTATGTACGCGACTTTTGGCAAAAAATCCGCATATGTACGCGACTTTTGGCCAAAAACCCGCGTATACAGAGAAGGCAGTGGTAAAAAGTAGGCCAAAGCCAAACCAATAAAGGGGAGTGTCAATGGACAAACATACTATAAAATGCGACACAGAAACAGAGAGAAACCAAGAGCAAGTCAATAATATCAAGCCCATTGTGCCCGCAAACCCCCAAATAAAAACAAGGAACATCCCCAGCGGAGTCGCCAATTTTGTTATGGAGAGAAATTCCTATGGCTTGGGGTACCACAACAGACAGCTTTGACTCCATAAATCAATCTTTCCCAATATGCAATAGAAATAAAATGTCTAACACTAAAAGATCAGACCTCGTACCTTATTCCGGACGGTTGAAGTAGATCCCCATTGAGCTTTCCAATCTTCAGCATGAATTGATATAATACTTCCTCAACAACAAGTAAACAATACCAGCATACTATATATCATGGTTTTAGATCTATTCTAGCATATATAATCAATAATGTAAAAGAATTTGACATATTCCAATGGATACAATATTCAATCAAATACACATCATTGGACAGGAAAAGATAGTTCGTATTAATATAAATCAGAGATTACAAGATAGATACAACCTTTGACGACACGTCTGCGAACCAGAGAAACTGAATCCCCCACTTGGGCCTCCACCACCTCAATCCTCCATCTCACGATAGCAATCCCACTAGAAAAAGGCAAGCTTGGGAAGAACACAACAGTGCTCCAAAGGGACAAAGGGATGCAGACTCAAGTATAAATTTCGGCAACAATGGACTATAGTTTCTTTGCTTTCAATCTCTCTATCTGCCTTCAATGTACCAAGGGGTTCCTTATATAGCTTCACAAGAGATAATGAAGGGTCGAATCCGAGCGATCTCAAGGCATATGGAAGGCCAGGAGTCGAATGAGTCGGATCCATGTCAAGGAAAACTCCAAAAGGATTTGGATTATGCACACATCCCGATGTACATGGTTATATGGGTCAAACCCGCGTATGTACGCGGTTATCGGGTAAAAATCCTAGTATATCATTTTTCATATAGTTTTAGGGATGATCAAGGAAACATCAAAGGATAAAAGATGGTCCATGGGGTCTAAAGAGTCTGCAGCGGGATAGGGGAAGGCCATACAAAGTGTGATTCACCTGGAGTGGTGAAATCCGCTATAACATTATCTGGTAGATTTTATTTTTTATATTGCAAGAACACATAAGGAAGATAAAAGGGATTGTTGCTACTCTTTCTTTGAATGGAAGCAGATCTGAACATGACTTTAACATACTCTCTAAAAGAAAAGTATATCACTTCTTGAAAAAGAAGTCCCTATATAATATATTGAGATCAAGTTTCTGTTGATTCTTTAGATTCTATACCATTGTTTATCTTGAAAGGTTCAAAGGAATTGGTAGATTGGGTTCTTTTCCAAGAACTCTAATTTTATATGGGTGCTATCATTTTCATATTTGTAACATGTATGCTTGCTAAAGTTCATGAATACTCATTATTGGTATATTGTTATAATTAAATTCATACCATATAAATGTACTCCAACAAGTTTGGAAGCCAACATTCGAATGGCACAATTTTTGTACTATTTCCCTTGCAATAGTAGATAGACAGGTGCATCTCCATATTTATTTCACATGGGAAGTTTTAGAACCTATTTGTATTTGATGACCAACTGATAAGATCTCTTTTTTAGGGACACCTTTATTAGAAAGGAGATTTTTTTCTTGAAGATCCTTTTTTTCATGAGGGCATTGATTTTGGTGAGGTCAAGACACACTTATTCATATAACAATTGGTTGGATATCCATCTTTTGAGGGTTGATGCACATCTAGGGTTTGTTTGCATATTATGTGGTGGACATAGTTATGAAGTACTCTCTTGGAGTATTTCTTGAAGTTTTTCATTGGGGTTGACTTGGAATTTGATCCCTTTTTATGGAATAATTCCTACCTCTTTATGGGCCTTATCTTCTTGAAGTTGAGACTAGTTCTTGGCTTGAGGTGTTGGAATGTTGGCATGTTAGTGTAGCACGTGTGTATTCTTGAAATTGTTTTCTTTATTTTTCTCTCCATTCCTTTGTCTTCATATTAAGAAGTAAAGTTTTTCATGGTATCAAAGTTGTCCAGTTTTAATATTTTTATTCTAGAATTATCATTAAATCTATCAGTTGTCTGTGACAAAGGTGTTTGGATTTAGTGGAAGAAACAAGGCTAAGGAAAATCCCAAGATCGAGACCAATGTGGGACTATCAACAAGACTCTCTTTATATTTGGAGGCATTATTTTTGAGAGGCTTCTCTAGAGAAAGGAAATGCAATGGATTTCATGGTAGATGCAAGTCCAAGGGTAGATCAACTCGTAGGAAGAGGAAATTTGAAGTGGTGTGTTGGAGATACTAAGCCTTTGCAAAAGGATTCAGAAGTTCATTCCCATGAATATTAGAAAATATCTCATCTTGATGGCATCCTTATAGATTAATATTCTTCCTCTTATGTGCATCGGGTCATCTATGAAGAGGACTCTACGAATTCTTATTCTAATCCTACCAAGTTTTTTGGCTCAGTCTCAAGTCCATTTCTCTAGGCATTTGCAGGTGGTTGTTAAGTGCTCTCCACCAAATCTGGAACTTCCTTTCAAAAAATGATGTTGTTTGAAACAAATGCTTGCAATTATAATGTTAACAAAGCTCAATATTTGAACTTATCCTATCTTAGTACACTATGGTCAGATTCAACCCTCGTCTTCAGGAAGAATGTTTTCATTTTATAAAGAAAGTTTTCAGAATTTTTGATGAAATCCATAATCACAAGCATCAACACAAAGGATGATATCATTATCAGGAACCCAGTAATTTGGTCCATACTTTGCGCAAAATATATGATCACTGCCAACCTCCTCCTCAAAATCGAGGGTGTATTTTTGGAACATCCGCTCCAAGCACAAAAAACCAAAATGATGAAAAGCTTCACGAATGGCAAGATTGAACTGCAATATATTTCATGTAGCCTTCTGAAGATATTTTTCTAGCCTAATATTTTCTATACTTTTCTCTTTCCATCCTTCACTAGAATATGTATCAATCATGTTCTGCTTGAAACCAATTCAAGTTGTCATGACTCCTTTCGGCCACATAACCAGGACACAATATGTAATGCACAGTACTATAAGGACCATGAAAATATTTCTCCCTACTACTGCTAGAGTTCCAAGCGCATCTGCTTTCTAGTGGTAGGGTATAATCTGTCCATGGAATGAAATCCTTTCACATAAAAGATATCCCCTTAGTCTAAGAATGACAGAGCTAACCATCCAAACACCTTTAAAACATTGACTATGAAGGTTACTCATGAAATATTGGAGACCAGGAAATCACTCTGGTTCAAATGTGTAACAACAAAATCCATGCATGTAATCTATGTTGATCCATATGACACATCATGGGAAGCATTGGTGATAGCCAAGTGACCATTATAAAGCTTGTCAATAGAAATTTTCTACACCTTTGCAAATTTCCATGCAGTTCTTCTGCCAAGGTCTTATATTTAATAAACTTTCAAAACTTAGTCAATATAAACAATAATAAAACCATGGATTTCACTTTGAAATATACTAAGGATGAAGGCAGAAATCATGAACCACTCATTAGAAAAATGTATTAAGAGGCTTGCCCATAAATTGATAAATACTTTATTTGATCTCATGTATTGAGCTCATAAGAAAAAATAGTCATCTCAAAACTCATTCATTTAAACAGTTGTTTTGTGTCGCAGTGAATACTAACATCATTCCAATCACCCTAAATAAGTTTGGGACTAAAATAATGGACAAAACCAACCATTTCCATTCTCTTCTCACCTGGTAAATCTACATCAAATATGTGACCATATAATTGATGCAGCCAATAAGGTTTGATTCCATTCACAATATCTAAAAACCATGCAAACACATGAGAGTGGAAATAATAAATATCTTTTTATTCATTCTCTATCCTAAGTATTACAATGAAGGTCCAACCCTTTATAACTACTATCAAATATTTTTGAAATCTAAGATTTTCGAAAATTGCTAATTTTCGAAAATTGTCGCATGGCTATTAAACTAAACACCAACTATAAGCTAACTAAAGAGACACTAGTTTTTCGAAACACAACATCCTGTTAAATTTGATCTCAAATGGATAACCGAGTCAAAAGTTATGACCCCTAGAAATCAATGCATTTATTCTCTCTTTTTTTCTATATTTTTTTCCTTTTTTAAAATTTTTTTTCTATTTTGTTTTTTAGCCTTTAGAAATCACTACATCATTCTCCTCTTGTTGAAAATAACACAACTCCTGCAAGTTTTTGTCTTCAAATTCTTTCCACTTACCAGGATCTAGATTCAACAAGTCCCCCTCTGTAATCCATGTACTCTTTGTCGATGCTAAGCCTTCCCACTAGACTAGATATTGGTTGTATTGACCTTGTCGAGTATGAAGGGTCTCCTTATTTAAGATATGAGCAATATTTTCCTTTTTCTTTCTCGGAATAGCCTATTTCCAATCCACCCCCACCTCACTTTCATCACCTACATTGTTACCACGGAAGATATATAAGTCATAAACATTAAAAATAAGGTAAATATCAAGATCAGGTGGTAAATCAACCTTGTAAACATTGTCATTAATTTTCCTGAGAATATTGCAAGGACCGATTTTATTATACTTCAATGTGTGGTCTGTTCCTCTAGGAAACAACTCTTTCCATAAATAAACCATCACCAAATCGCCTTCATTGAATATCTGGTGTCGTCGGTGAGCATCTTTTATAATTGTGTTCTGCTCATTACCGGCTTGCAACTTCTGTATCACTTGTTGTTGCAACTGTTGAATGTGTTCTGCAAATGACTCCCTGTCATCACTGATTCTATCCCCAAATGGTAGCTACACCAAATATAGTACACCCATAGGATTTCTACCATAAACAACCTGAAATGGAGATTTACCTGTAGATCTATTTACTTAACTATTGTAGGAAAATTCTGCTTGAGGGAAAGCCAAATTGAACTGCTTGGGATTCTCTCTGACAATGCTCCGTGATAGGTTTCCAAAACTCTGACTTACTAACTCATTTTTCCCATCTATTTGGGGGTGATAGGAACTACTGAGCTATAATTTAGTCCCTATTTTATTCCATAAATTCCTCCAAAAATGACCAAAAAAGCGAGTATCTCTATAAGAGGTAATAGTTTTGGGACACCATGCAATCTAACGATTTCTAAAAAAAAAAATTATGCCACCTTTGATGCACCATTAGTTTTCTTACAAAAAAATAAATGAACCATTTTAGAGAACCTATAAACAACCACAAAAATAGATTCTTTACCTCGTTGTGTGTGTGGGATCCCCAACACAAAGTCCATGCTAATATTTATCCATGCATCTGTGGGAGCTAGTAATGGCATATACAACCCTATATTTTCTAAGTGTCCTTTAGCCATTTGAAAATTCCTACATCATGATACATATCTAGTTATATATATATTTCTCATCTTCGACCAGTAATACTTATCTTCGATTAAGGCTAGCATCTTATCCTTCCCAAAATATCATTCCAAGCCGCTACTGTGAAGTTCTATGATAATATTTTCTCTCATAGAACCAATTGGAATGCATAGTTTTTTTCCTTTGAAGAGGTAGTCATCTTGCATAAAATATTCACTCTGAATAATATCCATGTTCCCAGCAACTGGATTCTTCAACTATCCCACAATATCCCAATTTTTTTTATCTGTCACATAAAGATCCTTCAATATTGCAAACCCATTTACTTGGTTTTCCATGGTGGTCAAAATAATAGTGTTCCGACTCAAAGCATCTGCAACCTGATTTTTATTTCATGATTTGTGCTTCAGAACAAAGGTGCATCCTTGTAAAAAGGAAACTCATTTTTCATGTCTACTATTCAATTTCTTTTGGGTGTTTACATATTTTAAAGTAATGTGGTCAGTAAATAATAAAATATCTTTTGGCACTAAATAATGACTGCAATGTTGCAATGCCTGCACAATTGCATAAAATTCTACATCATATGTCGAGTAGTCCTTCCTTACATCATTCATTTTTTTGCTAAAAAATGAAATTGGTTTACTTGCTTGGCTAAGTACAACTCTAATGCCTACATGTGAGGCATCACAATCTACCTCAAACACTTTATTAAAATATGGTAAGGCTAATATAGGTTCCTTGGTTACCATTTTCTTTAGAAACTTAAAACTTTATTTAGCTTCATTGGTCCACTTGAATGTTGTGCCTTTGGTGCAATATGTTATGGGTGCTACAATACTTCTAAAATTTCAAATAAATTTTCTGTAAAAGGTGGCTAGCCATGAAAAATTCTTACCTTTGTTATGCTCCTAGGACTAGGCCACTCCAAAATTGCTCTGACCTTCTCTCAATCTATCTTGACTCCTTCTGTTGAGATTACAAAACATAAAAATACCAAACTTTCTTGTAGGAACCTTCATTTCTTCAAGTTCGCATAAAGATGATTTTTTCTCAACGTATCCAATATAGTCTTTAAATGTTGCAAGTGATCTTCTTTATTTTTACCAAAAACTAAAATGTCATCAAAATAAACGACAACAAACTTACCAATGTAAGGTCAAAGCATAATATTCATCAACTGCATGAAGGTACTAGGTGCATTGGACAACCCAAATGGTATCACCATCCATTCATATAGTCCATCCCTGGTCTTGAAGGCATTTTTCCATTCATCTCCTTTGTGAATTTGTGTATGGTGGTATCCACTTCGCAAGTCAACTTTACTAAAATATTTAGCTCTAGATAGTACATCCATAATGTCGTCCAAGCGTGGTATAAGAAACTGATATTTGATAGTAATTTTATTGATTGCTCTGCTATATGTGCACATCCTCCATGTATTATCTTTTTTGGAGTCAACAATGTTGGTACAACACAAGGACTCATGCTTTCTCTTACCACACCTTTATTTATAAGCTCTGTTACTTGCCGGTTGAGCTCTGCATGTTGTGCAGGACTCAGTCTATAGGTTACTTGATTAGGTAAGGATGATCCCGATATCATGTCAAAGTGATGTTGAATATCCATATTTGGTGGAAGTCCACAGTAAATTCATTAGGGATAACATAAAAATATTCTTCTAGTAACTTGGCCACTTCAGTAGGTATTGGTATGTCTTCCTCGACTCCTTTTTTCACTATTAATGCATAGCATAATCTTGTTTCCTTCATTTCTTTAACAATCTCTTTTTCTGACAACTATTCTTAGTCTTTCCTTCATCTTTAAGGGGCAATAAGATGACTTTTGTTCCATCCTTCCAAAAGGTGTAGGTATTCTTTCCTCCATCTTGTATGACTTTCCTGTCAAATTTCCAAGGCATACCCAATAACATATGGAATGCATCCATGAAAATGAAATCACACCATACTTCATCTTTATAAGTCTTATCGATGGAAAACTTAATCAAACATCTTTTATTAATGGTGAATTCATTCCCTTTCTTGAACCATGCAATTCGCTAAGGACGAGGATGTATTTCACAGCGTAATTTCAACTTCTATACCATCTCTTTAGAAACCATATTATCACAACTACCACTATCAACAATAATTTGACACACCTTTCCTCCAGAAGTGCACTTGGTTCGAAAAATATTTGTCTGAAGCCATGAATATTCATTGTTTCTACTTTGTCTTTGATCTTTCTCGAGAATCACCATTGACCTTCGTATCATGATATTTTCCCCCATATCAGGTGGGAATTCAGATTCAACTCATTATTATTCATTCGCATCTTGGAACAAGTTTAAACTGGGTTGTTTTACTTGCTTCAGCTCTTGCATGTTTTAATTTGAGCATTCAAATGCTCGATGACCCTCTACACCACACCTAAAACACCAATAAGTTCTTTCTCTTCCACCATGGTAGCCTCTACCCCTTTGAAATCCTCTTCCTCGTGGTTGGTTCAGGATACCTTGTCTAGTATCTTCTTCTTTTTCAACTCCTTTGTATGATTCACCTCTTCCATAATTAAAACCACCCCGTGAGGCAAACAATGTGCCCCTCCTTTCTCCTCTATCCCTTTTAGAAAATTGTCGGTTTTGTTTTTCCTCTATCCCTTTAAGGCTAACTAGTATGCCTATTCCACGCAATGAACCCTATGCGTGCTCAATTTATCTTGAATAGAAAATGTCAAACAATTCACATACCTTTCATACAGTTGATCATTAATTTCCCGGTGATCCACACAAATGGACAATTGATAAAACTCATGTGTGAATTCATCCACGGTAGACCGATTTTGCTTCAAGTTCTGAAATTTACGAAAAAGGGTTTGTACATAGTTTAGTGGAAAAAAAAATTCTCGTAACTTTTTTTCCATCTTATCCCAGGTCTTTATTTTGGATTTTCCTTTTTTTGTTCTATCTTTTTTCACATGATCCCACCAGATCATGGCGCGACCATTCAACTTTGTGCATGCGAATTTAATCTTCTTTTCTTTTGTTATAGGTTTCCATTCAAAAAAAAATTCCATGGAGTTTAACCAATCTATTAACTCATCTGGTTTAATACTCCCTGCATAGTCTGAAACTTCCATATTCATCCCATCATTTCTCTCTTCTAGATCCCTGAGCATCCTTTCTTCAAAAGGCATGTTCTCTACTTCTTCTTCTTCATGTTTTGTATTTTGATCTGAACCTCCTTGGTATGTCTCATCATCAGACGATTCTCTTCGTATTATCCTTTGAGTATCCAACATGTCTATAATATATGTTTTTTTTCTTTATATTTTTTTCATATCTCTACGCATCTAAGCAAGACCTGCTCTTCATCTTCCTCTCCCAGCCATATTCTTGCTCTGATACCAGATGATGTAGCCAATAAGCTTTGTTTCAATTCAAAAGATCTAAAAACCATGAGAGTGGAAATAATAACTATCTTTTTATTCATTCTCCATCCTAACTATCTTAATGTAGGTCCAACCCTTAATAACTACTATATGAGATTTTCAAAATTTGAGATTTTTGAAAATTGCTAATTTTAGAAAATTCTCGCATGGCTATGAAACTGAACACAAACCATAAGCTAACTAGAGAAACACTAGTTCTCAACTTTCTTTTCTAATTAGGTTTATAAAATAAGAGATAAATATTAATTACAAATTAAAAAAAATCCTGCAAAACACTAAAACCTCAATTTGAGGCCTTATATAAAGGAATTTGGCCTCAAAAAAGTGTCAAAAGAAACTCTGATCAGAAGCATATGATTGAACTCTACATTGAGCAATTCGAAACATAAATTTCTATTAAATTTGGTCCCAAACGGATAACCGAGTCAAAAGTTATGACCCCCGGAAATCCCTGCATTTATTCTCTTTCTTTCTATTTTTTTGCCTTTTATTTTTTTTTTCTATTTTTTTCAGCCTTTGGAAATGGCTACATCAATAATATATTTAGAATTATATATAAATGTATAATTATTCAAATTTTTCTTCTGGAATTGAGAAGGCATCCATTTTGGCGCTTTCGTGCATTTGGCATTTAGATGAATGCCTTTATATTTTGTGCATGGGTATGTCCCACATTCAACACATCTAAAGAATTAGATATGTTCATATAGACAACTATGTAGGATGTATGTTGACGCATTGAGAAAGTTATAGAGATTGGCCTAGACCCTTAGCACTTGGTTTGGATGTTGGAAGATTTGGGTTAGGGTGGAACTTAGAATTGAATAGTCCACTTGAAGTTTGGGTTCTTTACCCAAATAACTTTTGCAAACATAACCAGTGGATTCTTGAGTTTGAACTCGAGAAACTTTGAGCTTGTAATTGGACTCAATGATTAGGCTTAAATCCTAATGAATTTGTTTTTATATAAAAATATAATAAAGCATTGTTATACATTTAAACCCATTTAAAATCATAAAATGACTTTTAAAACAATTTTTCATTCAAAATTTTGCGTAAAATATTAAAAAAAAACATTGTTATGTATTTAAACCCATTTAAAATCATAAAATGACCTTTTAAACAAATTTTGATTCAAAATTTTGGGTAAAAGATACAAAATAAAATAGGACAACTTTAACATTTAAATAAGAAGTTAGACAAAATTATTGGCTTATAAAGAGAAAGAATTGGTGATGGGAAATGGGCAATTTTTTACGCAAAGTCTCATGACCAGAAGATTGATGAAATTGGCGAAGGTCTAGCAAAGTTGATGCAAATAAGACAGGAGGATAAAATATTTTGATGATGAAAATTTAGATACTAACAACTTCTCAACATTGAAAATACAAATTGGAACTAACCAAGAAGTCATCACTCTTTCTCTCATTGGATATCCTAAGTATTGATTGATTGACATAAGATACCCATAGGTTTAGAAATGCTTATGAGAGTTCTGAGCTTGTTTTACTATTAATTATTTAAATAAGTTTTGCATATAATATATTTTTGTTTAAAGGGATCCAAACTATATGGTTTCTCCATATTTGGGATTTAAAATTTTCAATAGCATTAATTATGATCTTGGCATTTGTTATGGCGTTGATAACATGTTTTTTATGCTATTGCCTATTGATTTTATTCTTCAAAGGTCGTTATTCATTAATTTTTTACATTTATTTGTTCTTTCAGGGAATGTGCCAAAATGATGCACGTGCATATCATTGACAAAAGGCGGGGGAAGATTTACTTAGTGTCCATTGTAATATTTTGAAAATTCATTGATATTGTAGATGATTTTAATGTAAAGTTTGGAAACAATTTTTGTTATGGACCAGTATTAGTCCATTAGTGGATATTCACTTGGAAACTCATATTTATTGTAATACTTGACATTTCATGTAATATTATTTATGTGGTTGAAAATTATATGTTGGTACTTGATATTATTTAGTGTTGTAATTAACTAATATTGTGACTTTGGATTATTCACATGTCTATTAGATGAACATGATTATTATATGCTATTTTTTAATTTAGACATAATATCAATATTACTAAAAAATGTTGATTAATATAATGAACACCATTAAAATTACTAATAAATAATGAACACATATGAACAACTAAATTTGTATTTTATATTGATTAACAATTACTACAAATAAAATGACTACAAGTGACCAAAAAGAGATAAATGACCACTAAAAGACATAGATGGCTACTACAAAAATGAGAGATAAATGACCAAAAAACGACCAAAATTCACATATAAATGACCAAATGGTGACCACTGGTGGAAAATTAGCAATCATTTATCCTGTGACAAAAAATGTGGTCATATTTAAGTTGTTCATATGTGTTCATTATTTATTAGTAATTTTAATGGTGTCCATTATATTAATCAACATTTTTTTTAGTAATATTGATATTATGTCTAAATTAAAAAATAACATATAATAATCATGTTCATCTAATAGACATGTGAATATTGCAAAGTCACAATATTAGTTAATTACAACACTAAATAATATCAAGTACCAACATATAATTTTCAACCATCCGCGAGATGTAGAACAGTTGGTAGCGGGGTATGGTTAAGACACCCCCCTAAGCTGGAAGGGCGTCGGTTCTAATCCCGTTGGATACCAAACAATTCAACCATGTTAAGGGTTGGTGCGATCCCCGGGTGATTTTGACGGCTTAGATGCCCCTGGTTCGTGGTTTCTAAAATTTACATTAAAATTATCTACAATATCGATGAATTTTCAAAATATTACAATGGCCACTAAGTGAATCTTCCCCTGCCTTTTGTCAATGATAAGGCTACTAGATGAACATGATTATTATATGCTATTTTTTTAATTTAGACATAATATCAATATTACTAAAAAAATATTGATTAATATAATGGACACCATTAAAATTACTAATAAATAGTGAACACATGTGAACAACTAAATTTCTATTTTATATTGATTAACAACTACTACAAATAAAATGAATACAAGTGACCAAAAAGAGATATATGACCACTAAAAGACATAAATGACCACTACAAAAATCAGAGATAAGTGACCAAAAAACGACCAAAATTCACATATAAATGACCAAATGGTGACCACTGGTGGAAAATTAGTAATCATTTATCCTATGACAAAAAAATGTGGTCATTTAAGTTGTTCATATGTGTTCATTATTTATTAGTAATTTTAATGGTGTCCATTATATTAATCAACAATTTTTTTAGTAATATTGATATTATGTCTAAATTAAAAAAAATAGCATATAATAATCATGTTCATCTAATAGACATGTGAATAATGCAAAGTCGCAATATTAGTTAATTACAACACTAAATAATATCAAGTACCAACATATAATTTTCAACCACGTAAATGATATTATATGAAATGTCAAGTATTACAATAAATATGAGATTCCAACTGAATATCCACTAATGGACTAATACTGAACCATAACAAAAATTGTTTCCAAACTTTACATTAAAGCCATCTACAATATCGATGACTTTTCAAAATATTACAATGGCCACTAAGTGAATATTCCCCTACCTTTTGTCAATGATAATGCCACTAGATGAACATGATTATTATATGCTATTTTTTTAATTTAGACATAATATCAATATTACTAAAAAAATGTTGATTAATATAATGGACACCATTAAAATTACTAATAAATAATGAACACATATGAACAACTAAATTTGTATTTTATATTGATTAACAATTACTACAAATAAAATGGCTACAAGTGACCAAAAAGACATAAATGACCACTACAAAAATGAGAGATAAGTGACCAAAAAATGACCAAAATTCACATATAAATGACCAAATGGTGACCACTGGTGGAAAATTAGCAATCATTTATCCTGTGACAAAAAATGTGGTCATATTTAACTCGGTAGTTTGTAGCTTATATTGGGTCATATACTGGGTCATTAATTGTCACAGTTAAGGACCAAATATATGACCAAATTAATGACCAACTATACGACCAATATATGACCACAAAAAAAGCTATAAATGACCACTTTTTTTGTCGCGTGATCAATGACTGCTAATTTTCTGCCATTGGTCGCCAAATCAAAAGTGGTCATTTATATGCGGATTTTGGTCTTTTTTTGGTCATTTATCTCTCATTTTGTACTAGTGCATATTTATTTATCATTTCTTTATATATATAAAGTTTTTTTTTTGCAGGTATTCACATGCAACATAAATGCAACTAATAACTATTAATAAATCCAATGAATTTGGTGAGCAAAAGATATCTGCATTTTCGTTATGCTTATGGTTTTTCAATGATTTTTTTGTGTATTTTCTTACTAGTTTTTGTTGAATTTATCTAATTATGCAATATATGATCTAACGCTATTTATTCTCTTTGTGTGTAGGTATGATGACTGGACAAGCACTTTTTCCACCTTGCATGCGCATGATTGTGGGTAAGGTAAATTGTACTTTAATTTGGTGGCATTTATCTTGTAGTGATTTTGGTCGTTTTGGAAGTTGTAGTGATGTCACACATTACATAGTACACACAAGAGAAATACACAGATGTCACACACCAGGATATGTTCAAGCAATTTTAGGGATCTACCCTCTTGTCACCAAAATACATAGAAAAACACTCAAAGATATCACTTTCATGTACTAGGGAATAAGGTAGCGCAGTAAAGGTTAAAATCTATTGTGATTAGTTAGAGTTGTGAAAGATTTGATGAAGTATTATTGTTGAAAATAGTAGCCTCTACACAATGGGAAACTAAAAAATAAAAAATAAAACATCATTGGAATATTAAGAATCTATGAAATTACTTAGATAGGAGTAATTCTCTAATAAAAGTACCCCCTAACAAAATTTAAGGATTTTGAGTACTATCACGGAAACACGTCTAAATATAACCCTTTCACAATGTTGATCACATTGATATAGATTGCAAGTAGTGTTTCCATGAACCCAACCATACTATTGTTTTTGATCTATCTCAACAACTTCCTTGCATGGCACTGATTGCATTGGTATAATTCTCAAAGATCCGTTTTGGTGGTGTTGTCCCCCAGGTTGTACCTTAACTAGACTTTATATATCTTTGATCTTTCATGCCATATATAGCTTTAAACATCATAGAAAGGGATTATAATAAGGATACAATTCCAAGGACATATGTGTAGTAGTGGTCTTCTAACATGCTTTCCCTTTTACAGGTCTGTAAGTCAGGAGCCCTACTTTAAATATCAACCAAGGTATGTACAAACTTCAAAGGTGTTGGCAATGTGTGTGCAACTGATGAGAGGATTTAATTCAACTAGGAGTTTAACCTACAAAATTAAAGAACATTTTCGAAGTGAAAATGAGCGACCCTAGGAAACAATTGAATTCCTGATATGTGAAAGAAAAATATTCTAATATATGAAAGCAAGAAAATTACTCTAAGAAAGAAGAAAATATGATTCTATTAAAGCAGGAAATTTACTCTAAGAAAGTAGGAAATCATATTCTATAAAAGCAAGAAATCTTATTTTATGAAAGTAGAAAATTTACTCTAAGAAAGTAGGAAATAATTGATAAGCATAAAATATGATTCCAAGGAAAATCTCCAAGTTGCATCAATGAAAGTTGCTTCTATGAAATACATATTATTTCAATCTAAAAATTCACCAAAAGCTATTCTTTAACAAAGAGATGGAATGTAAACTAACTAACTGAACTATTTCGAATGTATGTAAATATAATTATGTTAAATCACGTTACAAATTTGACTTTTAGGACTGCAGACGATATACAAAATACCTACATAAGTTTTTATATGTATCTACAGATGAAAACATCCGGTTCTTTTTTATTTTTTTACTACAACCATAAATCAGACTAATGATGAATTCAAATTTGAATGAAAAACAATAATGCATTCTAATTTAAATGGAAATAAACACAAGACTCTTGTTTTATACAGAGAGGGGGACCACCTCACAACATGTGATAGGAGTTAAAATGAACTATGAAATCATGGGTCGCATGAAACGTAAATATGATATTAGTTGCTTCAAAAAGTCATTTTTCCAAAGGTACAATTGAATTGTTGCTTAAAAATATCAAAACAAGTCTGCTACTGAAACTATGCCAAAAACTATTAGTGTATATCTTGCAAAAAAACGAGTCTTGTGAATTATTACATTTTCATAATTTGTTCTCCTATATCTACTTGAGTTATCTCCATACTTAACAATTTGAAAATCTTCCATAATCTGAAAACAAGGAGAGACTTGAAGTCCCTTCAATAAAACTTGAGTTCCTTCCTCCCATCCTTGTCAGGTTATTAGAAGACACATTAAGCATGGAAAAATCAGCATAGTTCAACATTACTTAGAAATTAACTAAAATCATTATCTATGTACAGAAAATGGTGATTTTATCCATGATTGTTGCTCCATAACACTTAGAACAGGGGATTTATGACTGTAATTGATACTTATATTGTAGCCTTATCATGTATGTAGAACCATTCCTATGGCACTTTAGGTCACTGATCCAGTGAGTCAGACCAAGGGAGGGAAGCTTTAACTATACTTTCATTTTTCCTTTCTATAAGATCCTTTCACTGTAAAATTTCCATAATCCTATCAACATATTTTGTTTTCCACTCACTTTGTTCTTGATATTGTTTCTCTAACCTCTACCTTAGATCATCTATTTCTTCATCTTGTCCCGTTCTCTGAACTGTATAAGGTGGAAGCTCCAACTTCGTCTTCTCCTCAACTATATTTATCTTCTATGAGTCAAGTTGTGTGTTTTCCTCATCTAACCTGAGTGTGAGTTTGTGTTTTTGTTGATACTCTGCCATTATTTGGAGAGTAGCATGAAATGCCTAAGTAGTCTAGGAGTCTTCTAGCTCTTTGATCCTTTGATCATTTTCTGTCAACATAGTCAATATCTTAGGTGGGTCCTATGTACCTTGTCCCGTGCTTGTCCCGGCTTAACTACATAGCTCTACAACCTACTATTTTCATCCGTTAGGATTTTCAATTTAGCATTTAGAAACTAGTACTTGGTTTTGAGAGCTTATGCTTTCCTTTTAAACACACTCAGATCAAAAGAAGCTTTGGTATAATTTTTTTACACTATGATATTAGACCCTTGTGCCATATACATACATACATATATATATATAATCTTTCGGAGGCACCTTTGCAGTATATATTTTTACCTCTTAATTTTTCCATTCACTATGTTGCAAATATATGTAGGTTTTGCTAGCTAGGGGCACCATAGTGAATATTGTAAATTTATTGTTTCTTGGTTCAAACCTTGATATTGACCTGGAATGAGCTTATGAGTCCAAATGTTCCATAATGGGAAAATAATTTGGAACCTTTTCTTCTCTCTTTCTCTTGCTCTAAGAATGTAAGGGGGTTTGTAACCTCCACTTATCCAATTCTTTCACTTGTAATTGACTATTGTTTCATTTCTGAGACTAGAGATGTGAAAAGGTACTCATAGTATTCCTTTAAATTAAAATACATAACAATCCATTAGACTCAAAAACAACATGACAAGGTTCAGTGGTGGTTTCACCTCCCTCAACTTGGTGTTATTGAGGTTGATCAATATCTTGTGAAATTCTAATTGTCCATTTATCCTAAATTTCTTGTTCTTATTCCCTTGGTGTCCATTTATATGGTGCCTTTCCTGAGCTAGAAATACAAATGAATATTTTCTATCATTTGAGAAGCGATCTTAGTGACTCTTTTTCCCTGTCTTGACTTTTGTATTTAACCTGAAAAATGGATAATCAATGAGATATAGTATGGATTTTCCAATGAAAACTCCTTTTCCACAATGAATCTCTACTTATTTCAATGAGTCCATAACATTACTTGGTGGATGAGAGAACCCCCTTGCATAAACATATCATATCACTTGACCTTTCATGTTGGATATAGATTTAAACTCATCAACATGGGTTCTAATCAAGATACAAATTCCAAGGAAGGTTGTGCATGTAGCACCATTCCTACGCCACTTTAGATCAATGAGCCAAACCTTGGACCAAAGGAGGGAGCCCTTAAGAAGGAAGGTATATATCCTGGACTGCCACGCTAGGTACCTTGAAAATATACATTGTAAACACCTTGAATGGATTTATGACTAAGATATGAGGTGCATTGTTAGCTGAAAATTATCACCTCCTGTGGATAGGAGTTGTTTCCCTAGATCTGGATGGTACGGGTCTAGAACAAAACAGAAACACAAAATGTTAAACTCTCCCTATATCTGATTAATTGCTTGAATGTAATACCATAATAATTCTCTAAAAGTTTGTCATCAATATCCTTGAATATTTCTTCTCCAATGCTATAGAAGAACCTATAAAAGATTAAAGACAACAAGAAAAGGATGATAGCATACAAGATAATCAACTAGATCTATGCTTGTGACCAAGGAATCAAACAATACCTACACATGAAACAATAAATATGGGAAAGAAAAGACATTTTTATTAAGAATAATTGGAGATACTACAACCTTCATTCCTTGGTGTTGAGAGTTCCTTCCAATGGATCCTTGCCTCTAACTTTACCTTGCCTCCAATAGCTCAAGCATTATTCTGACAGAGTTTGGGTGTTCAACACAATTCTTCCTCCCCTTTCCATGGGGGATGAACCAGTATTTAAAGGCATGAGAGGATAAGGATGGTTGAGGAAATGATGGATGGGGTTGAAGGGATATCCTATTAGGGGGGATCTCAAGCTCCAGGTGTTCCTAAAATATAGGGATGAGGATCCACAGAGGCAAGCTTCAAGAATCCTCTCGAAGCTTCCTTTTTTCCCTTTAAAACTCGAGCACCACACCTTTAACGAAGCAAACAGGTGGTGTTGAGGGGGTAAATCCATTTTAATGAAGGAAAAGAGTGGTGGCACCTCCATTTTCACATATAAAAGGAGCGTTACCATCTCAAAACAAGGAAAAATTGCAAGGGGATAATTTTCTTCTTTCATTTCTCTAGGGAAAACTTTGAGGGATTGGAGTAGACAAGGGAATACCTATCTCATAACATGATGGTGACTATATTTAGGTGTAACATGCATAAGACATATATCGTATATGAAAATGATTTAAGTGTTGATATTAAGCAGAGGCACAAGTATTTCTCAGGACAACAAAACTCAAAACAAGAATAACTAGGAGGCCTTAATCATAACCATTTCTTGGAAAGAAGATATGGTCTCATTAAACACATACAACAACAAAGCATTGAAATATCTCCATTAAATACATTCAATAAACTACAAAAAATCAAATGGGTGTAAGAAAGTTCATATCCATAGATTCAATGCACATAGATAAAGACATTTATGTGGTTAGAAAAAATATTCAAAACAAAATATAAGACACTTTTTCTTCAAATACCAGTGGAAAATTTCCTTTGTCCTAGTTTCAAACTCATAGCATCTTCATTTATCCAATACACTAGTATATCCATCAGGGGGGATTGACTAATCTCTTCCATGGTTCTATTGTTCTCTTTTATACAACAAGATTTCTCTTATCCATTATAGGGAAGAAAGAGAGAAGAATAAATAATTTAGTGATAATATTATAGATCCTAACAAACTCTCTTGGCATCTTGAATTATGAGAAAATAAATGAACCTCTCATTTTAGTATTCTTTTTTATCTTAAATATGTTCTTCGTTATCGATGCTAATTATGCCCTCTGTAAAATACCTTGTTTCATTTGTTTTTTATTCTTTTTATTTAAATCTTATATTGAGGTGGCATAACTAACTTTTCATCTTGCAGACCACCAACTTGTGACCAATTGGGTTTTCCAAACTTTACTATTTTTCTGATTTATTTATTCTCCCTCACATATCCTTTTTAGGGGTTCGAGATGATTCTACTTCCCTCTTTGTTTGTTGTTGTTAATGCTCTCATGTTCCCTCTGTTAGTTGTGGTTCCTGATGTTCTCCTGCCACATGATTTTTCAAAACTTGCATACTCTGCTCGATAAGCAAATCCTTGTCTGTGTTGTGTATATGTTATATTATTTGCATGTGCATGTGGAGGGGAGGTGCGTCTATCAACGTTGTGTCTGGCGATCCCTGTCAGAACCCAAAAATATGTAATTTAATCCATGTCAGCATCTAAATATGTAATTTAATCTTGGTTAAGGGATTGGAGTCTATTTTCTAATATGGGTTAACGGATTAGGGTATTTTATGTTGTTGAATACCGATATTGTGTATTGTGAGGGATTCATAATGATACTGAGAAAATAGGAAATGTGACTCAAAGGTTTGTTGGTTTTCTCGATTAAGGGTTTCCATGCTAAATTTATGTGTTTATGTGTGAATGATGTGTTGTAATATCTATTTTGGTTAAAAGAATATGTATGCTCTTCTTCTCTACACAGGTTTAAAAATTTCATGTGGTATCAGAGCTCGATTATTGGCATTAGGGGGACGCCTTTGTTGTTGAGGGTTCGACGTGGTTGATAGATCTTGGATTTGTGATAACCTGGGTTTAGTGGGAGATCTGCAGTGTTGATTTGTGCATTGAAAGAGAATGGTGAGAAGTTTGAGAATTGAGATCAAGAAAAATAACAACCAAAATTTTGAGCTATGGAAGATCAAAATGGAGGATATTATTGTAGATCGGGAATAGTGGATTGTTGTGGATCCAGGTATGAAACCCACTAGAACATCACAAGATGATTGGGATAAATTAGAAAAAAGGGTGAGGAGTACAATATGATTATGCTTATAAGACTCTGTGTTGTTGAACATATCTGGTGAATATAGTGTGGTAAATGTTTGGGGGAAACTAGGGAGTTTTTATCAATCAAAATCCCTTGTGAACAAGTTGTTTTTGCAAAATAAATTGTTTCATCTAAGAGTGGATGAAAATGACACAGTGACGGGGAATTTGAATGTCTACAATACTATGGTAATTCAGATAACCTCTGTTGGAATTAAAATGGTTGAAGAGGATATATGTATTACATTATTGTGTTCTTTTCTAGATTCCCGGGACAATATAATTGTTGCAATAGGTAGTGCTAGTCAAGTGACCTTAAAATTTGATGAAATAGTATAATCCCTACTATTAGAAGAGATGGGGAAGAAACCCATGGATAATCATAGCATGGATTCCTTGTCCGTGAGAGGTCTCCCCTAGGAGAGAAACAAAAATAAGGGATCTGGGGGGATATCCAAATCTAAGCGTAGATCTAAATCCCCAGGAAAAGGAATAAGGAAGTGTTGAAAATGCGGTAAAGTTGGGAACTATAAAAAGGATTGTAGATATAAGAATGTTGAGAAAGCAAAGGGATCTGAGGATACCCATTCCACAAAGGAAAATACCTTCTCATAAGAAGGATGGGATGTGTACCTAGATTCGACTGGTAATCATTTAGAACGTGATATATGGTTGATTGACTCAGGTGTGTCATGTTATATGACCCATGATAGGGATTGGTTCTATGAATATGAAAAGTATAATGGAGGAGATGTGTACTTGGTAGATGATTCACCATCCAGTATCATTGGACTTGTTAGAGTCAAGTTGAAACTCAAGGATGGAAGGATTAGAACTCTACCTGGAGTTCTACACATTCCAAATCTAGTAAGAAACTTGATATCAGTCGAAAAGATGGATGGTGTAGGTGTAAAGACTCTGTTTGGATATGGTGGTTGCAAAATTTTTCGAGGATCAATGGTATTGATGAGGGGGTTTCGGTATGGAAATATGTACAAAATATTTAGAAGAACCATAATTGATGAATGTAACAGTCCTATTGTGATTGAGGAAGGAGGTAAAGATGACAGAACCCTGACTGCATCGGGAGGAAAGACAATGCTATGGCATCAAAGATTGGGACATATTGGAGAAAAGGGACTTTGAGCATTACAAGGTAAAGGTATGGTTGAAGGTATGACTAATTGCACTCTGGATTTTTATTTTTGTGAACATTGCATATATGGAAAATAGAATCGAGTAATATTTGCATCTAGTGCTACACGAGCAAAGGGAATTCTATAGTTAGTACACAATGATGTATTTGGACATATGCATGTTCCATCATTAGGTAGATCTGTGTATTATGTTTCATTTATAGATGATTTCTCAAGGAGCACATGGATTTATTTCCTTTGAAATAAATTTGAAGTATTTGCTAAGTTTAAAGAATTTAAGGCTTTTGTATAAAATCAATCAGAAAAATAAAATAAAGGTGTTGAGGGCAGATAATGGTGGAGAGTTCTACGGGAATTAATTTGAGGACTTCTGTAAGAAGTGTGGTAGAGCAAGGCATAAGAATACTCCATACACACCTTAATAGAATGGAGTTGTCGAGAGGGTAAATAGAACGTTGATGGAAAAAGAAAGAAACATGCTAAGCAGTTATGGTATAGGACAAGAATTTTGGGCAGAGGCGGTGAAGACAGTATGTCACTTGGTAAATTGATCACCCACATCAAGATTGGTTGAAAAAGCTCCACAAGAGGTATGGACTAGTAAGAAACCCTCTATTAAGCATCTGAAAGTTTTTGGTTGTGATTTACATGTTCCAAACGAAAAAAGGAGCAAGTTGGATAACAAAGATGAAAAATTTATTTGTATTGGCTATAAAGACGACATCAAAGGTTATAAGCTTTGGAATCATGTAACTAAGAATAATTTTTATAGTTGAGATGTTGTGTTTAGAGAGGTAAAATAAGTACCTAGACAAGAAGTGAGTCAAATGGAAAAGAAACCAGAGGAGATAGAGTTTTAGTTAGAAGGTGAATAATTTGACTCAACAGAAGAAGTTGAACTAGAAGAAGAAGAACCTCATACCCCAATTTTGAGGAGATCATATTGAGAAAGAAGGAAACTAGAAAGGTATTCCCCTCCTGATTTTCACTCTCATTTTGCTTTGTCTATTATTGATAATGATCCTAGAAATGTGAAGGAAGTTGTTGATTTAGAAGATAGTGATTTTTGGAAGAAGGCCATGGTTGAAGAAATGGATGCGCTGGACAAAAAATGAAGCTTGGGATCTAGTCCACTAACCAATTGGAGAAAAATATGTTGGGAACAAATGGTTGTTTAAAAAGAAATTAAATGCAAAAGCTAAAGTGGATAAGTACAAATCCCACTTGGTAGAAAATGGATATTCGCAGGTAGAGGGAATTGATTTTGGTGAAATATTTTATGTAGTTGCAAAATTAATATCCATTAGATTTCTTCTTGCAATTGTTGCTTCTTTTGATTTTGAAGTAGAGAAGATGGATGTGAAGACAAAATTCTTACATGGAGATCTCTCAGAAGAAATCTACATGAAGAAACTAGAAGGGCTCATAGTAAAGGAAAAGAAGGGGTTGGTATGTAAACTAAAGAAGTCCCTTTACGTCCTAAAGAAATCTCCAAGATGTGGTACCAAAATTTTGACACATATGTACTTGGATTGGGGTTTATGAGAAGAAAGGTTGATCACTATGTATACTCCAAATAGATTGGTGATCACATCGTTAACATAGCATTGTATGTTGATGACATGTTGTTGATTGGGAACAACAAAGATGTTATAAAGGAAGTGAAGTCTCAATTTTCCTCCAAATTTGACATGAAGGATATTGGTGTTGAAAACTTCATTCCAGGAATGGAGATAAGAAGAGATCGTGCAAACATGAAGATCTGGTTAAATCAAAGAAATTGTTTTGAGATGGTACTACAAATATTTAACATCATAGGAAAGTAAGCCGATCAAGGTTACTATTCCTATAGGTGTAAAGCTATATTTAGAGAAGTGTCCCAAGACACGGGAAGAGGAAGACGATATGCCACGATTTCCATATTCCAGTGCAGTTGAAATTTTTGGTGTATGCAATGGTGTGCACTAGACCATACATTCCTCATGCAGTGGGAGTTTTGAGCAGACATATGTCAAATCCAGGAAAAGAGCATTGGATAGTTGTAAAGAGGGTCTTCAGATACTTGTGTGGCACCACAGATTATGCAATCTGATACCAAGGAAGACCTATAGTAGACATAGTAATAGATGTGCATGCATTTGTTGATGCATATTGGGATGGAGATCTTGATCATAGAATATCTACAAGTGGGTATACGTTTAACCTATTTGGAGGAGCTATTAGTTGGATGAGAAAGAGACAGGATGTAGTTGCACTCTCAACTACAGAAGTTGAATACATGGAGGCCACATATGCCAGCAAAGAATCGGCATGGTTGCAGATACTATGTTCAAGTATTGGGTCTGTACCTAAAAATGTAAGGTTAGATTGTGATAGACAAAGTGCAATATTCCCCCCATGCTTATCATGCTAAGACAAAGCATATTGATGTGCAATATCACTTTGTGAGAGATATGGTTGAAGACAAGAAGGTGTTGTTGGAGAAGGTTGACACCTTGAAAAATGTTGTAGACTCATTAACAAAGACTATTAGTATAGAGAAGTTCTCTTGGTGTAGAGAATATATGGGCATTGATGCCCTGAACCTATGAATTTATGAGTACATGACTCAATGCTACACAAATAAAACAACAAGTGGGAGAATGTTGGGTATATGTTATATTCTTTGCATGTGCATGTGGAGGGGAGGTGCACTTATCAGTGTTGTGTCTAAAAGTCCTTGTCATCATTTCCAATGCGAGCGCAAGTGAGCCAAAACATTTTGGTTGTTTTTGCTATTTTGGGGAATTTTCTAAAAATATGTAATTTAATCCTAGTTAAGCAATTGTAGTCTATTTTCTAATATGGTTTAATGAAATAGGGTATTGGATTTTGTTGAGTACCTATATCCTGTATTGTGGGAGATTCATAATGATAATGAGAAAATAGGAGGTGTGGCTCCAAGGTTTGTTGGTTTTCCCGGTTAAGGGTTTGCAGGGTAAATATCTATGTTTTTGTGTGAATGATGTGTTGTAATCTCTGTTTTGCTTAAAATAATATGTATGCTTTTATTCTCTGCATAGGTGTAAGTCTTACTTTGTCTCTCAAAATCCTAAATAATTTATCTAATTTGGATCGAGGTGTGTAGTCCACATTCCCCATGCTTGCAATAAGATTATTTAGCAATGCAACAATACCAATTGAGGGCTGTAGATCATTTAGAAATTCATCTTCCATGAGTGGATTTACTCTTTGAGCCACTATTGTTCAGGATAAAGCACCCTTGTAACCTACGGTCTGGGTTACCAAATTACTACTAACTTGCAGACAATCAAATTTTTACAGAGAATGGAAAGAGAATAGGAAGAAAATATTGACTTACCTTATTAATGACGGTCGATCCAAGCTTGATCTTCTCTCGCTCCAATCCTCTTCAAAGATTCTAGGGATGCACCTTTTCACCTGCAAAGTGT
The DNA here is from genome assembly GCA_001517045.1 of Pseudotsuga menziesii. Classification (NCBI taxonomy): domain Eukaryota; kingdom Viridiplantae; phylum Streptophyta; class Pinopsida; order Pinales; family Pinaceae; genus Pseudotsuga; species Pseudotsuga menziesii. The sequence continues at coordinate 329,241 of LPNX011168163.1, forward strand.
AAATCCTTCAAGTAATAGCTCATGCATATATATATATATTAGAGGTTAGATGAAAAGCATATTAATAATATAAACAAACATATTCATTAACCAACACACATGAAATAGACACAACACAGGATTGGAAGAAGAATTCTCTTTATTAACAATCGATGAATAAGATAAGAGTACAACCCATCTTATGACACAAGGACTCCTCTACAACCAAAGGACTCTGAGTTCTACTACTCCACGATTCTGAAGATATACCACCAGCATAACTTTAATCTCCAAAATTGATTGATTATCCCCCACCCCAAGGCCTCTATTTATACTTTGGGAAATAGAGTGGTTTTGAACGTTAGGATGGTTGAGATGGTTGTGATAGTTATGGATTAGGACCCAACTAATCTCATCTAATCTCGATTTATATTTTTTAATGTCGAATTAAGGTATACGCAGGTATTAATATAGGCAACTCGCGTATGATACACATGTTGCTCAAAGGGAACTCGCGTATGCAAGTATACGCGGGTTGCAATGTAAATACTTGCGTATGACACACAAGTTGCAATGCATATAGTCGCTTATGCAACCCAAAACTCATAATAAAAATATATAAGGCTGGTTTGAGGATAATGCATCAAAGGTCATTCCCATCTATAGTGTTTTGGCCACTTCAATCCAAATTTGTCCTTTTGTGTACCAACATGAGGAATGTCAGCACTCGGACGAAGAAGTGCCATTTAGGTTGATAACAGATTCCCCCTAATGTGTGAGGTCAGAGGGAAGCGATGGTTGAAATACATTATAATCATTATCTTGGAGAACTCAGAAGTCCAAGGAATCAAAGGAAGTACCTGAAACAAATACATATCAATGTCATATACAAAATCATATCTGAGGATGCTATGTTCAATATACTAGAACATTAGCTCCTTTACAATATTTGATTACATAATATGATATGGGTACAAGACCATGTATATTACAAAGGTGGATTGAAGCCACAATACACAATGATGAGTCTTCAAAAATCTGGAAGCTGTGTAGGTGAACACAACAAAATATTGCACAACTTAGGTTATGAACCTAAGGTCTTTGTCAAAATGCAAAGGAGCCAGTACAATTCAAGCCATGTGAATAGATGTGTCAAAGTAAAACATGGATAGGACTCAACAGATTCTCAATCAATAGGTGATAATTGACAGCTGAAGCAAAGGAATTCACTAATGATGAAAGTGAATCCTAGGGTACCATCGTCAAAACTCTAGGTCTTCTTCTTCCAGAAGTAATGATGTGAAACCATGTTGTGATGAGGAAGGCAATAGATCCTCCAATGGATCACAAGAGTGAATAGGAACTAGATAAGGGAAGGAAGACACAAGTGGTATCAAATAGGATAATTATGGAATCATGATAATAATCGGATGTAGGGATAAATCCTTGAACAGTGAGCACGACACAGAGATGACCCAAGGAAGCTTTTGACTTTGCAGATAAAACAACTAGACTTATCTATCATGTAGGATACATGATCAGATTCCCCAGGAATATATGACAAGTGGAGGAGTAAGAAACTCGAAGTGATAAATGAACTAAAAGTGTACACTGAGACATGAGTATCGAAAAGTTCAGAGAGTTCTATGTTCAAGGAGGACATGCTGTCGTCAACTGAAACCCAAAAAGAAAACTTCTTCCTTATCTTTCCTGTTAAATTTTAACGAGTCCATGAAAGTCAACTCAGGTCTCTATTCATTTTTGACAAGCTTTAAGAGAAGAGGGAATAATTCTTGATAATGTCACTTATTTGTGGATTTTACAAGCCCGAACTAGTACATGTTTGTGTGGTGTTTTCATGTTTAGAGAGTCTGAAAACTCCAAAGAAGACTCCAGCGAGGTCCTTTTTCATCCAATTTAGTCTCCTGAAGACAAAAAAGTATAAAACATACCTCAGAATAACTCTCTTAACTTACGAAGAAGAAAAGGTGAACCTTTTTCATATTTAGTTAGGGAGGTCCGAAAAAGGTTAAATTACCACCTACCCAATGCTCCTTCAAAAGCAGCATATAGCTTGAGTTTTACGAGTGTGAAGGGAATCAAGATCACTTGGAAAGATCCATTTGATTATGAGGAATGGGGCTTACAATAGTAAACTCGATGTTTTGTTCTTTGTTTTTAACGAGCATGACAAAGACATAAAGTACACTCAGAATCGTTTTCATGTTTAGGTCTAGAGCACGAAAAAGAGAAAATGAAGCTCATACCGGGCATTCCTTTTCTATAAGTTTAGTCCCTTAGGTTCGGAAAAGCGATAAACCTATTCCTAAGAATACTCTTCTCAATTCCGTAGAAAAGAGAGTGATCATTTCTCGTATTATTCCACATGGTCCAAGAAAGAGATAACCTACCACCAATGTGGATGCCCATTCACATATTCTTAACGATCCTAAATGGAAAAGTTTACTCGACAATCAAGTCTATTTTGAGGAGTTAGACCTGGGCCTAAAGAAACTCCATAAGGGAGAGGATCCTTATAAAATGGATAGCTTGTAAAAAGAGACCAAAATGAGGCTCAATTTGGCGTGAAAAATAGCTAAGAAGGCTCCCCCAAACCTACGAAAGATGCGGCATGAGTACCAAAATACAATCAATGTGTTCTAAGCTAAAGTACTCATGGAAGGAAAGCCCTATCCATGGAAGAACAATGGTATAGACAAGGTACTAATGGTTGAATACCATAGTCCATGGTCAAAGTAATAATCCTAGGGTTAAGGTAGATTAGGTATAAATGGAAAAATGCATATAAATGACCAAAATACTACCCTATATGAGTGAAGAACAACTTTGAGTAACCTTGGACCTGTTTCATTAGGAAAACATGACATGGTATTAGTTTGATTTTGATAAAAATTAAAAAATATAGGTTAAAAACCCACTTTTTGAAATTATTTCTATAAATAGTGCAAAAATAGAAATCAAAATCACAATTTCACATTTTTATGCAATATAGACAAGTTTTACCTCTGCCTTCAATTGCTCGGTGTGGACAAACTAGTGGACGATTTTCAAATCCGCAAGTGTCAGGTAAATCAGCTCTTCATGCTCTTTCATTTCATCCCAACAAATTTTTATTTTTATGTAAAATTTTGATGTTTTAAGCCGTTTTCAGGGAGGTCACGCTATATATGCGGGTATGCAACGTAGACAGTCGCGTACATGCATTTTATATGCAACTTTCCCGAAAGCAATCTGCGTATGATAGGCGACATGCCCAAAGGACAGTCACGTATACTGCACGACATAGGAAAATAATATTTAGGGCCACAATTAAATTTTTTTTAATGGTTTTAATGTTTGAAAATGGCTTTATGAACAGGCTAAAACATGGTGTTGGAGTGGAGAGAGAGGGAACATGAAACCATGGACCAATATGCACTTTGAAATACCCCCACGGTGCATGCATTATGACAAAGTTGGTTGTTGAAGTTTTTTTGTACCTCACCTATTCGATCTAATGTCCGTTTACTGGAATTTTTGGTCAACTACTGGGATCATGATCTAGGTGCATTTGACCTACAAGGTGAGATTCTAGAAATTGCACTAGAAGACATCTATTTTATCTTAGGTTTGTCACGATGGGGAGCTCCTGTCAACATGGAAGTGTTGATGTATTTGTAACTTCGGAATGTATTCATCTGTGTATCTTATGTTTTGTAACCTGATGTTTATTCAGGGATGTATCTATTATGTAATTGAGTCATATTGTCATGCCTCGATGCTCCGATCGGGAGGATATATTATGTAAACAAGTCATGTCAAGTCATAGTCAGTAACCCTCTAATTGTCTAAGGGTTAAAGTCCCTGCAATTTCGGGGCATTAGGGTTATTAGACTCTCCTAGTAGAGGCCGGCCCTAGTAGGGTTTTAGTCATGCCAAGATTAGTATAAATAGGGAACTGGAGTCTTTATTTATCACACAACTCATCCACACTCAAGTGTAGCGCATAGTTAAGGAAGGAGAAGAAACTGGGGCTAGACAAGAAGAAGATTACTGCCATCAGGATATCACTTACTGTTTTGGGATTTTCTATTTTGGTGTTGATTCTATCTCTGAGGAAGTTGCGGGTTTTTCTCCTTTATGGTTTCCCCGAGGAAAAACATGGTGTTCATTGTCTCTTGTGTTTGATTGTTGTGCTTATTACTCTCTCAGTTAAATATCCTAATAATGCCAGCTTAATGTTGAAAAGCTAACATGGTATCAGAGCTAACTTGAGAAGAAGACACTGTGCAGGTGCAGGAACTAGGGATTCCTAGTTTGTGGATCTTCCTCCATATATTTTAAGAAAAAGTAAGGTGGAATAACTCTCCTCCTTAGGGTGCATCTTTCTGTCGAAGCAGAATCCAATTCTGAGGTTTTTCAGTTTTGGACCCAACACTACTGCCAGAAATTAGGGCTTTTCACAGAAGAGGAATTTTTTAGTGATCCTAGGATTGGATTGATCTCCTCCCCAAAATCAAAGTTAGGGACAAATTTCAAGGCATTTGTGTGGACAGATCTCCGGAAAATCAAAACCCTAATTTGCTCCTGAACCAGCTCTGCAAGATTTCAGCTCAAGTTTGAGATCCAACATCTTGAACCTGGTAAGATCTAAAATATTTTGCATTTCCATTTGAGTTTCTTTGTTAAGATGTCTCATCATACCAAGCTTGATGAAAAGCTTGAGGGAGCTGATAACTTCCAAGCCTGGAAGTATAGGATCTCCCTGGTCCTGGAAGAAAATGAGTTAGACTCCTACATCCATGAGGAGGTTCCAGTTCTAGAGGGAGATGAGGCAAAAGCCTTACATAAGAAGAAGATGGTTATGGAAAATAGGATCATTACTTATTCTATCAGGGATCACCTTATCCCATAGGTGTCCTCTCTTAAGACACCTAAAGCTATGTTTGATTCCCTAACCAAATTGTTTGAAGGGAAGAACATAAACCGGAAGATGACTCTGAGAAATCAATTGAAGAATGTGAAGATCCAGAATGTAGAGACCATCCAATCTTACCTCACAAGGGTTTCTTAGATCAAGGAAAAATTGGAAGCAGTAGATGAAGAAGTGGAGAATGCAGAAATTGTGATGACAACCTTGATTGGTCTCCCTAGGACATGGGACTCTTTCATTCAAGGGATCTGTGCTAGAAAGAAGTTAGTCAAGTTCAACAGATTGTGGGAAGAATGTTCTCAAGAATAAGCTCAGATAGCAGCTCAAGAAGAGAAGATGGGAAGTGAAGATCAAGCTCTCATAGTACAATCCAAGAAATCCAGATCCAACCATCATAGAAGTAAGTACTCTCATCACAGGAATAACTCTAGAAAGCCTAGAGAAAGGTCTAAGTTCATTTGCTATACATGTGATGAAAAAGGACACTTTGCTAGAGATTGTCCTAAGAACAAAAGTAGCTCTCACAAGAAGAAGGGAAGCAAGAGAAGACATCATGCTCATGCTGTAGAGGATGATGAACCATCCAAGAAGAGATCCAAATATGAAAGTGAATATTCTTCAAGCGAGGATGAATATGTGTTGATCTCCGCTCTCACGGGAAACATTACTCATGGAAGTGATGATTGGCTTATTGATAGTGGGGCCTCCAAACATATGACTGGATTCAAGGAATCCTTTGTGAGACTTTTAGAACATGAATCACCTCACAAGGTGAAGCTAGGAGATGACTACCAATATCCAATAAAAGGTAGTGGGGAATCTTCCTATAAACTAGACTCTGGTAAGTCTCTAACAATGAAGGAAGTATTGTTTGTGCCATGACTCAAGAAGAACCTTCTCTCCATATCAACATTGGATGCAAAAGGAATGAGGGTTGCATTCATAGATGGTCAAGTCATCATGTGGCCAAGAGGAAAGACTATCGATGATGCGGTAGTGATTGGTGAACAAGAAGGAGGATTGTACAAATTGAAGGGCCATCTAGAACAAGCCTTGGTCTATGACACAGTAGAGCCAAATGAACTTTGGCATAGAAGGCTTGCACATGTGCATTATAGAGCACTACCTCTTGCAAGAAAAGTTGTTGAAGGTCTTCCATAAATGTAAGCAAAACATGACAGGGTCTGCAAAGGATGTGCGAAAGGAAAGAACACAAAGAAGACATTTCCAAGTAGTGAAAGCAAAGCAAAAGGAATATTGGAAATTATCCACTCTGATGTATGTGGTCCTATGTCATCAAACTCACTAAGCAGGTATGCATATTATGTTTCTTTTATTGATGATTTTTCTAGAAAGACATGGGTTTACTTCATGAAGAATAAAGATGAAGTATTCAGCAAATTCAAGGAATTCAAAGCCTTGATCAAGAATCACACTGAAAAGAAGATCAAGACCTTTCGATCAGATAATGGCGGAGAATTCACTTCAGATGAATTCAAAGAGCTATGTAAAGAATCAGGGATTAAGAGGGAGTTGTCTACTCCTTATAATCTACAACAAAATGGGATTGCGGAACAGAAGAACAAAACTATCATGGAATATGCAAAAGCAATGCTTCATGATCAATATCTTCCTATGCATCGTTAGGCGGAAGCTGCCAGAATAGTGATGTATGTACAGAATCGTACTCCACATAGAGTACTCGAGAACAAGACTCCTGAAGAAGTCTTCTCTGGCAAGAAACCAGAAGTCAGCCATCTCAGAATATTCCGCTGTCCTATATACATACACATTCCGAAATAGAAGAGAACAAGATTAGATCCTTCAGGAAAGAAGGGTATATTTGTGGGATACTCTTAAAGCTCGAAGGCTTACAGAATATATTTCCCAGGATACAAGAAGATTGACATCAGCAAGGATGTGACATTTGATGAAGACACAGCCTACAACAAATCCAGAAAGAGACCTGCTAAAGAACCTAAAGAAGCAGAAGCACCCAGAATTCATGACACAACCATGAACAAAGAAATTCAAGAAGAAGATTGAGAATTTGAAGAACCACAAAGACTTGTAGATCCACCTCTGGAGAAGAATCCTCACAAGAGGAAACCTACTTGGGTACGAGAACTTATCCAAGGTGTGGAAAGATATGGGGCTCTAGAAGAGAATCACAGAGAAAGAAAGAGAACTGATCATGTTTTGGGTATGTAGCTTTACTATGTGATTTCATTGATAAAGAACCTTCCAGTTATGAAGAAGCGGCAGAATGGAAAGAATGGAAGGATGCTATGATCGAAGAGTATCAGTCAATTATGAAGAATGATGTTTGGGATGTTTTCCCAAGACCAAAAGAGAAGTCAGTTGTAACTTCCAAATGGATCTACAAGATCAAGCATGCTGCAGACGGTAGCATTGAAAAATATAAGGCAAGATTTGTGGCTCGAGGGTTCTCTCAGAAAGAAGGAATAGATTATGAAGAAACCTTTGCACCTATAGCCAGATACACTTCCATTAGATCAATACTTGCTCTGGCTGCAGTGATGAAATGGAAGATACACCAGATGGATGTCAAGACTGCTTTCTTGAATGGTGTAGTGGAAGAGGAAGTGTATGTAGAACAACCACTCGGTTTTGAGACACATGACAGGGAGTCTCATGTGTGCAGATTGAAGAAATCCCTGTACGGTTTGAAAAAGGAAGCCAGGACATGGTACGGAAGAATTAATAGCTTTCTATCTAGTTTGGGATTTACCAAGAGTAAAGAAGATTCCAACCTTTACTACAAGGTTGAAGATGGCAACCCAGTGATGCTTCTACTATATGTAGATGACCTATTTGTAACAGGTATGGATGGGTTTATTGCTGATATGAAGAGAAAGCTTGCTGCCGAGTTCAATATGAAGGACTTGGGTATGATGCATTATTTCCTAGGTATGGAGGTGTGGCAGAGTGCGGATGGAATATTCCTTAGACAAGGGAAGTATGCAGTAGAGATCCTAAAGAGATTTGGGATGATGGACTGCAAGACTATGGCCACACCTATGGCATCGAACCTAAAGCTATTGAGTGATGCTTCATCAGAGACGATTGATGCCACGATGTATCGTCAGATGATTGGGTCATTGATGTACCTGACAAACACGAGACCAGACATTTGCTTTTCTATGAACACCTTGAGCCAGTTATTGATAGATCCGAGAAATTTTCACTTGATTGCTGCAAAGTATATTCTGAGGTACCTAAGGGGTACAATTGATTATGGGCTCAAATATGATACGAATCAGAAGATTAACCTGGAGGGTTATGTTGATTCAGATTGGGTAGGCAATGCCATTGATAGGAAGAGCACTTCAAGATGTTGCTTCAGTATGGGATCAGGTGTGATCTCTTGGTTTAGCAGGAAGCAATCCTATGTGGCACTGAGTATAGCTGAAGCAGAGTATGTCGCAGCTTGTTCAGCTAGTTGTGAGGCAGTATGGCTGCGGAAGCTACTATTTGATATATTTGATCTCTAGTTGGATGATACTTGTATACATTGTGACAACTAGAGTTGCATGAAGTTGTCAGAGAATCTAGTGTTCCATGACAAGTCGAAGCATATCGAGATCAAGTATCACTATATCAGGGATATGGTGTAGAGGGGGGCATTAAAGCTCCTGTATGTTGCGATGGAGGAAAAAATAGCTAATGTATTGACGAAGCCATTGGCTAGGCTGAAGTTCGAGTACTTCAGGGAGAAGCTTGGTGTTCTCCAGATTGAGGTTTCCTCCAAGAGAAAGTGATGAGACCAATAGCCATTCTGACATGGTGAGAGGATTGGTTCCTTCCATGGTCAGATGTAAGGGCTGAGCCATTCTATCATGGTGATAGGATTGGTTCCTTCCATGTCAGATATGAGTGTTGGCCATTCTGTCGAGTAGGACAGTTGTAAGGGAAACTTCCATTCTGGGAATGGAGGGACCTGGTCAGTTACCAGGAAAACTCAGTCTAAGACTGAGAAGCCATTTTGATGTGATAGAGGGATGTGTTCCCACTTGATCAGATGTAAGGGCTGAACCATTCTGTCATGGCTAAAGGATTAAGTTCCTTCCATGTCAGATGTGAGTGTTGGCCATTCTGTCGAGTAGGACAGATGTAAGTGCAACTGCCATTCTAGGAATGGAGGCACCTGGTCAGTTACCATGTAGCTCAGTATGGGACTGGGGGCCATTCTAATGCGATGATAGGATTAGTTCCTTCATCATTAGATGTGAATGCACGCCCTTTTGATGCGATGTCTTTACACATGGTCGAATGTAAGTGCATAGCCTTTCCGACAAGATGAGGTTGGATATAAGTGCTGAGCCATTTTGGCACGATGTTGTTATAGTGGATTTCACCACACTAGGTGAATCACACATTGTATGGCCTTCCCCTGTCCCGCTGGAGACTCATTAGCCCCTATGGACTACTTTTTGTCTTTTGATGTGTCCTTGATCATCCCTAAAAACATAAGAAAAGTGATATACGCGGCTTTTTCCTCGATAACCGCGTACATATGCGGACATTACCCCTATAGTCGCGTACATCAGGATGTGTACATAATCCAAATCCTTTTAGAGCGTTCCTTGACTTGGATTTGACTCATATAACTCATGGCCTTCCATATGCCTTGAGATCGCACGGATTCGACCTTTCAGTATCCCTTTGAAAAGCTATATAAGGAACCCCTTAAGACATTGAAAGCATAAGAGAGAATTGAGAGTAACGAAACTATAGTCCATTGTTGCTAGAACTTATGCTTGAGTATGCATCCCTTTGTCCCTTGGAGCACTGTTGTGTTCTTCCCAAGCTTGCCTTTTGCTAGTGAGCTTGCTATCTGAGTGATGGAGGATTGAGGTGGTGGAGGCCCAAGTGGGGGATTCAATTTCTCTAGTTCGCAGACGTGCCGTCAGAGGTTGTCAATTGTAATCTCTGATTCATATTAATAGAAATATCTTTTCCTGTCCAGTAATGTGTATTTGAATGAATATTGTATCCATTGGAATATGTCAAATGCTTCTACATTATTATATTATTATATTATTGATTATATATGCTAGAATAGATCTAACACCATGATATATAGTATGCTTGTATTGTTTACTTATTGTTGAGGAAGTATTATATCAATTCAAGCTGAAGATTGGAAAGCTCAATGGGGATCTACTTCAACCGTCCGGAATAAGGTACGAGGTTCGATCCTTTAGTGTTAGACATTTTATTTCTATTGCATATTGGGAAAGATTGATTTCTGGAGTCTAGCTGTCTGTTGTGGCACCCCAAGCCATAAGAATTTCTCTCCGTAACATATGTGTTTACACATGGTCAGATGTTAGTGCTGTGACTTTCCGACAAGATGGGGTTGGATGTAAGTGCAGTGCCTTTCCGACAAGATGAGGTTGGATGTAAGTGCAAAGCCTTTTTGATGCGATGTGTTTACACATGGTCAAATATAAGTCCTGAGCCTTTCTGACAAGATGAGGTCAGATGTGAGTGCTGGGCGTGCCTTTCTGACAAGATGTGGTTAGATGTAAGAGCTGGGAGGGACATTCTGACTTAAGTGTCAGATATAAGCGCTGATGAAGACCTACATGAAGGGTAGGCCTATAGGATTGAATCTGTAGAACTTCCTGTGACGAGAAGAATCGAGATAGCACCATTATGAGATAGCAGATGATGATCCAGATCAAGTAATCCATATGAGATGATCCAAACTTGATGATGATCCAGATCGAGTGATGATCCAACAATGATGAACTAGTAGTCACGATGATGCAGATCCCATGATAAAGAAGAATAAGATGACTTGAAGACTCGAAGACAAGGAATACTTGAAGACTGAAGAAGACTTGAAGATGACAAGATGATCCAGTTGATGCAGAGAAGAAGACCAGTGCTGAAAATTGTGTCGAAAAAATACCTTCCTAGTTAAGAGGGAGTGTTGATGTATTTGTAACTTCGGAATGTATTCATCTGTGTATCTTATGTCTTGTAACTTGATGTTTATTCCGGTATGTATATATTATGTAATTGAGTCATATTGTCATGCCTCGATGCTTCGATCAGGATGATCTATTATGTAAACAAGTCATGTCATGTCATAGTGAGTAACCCTCCAATTGGCTAAGGGTTAAAGTCCTCGCAATTCCGGGGCACTAGGGTTATTAGACTCTCCTAGTAGAGGTCGGCCCTAGTATGGTTTTAGTCATGCCAAGATTAGTATAAATAAAGAACTAGAGTATCTATTTATCACACAACTCATCCACACTCAAGTGTAGCGCATAGTTGAGGAAGAAGAAGACACTGGGGCTAGACAAGAAGAAGATTACTGCTGTCGGGATATCACTTACTATTTTGGGATTTTCTATTTTGGTGTTGATTCTATCTTTGAGGAAGTTGTAGGGTTTTCTCCTTTATGGTTTCCCCGAGGAAAAACACTGTGTTCATTGTCTCTTGTGTTTGATTGTTGTGCTTGTTATTCTCTCAGTTAAAAATCCTAATAGTGCTAGCTTAATGTTGAAAAACTAACAGAAAGGTACTGGTAGGGGCAATGACCTTCTAAGTGTTCGGAACTACATTAACACTTATTGTGCTCCTGGCACTCAAAAAAGGGGAACTTGCATCCCTATTGCACATATCCGCATCTTGCCATTATAGGTGTTGGTAAGCACAGTAGTAAGGGTTGCAGGATCATCATGACTTCATCTTGCAACTCAAAACCAAATGAGAATTGCAGTGGAATGTCTACATGGGGCTTTAATTGACTAGTGTTCGGGAGTAATCCCGATAATGAAGAAGCAACTCTCTGACTGCAAGAGAGGCCGATGGAATAAGTTTGGTTATTATAGCATATTAGTGGCCTTTTTATTTGAGAGAGTGCTCGGTCTGAGCCCTGTAGTTCCACTACTGGCTCTCTCTCCCCATCAGCCTAGACTGAGTAGGTGGGGAGAAATATTTCTCTACCAGGACGGCGGTGGATCGGTTCAGAGTGTGTACGATGATTAATTCTACCTATGGTGGGAGCGAAAAATACTAGTACTAGAGCAGTTTCCATATGCTGGGATGGATTTACGGGGTGACAATGACCTTGTCCTCCCTCTTGGAGGAGCATGGGGAGTGTCAAGTATTTTGGTTTTTCAAGTTTTTAATATTTTTATGAATTTTTAGTCATTAAGATATATACATATATATATACAAGTTTTTAATCCTGTAAATGTTTAAAATGCATATATTGGACAAGTCCATCATGTTGGGAATCCTCATATGTATGTGCGACCAGTGGCAGGAGAGGATCATGGTTTGATTAGAGTTCTTGAGGGGAAGTTGGCCAGGCTTACCCAAAGAGTACCTACTTTACGTATTGAGCAGATTCCTGCCATTATGTAAGAACTAGTGGTTGGTATCCCACCTATCTGGATATGTCTTATGAGAAGGGTAGCCAGAGTAGTGCTTGTTTACATAGATTTCGCAGAGGCTGCTGCAGCTGAACAAGCTGAAGAAGCTCGAGAGCAGAATGACCAGGATGAGCACGGTGACCAGGGTGGTCAGGACGACCAAAGTGGTCAAGATTAGACCTAGGGGTATTTTATGGATTACGATCCAATTTTTGTATATTATACAATTATGACTGGATCTTAGGATCAAGAAATTGACCTATCTATATGGGCATATATATATATATATATATATATATATATATATGTTTTTTCGGTTTATTTACATGTGTTTTTTGCATTGTATTTGTTGTGTATTTTTATGAAATATGTGTTAAGTGCCAATCCAAGATATAGTTCACATGTGCATCAGTTAATGAATTTTGATTTCTTGGAATATGACCACTAAATGTAATAAAATCAAAATTTATTTCCAATAACCTAACTTGCATAAACTGACGTAATAAAATAGGGTTCCGCACCTAATAAGCTTGATTGAGCTGGGAAACCACCAGTTGCGAGTCAAGTTTGACTTCCAGCTGAGTGATGCCACATGACAAGGCATCCCATAAAATCTCAATTACAACCCTATATTCAACCATAATATTATTGGTATCAGGACCTAGGCAAGCACCTTTAAAGGCAACTAGCTGTCCCGAGGGTGAGTAAATAACCCATGCGGCTGAAGCCAGGTTGCAAGTGTGATGACTAGCACCATCTGCAAAACCTACGAACCATTCAAAAGACATCTATAACAACCAACATATGATATAAGAACACAACCCGACGAACTATTGTACATAAGGTTATATACAAGAAAAATACAAGAAAAAGTGCTAGGCCTAAGCATAGTACTTCTTCAAGTAGAGCCCATTTCTAGGCTCTGAAAGCTTATTCCCCTTGAAATTAGTTAATTCATATGCACCTTTCTTCAGAACTTTTGACATGACATAAGGTCCTAACCACATAGACCTGAATTTCCCTGCTACCAGGGGTTCTTTGTCCTGATCCCAGAGCAAGACAAGCTCCCCTTCAGAAAAAAGCCTAGGTTTGACCAATTTATCATACTAATTTTTTACACTATTTTTATGAGCCTCGTTTGCAGTCAGTGCATCCCTACCCTGCTCATCTAGATGTTCTAAGTGTAACAAACATTCTTCAAGCTTAGTCATATCAGGTAACACATGAATGGAAATTTTTAAGGATGGGATTTCGCATTCAATTGGGGTTACTGCTTCCACCCCATGAACGAGTTGGAAAGGAGAAAACCATGTAGCATTTTTCACATTGGTTCAATAATCCCAAAGTGCAGGATATGGCATGATGTGCCAATTTGACCTAGCTACGTTAATGGTACACTTGAGAATATTCCTCAAGGTCTTATTTATTGCCTCGACTTGATCGTTCGCCTGCGGGTAGAAAGAAGACAAATGTTCTTGTTTAAACCCTAGCATAGTGGTCAATTCAATCATCATGTTGTTTTTTTCTATTTTGGGGATTTTTCCAAAAATATGTAATTTAATCCTAGTTAAGCGATTGTAGTCTATTTTCTAATATGGTTTAACGGATTAGGGTATTGGATTTTGTTGAGTACCTATATCTTGTATTGTGGGAGATTCATAATGATAATGAGAAAATAGGAGGTGTGGCTCCAAGGTTTGTTGGTTTTACCGATTAAGGGTTTGCAGGGTAAATATCTATGTTTTTGTGTGAATGATGTGTTGCAATCTCTGTTTTGCTTAAAATAATATGTATGCTTTTCTTCTCTGCATAGATTTAAGACTTACTTTGTCTCTCAAAATCCTGAATAATTTATCTAATTTGGATCAAGGTGTGTAGTCCACATCCCCCATGCTTGCAATAAGATTATTTAGCAATGCAACAATACCAATTGAGGGTTGTAGATCATTTAGCAGTTCATCTTCCATGAGTGGATTTACTCTCTAAACAACTGAATTAAGACCAAGCATATTCTCTTGGATTCTCTAGTTATATATTTTTTGTGAGAGGAGATGATACTCCTCACACCAAGGGGATGGAATCCCATTCCTTATCATGGAATTCATTGTTTTAAATAGAGGATTGGTTAAAGTTGCATATCCTTTTATATTTTCTTCAATAATTCCTAGAGGTGACCTTATGGATACAATTATCCATATGCATAATAGACCATGTCCGATGATTTATCTTCATAAAATTTGATTGAATATCTAGGGACAAGTTGTTTACTATTATTTTCCACAACCATTCAATTTCTTATGTAAATACTTTGTAAAACTTTATGAAAAAATTCATATGGGATCCAATTTTAGGCAAATATTCGAAGATGTTTTTTTGTAAAAATTACTTGATCAAAATCATTTTCTCCACCATTATGAATTGATCCAAGAAATATTCATGCTTTGATCGCAAATAATATAGATCTAACTTAAGTGTTTCTATGTCATTATTCAAATCATAAACCTTTTTCTATGTTTTCCCAAGCTTTTCCCATTACACCTTAAGGTTTTTATCTTTCTTTTCTACCAAGTCTTCCAATTTGACAATTTCCACCCTACTATTACTCACTTTGGTTTTCCATTCACTTATTTCTTGCTCAATATTCTCTAACATATGTTTTAAGTTGGCTATCTATTCATCTTAACTTGTTCTCTGAATGACAGCAGGTGTCGACTCCAATTTTCTTCTTTCCTCAACTATCTTTATCTTATAGGAATCAAGTTGTAAAGTTGCCTTGTCTAATTTGATTTTGAGTTATCTTGCATATGCTTCTAATTGGTGCATCTCTTTGATTCTATCCTCATTTATATTTATTTTTGCAATCAAAGAGGAATTTTCACTTTTTAGAAATTGCAACTCATCTTAGAGTTGCTAATTCTCTACCATTATTTGAAGAGTAGCTGGAAAATCCTGAGTAGTCTAAGAGTCTCCCAACTCCTTGATCATTTGATCCTTTTTATCCAACAAAGATAAAACTTCAATTGAATCTTGTTTCCCTTTCCCAATATTGACTACAAAGGTTTGTAGCCTATGACTTGGGTCAGGACGACCAAGGTGGTCAAGATTAGACCTGGGGGTATTTTATGGATTACGATCCAATTTTTGTATATTTTTTGTATATTATACAGTTATGACTGGATCTTAGGATCAAGAAATTGACCTATCTATATGGGCATATATATATATATATATGTGTGTGTGTGTGTGTGTGTGTGTGTGTGTGTGTGTGTGTGTGTGTGTGTGTGTGTGTGTTTTCAGTTTATTTACATGTGTTTTTTGCATTGTATTTGTTGTGTATTTTATGATATATGTGTTAAGTGCCAATCCAAGATATAGTTCGCATGTGCATCAGTTAATGAATTTTGATTTCTTGGAATATGACTAAATGTAATAAAATAAAAATTTCTTTCCAATAACCTAACTTGCATAAACTGACGTAATAAAATAGGGTTCCGCACCTAATAAGCTTGATTGAGCTGGGAAACCACCAGTTGAGAGTCAAGTATGACTTCCAGTTGAGTGAAGCCACATGACAAGGCATCCCATAAAATCTCAATTACAACCCTATATTCAAGCATAATATTATTGGTAGCAGGACCTAGGCAAGCGCCTCTAAAGGCAACTAGCTGTCCCGAGGGTGAGTAAATAACCCATGCGGCTAAAGCCAGGTTGCAAGTGTGATGACTAGCACCATCTGCAAAACCTACGAAACATTCGAAAGACATCTGTAACAACCAACATATGATATAAGAACACAACCCGACGAACTATTGTACATAAGGTTATATACAAGAAAAATACAAGAAAAAGTGCTAGGCCTAAGCATAGTACTTCTTCAAGTAGAGCCCATTTCTAGGCTCCGAAAGTTTATTCCCCTTGAAATCAGTTAATTCATATGCACCTTTCTTCAGAACTTTTGACATGACATAAGGTCCTAACCACATAGACCTGAATTTCCCTACCGCCAGGGGTTCTTTGTCCTGATCCCAGAGCAAGACAAGCTCCCCTTCAGAAAAAACCTTAGGTTTGACCAATTTATCGTACTGATTTTTTACACTATTTTTATGAGCCTTGTTTGCAGTCAGCGCATCCCTACCCTACTCATCTAGATGTTCTAAGTGTAACAAATGTTCTTCAAGCTTAGTCGTATCAGGTAACACATGAATGGAAATTTTTAAGGATGGGATTTCGCATTCAACTGGGGGTACTGCTTCCACCCCATGAACGAGATGGAAAGGAGAAAACCCTGTAGCAGTTTTCACATTGGTTCAATAATCCCAAAGTGTAGGATATGGCATGATGTGCCAATTTGACCTAGCTGCATTAATGATACACTTGAGAATAGTCCTCAAGGTCTTATTTACTGCCTCGACTTGATCGTTCGCCTGCAGGTAGAAAGAAGACGAATGTTCTTGTTTAAACCCTAGCATAGTGGTCAATTCAATCATCATGTTGTTTTTTTCTATTTTGGGGAATTTTCTAAAAATATGTAATTTAATCCTAGTTAAGCGATTGTAGTCTATTTTCTAATATGGTTTAACGGATTAGGGTATTGGATTTTGTTGAGTACCTATATCTTGTATTATGGGAGATTCATAATGATAATGAGAAAATAGGAGGTGTGGCTCCAAGGTTTGTTTGTTTTACCGATTAAGGGTTTACAGGGTAAATATCTATGTTTTTGTGTGAATGATGTGTTGCAATCTCTGTTTTGCTTAAAATAATATGTATGATTTTCTTCTCTGCATAGATTTAAGACTTACTTTGTCTCTCAAAATCCTAAATAATTTATCTAATTTGGATCGAGGTGCGTAGTCCACATCCCCCATGCTTGCAATAAGATTATTTAGCAATGCAACAATACCAATTGAGGGTTGTAGATCATTTAGCAGTTCATCTTCCATGAGTGGATTTACTCTCTAAGCAACTGAATTAAGACCAAGCATATTCTCTTGGATTCTCTAGTTATATATTTTTTGTGAGAGGAGATGATACTCCTCACACCAAGGGAATGGAATCCCATTCCTTATCATGGCATTCATTGTTTTAAATAGAGGATTGGATAAAGTTGCATATCCTTTTATCTTTTCTTCAATAATTCCTAGAGGTGACCTTATGGATACAATTATCCATATGCATAATAGACCATGTCCTATGATTTATCTTCATAAAATTTGATTGAATATCTGGGGACAAGTTGTTTACTATTATTTTCCACAACCATTCAATTTC
The DNA here is from genome assembly GCA_001517045.1 of Pseudotsuga menziesii. Classification (NCBI taxonomy): domain Eukaryota; kingdom Viridiplantae; phylum Streptophyta; class Pinopsida; order Pinales; family Pinaceae; genus Pseudotsuga; species Pseudotsuga menziesii. The sequence continues at coordinate 346,839 of LPNX011168163.1, forward strand.
TTATGTAAATACTTCGTAAAAATTTATGAAAAAATGCATATGGGATCCAATTTTAGGCAAATATTCGAAGATGTTTTTCCATAAAAATTACTTGATCAAAATCATTTTCTCCACCATTATGAATTGATCCAAGAAATCTTCATGCTTTGATCACAAATAATCTAGATTTAACTTAAGTGTTTCTATGTCATTATTCAAATCATAAACCTTTTTCTATGTTTTCCCAAGCTTTTCCCCTTATACCTTAAGGTTTTTATCTTTCTTTTCTACCAGGTCTTCCAATTTGACAATTTCCACCCTAATATTACTCACTTTGGTTTTCCATTCACTTATTTCTTGCTCAATATTATCTAACATATGTTTTAAGTTGGCTATCTATTCATCTTAACTTGTTCTCTGAATGACAGCAGGTGTCGACTCCAATTTTCTTCTTTCCTCGACTATCTTTATCTTATAGGAATCAAGTTGTAAAGTTGCCTTGTCTAATTTGATTTTGAGTTATCTTGCATATGCTTCTAATTGGTGCATCTCTTTGATTCTATCCTCAATTATATTTCTTTTTGCAATCAAAGAGGAATTTTCACTTTTTAGAAATTGCAACTCATCTTAGAGTTGCTAATACTCTACCATTATTTGAAGAGTAGCTGGAAAATCCTGAGTAGTCTAAGAGTCTCCCAACTCCTTGATCATTTGATCCTTTTTATCCAACAAAGATAAAACTTCAATTGAATCTTGTTTCCCTTTCCCAATATTGACTACAAAGGTTTGTAGCCTATGATTTTCACATTAGAAAGCTTTTCACTTCGATGCTAAAAATTTTATTTTGGTTTTGAGGTCTTCATTTTTCTTTTTGTATCCATTTATATCGGCAATGACCTTAGCATACGGTTTGTACAATATGCTATTTGATGCCTTTGCCATTGATATGTCATCCTCAAGGGGGGGGATTTGTAGTGTCTATTATGACTTGTGATTTCTTCCACTCATTATGTTGCAAGTCCTTGTATACTTTATTTTTTAGAGGCTCCATTGTGACTATTTTAAATTTATTTGTGTTAGGGTCAAACTTTGATATTGACCTAGGTCTAGTCTGTGTGTCCAAATATTCCGAAATGGAAAAAAAATATGGATTTTTTTCTCTTCTTTGTTGTTCTTGCTCCAAGAATGTGATAGGACTTTTGATCTCAATTGATCCCACCATTCCACTTCCAACTACCTTCTACATCATCTTTGAGATTGTAAAAATGGATAAGGTACTCATAGTATTTCCTATAGTTACATCAGATAGCAGTTCATTAGATTCAAAATAAACATGACTTGGATTAATTGTGATTTCACCTCCTTTTGGATGAATTTCCTATAGCTAATCAATATCTTGTAGAATGTTCATTTTCCATTCATCTTGTCTCTTTATTCTTCTCGATCCACTGTTACTTCACTTATTTTAATTGTTTTCTTTTATGTCTCTTCTTGAGGGATTTCCTCAACTTTTCTTTTCTCAATATTAGAGGATTCGTTTATTTCTTGGGACTATGTATCTTTTATTGTTATTTACTCCTATGTAGCATCTTCCATGATTGAGAGTAGAGTGGTTTAAGCCTTTGTGATTGTCTCAATCATACAAAAATCATATTATCTAATAGGAGATTGATCAGTGATTACCACTAGATTGAATGGTATCTTCTTTTGTCATCTCCTTTCTGCATCTACTAAGTCACATGACCACTTTTATTCATGGAAAACCTCTTCTTTCCTGGATGTCTCGCTTTATTTATGCTAATGTTCTTCACTTTTCTTCAAGTGCTCTCATCCTAGATGTATTCCGGCTTCTTCCTCCTACTATATTTCCTTGACTGACTATGCTCCCATCCTGGTGGTATTCTAGCCTCTTCAATTCCTCCTTTACTAAGCTCATATGACACTCCTTCATGGACCTCTTTGTGATATGTTTCTAATGGAATTTAATGTTTTTTACTTGAGTCATGTATCTCAACCCTCAGGCCTGATCTTCAAGGTCTCTTTTCAAGTTGCATGAACTGCTTACTTCTTGTTCTTCTTTCCCCAACCCTCGCTCTAGATCAAAACCCATAAATATCATGATTGGAAAGGATTTATAATATGGTTCTTCTTCTTTGGGAGGTGATGAGGAATGAACCTCCTTTATTGAGAGTTCTTATTCTATATTTCCTTCTTCAATTTATGATATTGGCATAACTTTCCCTGTTCCTTCTTGGGGGCTTAACTTCATTATGGACTCTTCCTCAAAGTCATCAATAGCAAGATGTTCTCTGTACAGGTATTTAAACTTATTATCTTCAGGAATGGTGATATATGGAGCATATTATTTCCCCAAGTATTTCCTTTTCCTCCATCAGGCTTCTCTTCTTCATTTATCATTGGCTTCATTATGTTGAATGTACTCATTATATCTTTATTTCCAGCAGGGGAGGAATTCCTTCTCTTCTTTGGGGACTTGAGATCCTTCTTTCCAATAGAAGGTATAATAGGGTGGGGCATTAAAAGGTTATGGAGTGGGTTTAAGGAACAATTGAACCATCACCTAGGTAGGATCTAATCTCTCTTGAATTATTCTTTGTACTTCCTCAAATGTGTTCTTATTTGATAATATTTCAAGCTCTGGATTGGATTGATGATCCCATGGATTTGGGAGTTTTCTTCCCTTTTCCTATCCAATTGAAAGATGTGGATCATGTTTCCAAGGTGTTTCCATCTCCATATAAATGGATTTTAGGACTTTCATGACATGTTCAAGGCCTCTCTTATTATTAATGGCATATCCCCTCATAGTCATGGGAAATATGTCTCTCCCTTTCCTCTTATCTTTAACAAAATGTAGGTTTTACACCTCTACCATATTTCTTACAGAGTCCAAGGAATGAGTAGCTTGAGTAGCATATAGGGAGGATTTTTTGTTCCATGCAATCTAATTCTAGTATAATCATGTACCCAAATACCAAGCTCCCCTTTTAACTGCCTTTCCAAGCTGTAAGTATGGTCTGATCTCCTAAGACATGTGCTCAAGTTCACTTCCAATGATCAAAGCAAAGGCTTAATACATGAAATTGCAACACAAAGTGAGTTCAAGTGGCCCCTTCCTATTTCACTTTCTTTTACCTAGGGGGTCCATTCATATATTCTATTAGAGGCACCATTTTTAGTTCTTTGAATATTTAAGTCTTCAAAATGTTGAGACTGATAAAATAGTAGTAAATATACAAGATAAGAGTAATATTTGAACACTCCAATATCATTGAAATTTGCTAGTTGAGCATTTATTATTGTTGTTAGGGATTCTCCAAAATTAAATTTAGGTGCTAAATTATAGTTGTAAGCATCAATCATCAACAACCATTCCTTCGTCAACAATTTCATCATAATCTATACCAAATATCAATGGAAAGGTTGTTGAAACAACTTCTTGATTCCAGTGTGACAAAGTTTCCCACTTCCATTGGTTAAGGGGAATTGGGTGTTGCTTACGAGTGACCACAAGTTGGGTTTGTAATTCTTCATTCTTATAACCTTTCATCTTATCATAATAAAACACTTGACCTTCATGGGATATATTCTTCCTAGTAGGGATGGTACCCAACATGTTGGTAATTGAAAAGGTTGAGATTTCAAACAAAATGGGTTGACCATTGATAGATTGGATGGTGGATATGGTCACATTATAATTACTTGCACATGACTGAAAAAGTTTTAGGAAAAGGGAATGCATCATGATCTATGTGCTGAGCTAAATTGAAATTCCAAAATCTAGATTAGGCCTCTTAGGCCATCAATTCCCTAAGAGATACTCATATTAGTTTCCAGGTTATGGTTTTAGTTATATCAGGAGGAGATACATTAGCCCATTGTTAACAAAGGGTAACACATCATATGATGATACATCAGAGACATCGAACTTGTGATAAAGGACCCGAGATACATCAGAGACATCGAACTTGTGATAAAGGACCCGAGAGTATGATCCTGAAGTGAAATTTTAGTAACATGTACTTGGTAATTTCAGATAGGAAAATAACACAACATGGTAATCACAACGAAAAGGAAAACTACACAACCCTTTCTTTAATTCAAAGGATTTGAAGTATTTTTGACAAAAAAAAATGGAAGAGATGTTGAGAATTCTACTTACTTGGATTGATAAATACCGAGCGTGACTTTTATTATTTGATTTTGGTTATCTACAACTCAAATTTTAGGATTGGCATAGCTGGCGAACATTTTCCTTTGGAATTCTTTAGAATGTGATTCAAAATAAGGTGCAAATGTATTTTTTTGAAAAGATTTTATCAATTTTTAGGCTTTGGATCCATTAAATTCTCTTATGAATGTTCTTTAATATTATTTTGGTGGAACGATTGGATTTTCCAAGTTAACAATATGGGAATATATTTTTCTATCATTGGAGCGTTGATGTCGGTATCACTTTTTATTCATCTCGGGATTTGTAATTTGATAATCACGAGCTATAGCATCACTTTTCTCGATAGGAAGTCCTTTTGATAATGAATCTCCTCTTATTCTAGGGAGGCAGGAATATGATTTAGTGTCACTTTACAAAGTACCTCTCTTAAATGCAATGCAATGCAATGTATGTTTATCTGCTTCAAATGTCACATATTGCAAATCTATATCACATTTTTATCCTTGATGCATGTCTCAACACCTCTAATGGAACGGACCAAATCTGTTCTAAGGAGTAGCATAATTAAATATATAACAGATCATGCTACTCCTCGAATGGAACAGATCTAGTCGCATGATTAAATATATAGGTCATTTTCATTTGCAGGGAAATCACCTTTTTAATCCCCGATGCATGTCTCAATGCCTTCCTCTAAGGAGTAACATCATCAAATATAAATCTAAATCTAAATCTATGTCGTTGGTTGGGGAGCAACTTTGTTATCCCTCACTCCTGTCTCAATTCATTCCTCGAATGGGCTATAAGTACTAACACGATCAAATCTATGCCTCCAACGATCTAGATCTGCTCTGATGTGATGCACGTTTCAATCCTTATCATTTGTGGGAAACTTCCCCTTTTATATTCAATGTATATTCGGATGCCTCGAACAGTCTATATATATATTCTTTAAAGATGCATGAATTATTTTTTACCATTAGAGGGGAAATTTCTCTCATTATTCTTCTTGTTATTTCTTCCCTGCGAATGGCCGAGATCTTTCCAAGAAGTCCGCAATCATTCAATCGTCACCATTAGTTCCTAATTTCTTCTGTTGTTTGAGAATTGTTTTTTACTCTTCTCAGGTGAAAAGAGAAAAACAATAGATGGATCCCAAGAGCCATGGAAACCATTAGGAATACCACCATGGATAACATGATCAACACCATGCAAAACATAGCCACTTAATGACAACAAATGTTGAAGAGATTGTCAGCTTGGATATCGGGGTCACCAGCCTCAAAGCTATGCTCGACTTTGAGTTTCAAGACATCACAACCTAAGTATTGCACTTATCAAATACAAATAACCTTACACTAATACATTTGGTCGGATTTTTCCACGAAATATTTCCACGTTTTGAACATTCATGGATTAATACTTCATTTTTTTTTATCATGGCGGAAAAACCGTGGCAATATTGACTTTTTTAATTTTAGAGGAACTTTCATCTCTATATCGATGATATATGGATATCTTTGCACACCCGCCAAACCAATGCCAGCTTTCAATGCGTGGGTCAACTCATGCATTTTTGGCACATTTGCTCTACTTGTGACAAGGTTATTGGTGATTGATTGAGTGCGGATTGAGCTAGGATTTCTTTATCAACCATATCCAAAACTAGAGAGATCAGTCATACTCTGCTTCTTCAATGGGTGACTCAACCAGAAAAAGAATATCGGCCAACCTTTAGAGGACAATATGGAACCTGTGGGAAACGACATGCCTTCACTTTCCCTTGAAGAAGATGTTGCTATCACAACTTTGGTTGGAATGCATGGAAATGAAAATGCAGATCAATGGGAGGAATTTGTGAACAATGATATGGACCGTTCACCAACGATTGATGAAGACCATAGTTCTAGCAGAATCGATTTCTAATCTTGATAGACTGAAAGACATGTATCAGGCTCAAAAGAAAAAAGATGAGGAAACTATAGGGAGTCTTGAAAATGAGTTGAAAAACAGGCCTGAAGTTTTGAACATGCCGCCACTGAAGACTGTATTTGGTAAGGAAGTAGAACTTCAGCAAGAATTGAAGCAGAAAGAAACATTTATTGCAGGTTTGAAGGTTGAGTTTCAAATGGCATTGAGAGAAATGATCATTAAACAAAATGAGACTACAAAATATGAAGCAAGATTGGAAAAATTGAATAAAACAATTAAAAACAAAAATGAGTTGCTACAAAAAAAGAGAATTGAAAGGATTTCAACAACTCTTGAGGCTAAAAGTGTTGGAAGAGGGAAAAAATTAGCAGTCAAGGGTAAACAAATCTGCACACCAGAAGAATCAATAGTTAAGGGTAAACAAGTCTACACACCAGAAGAATCAACAATGAAGGGTAAACAGGTCTGCACACCAAAAAAATCAATAGTCAAGGGTAAACAAGTCTGCACAACAGAATAATCAATAGTCAAGGATAAACGGGTCTACACAGTAGAAGAATCAACAATCAAGGGTAAAAATGTCAGCACAACAAAAGAATCCAAAGTGAAGGGTAAAAAGGCCATCACACCAAAACCTTTTGGCAGTACAAAACTAGGTGATGTAACTATGGAGAGCTTACTCCAGTTTCAGAAGTCCTTGCAACAACGAGAGAAGACTTGGAATGAAGTTGCTTCAACAATTAATGTTGTAGAGTTTACATTTGGCTCATCAGATCCAACATTGAAGAAGAAGATAGAGGAGAAGGAGGCCGAAATTAGAGACCTTCACCAAAAACTATTGGAGAAGGGAAAAGCACTACATTTGGGATGTGATAGTGAGATACAAGATTTGAAATCCCAAATTAAAGCTTTGCAGAATAAACCTATGGCAGAATCAATTTTTTATACTCCATATGATAGCGATTTGAGGGCACAAGAGCTCGAGAAGAAGGTACAATAGGTCAAGAGAAAATTAAGTGCAGTTCAATCTGATCTGAAGTGGACATATGATGATCTTAAAAGAAAGGAAGATGAGCACTCAAATCAGAAAAATAATAATGTAGAGATGTTGAAGAAATGCCTAGAAGAAAAAGATAGATTGCATACACAAGTGTTAAATCTTGCAAACAAAGTGAAAGAGTAAGAAAAACAATTAAAACATATAGCCGATGAAGATTTTGTAGAATTGGAGGGTTATGGAAAAGGAAAGAGAAGCTATAGAGAATTTTATTATTCTAAAAAGGAGGAATTGCAAAAACCTTTTGAGTCCCAAGCAGCCTAGATTTCTAAAATAATATGGTGTACATTTGATGTCTATGTACATACTAATAATGTTGTAATATAAATTGTCAGTATTTCTTGGCAATGCATATATTTTGATATAGTTAATGTGTTTCTAATGTGTAATGCAAGTGTAATGTGTAATCCATATGTGTATTTTTCCTATATCTAAGAGAGTTTAATGTGCAACCCATACTGAGAAGTGTGTATGAAACTAAGAATGATGAAATATATTCTACAAATGAATTGACATATGAAATATTCTTGAAATATATTCTACAAATGAATTGACATATGAAATATTCTTGAAATATATTTTACAAATGAATTGATAGATCATCAGTTCATGCTATATTGAATAAATTGCACTATAACATAGACATACCAACCTTTTCTATAAACTCTTGTACTTATTTTTGTAAATTGTAAGATCTACAGTAAAATCCAAGTCATCCAAAACAACAATTGATAGTATTTTCCAATTTTTCATGGCCAGAACTAAAAATGCACACCAATTCCAATCAGAGTACACTGTAGGTATGAAATTTGGAAGTTTGCATACAAAAACCTAACTAGACTAGTATAGTTTTAATTTCAGACATAAATTAAACTTCTATTGTGAAATAAGAATGCATCCAACATTTGAAATGAGAACAGAACAACTGCAAATGTTGGTTTCCTATTGACGAGCATCATAGTTTGGAAACCAATCTCATGGATCTGCAAGTTTGTATCGTCTGTTTCTTTTTTATTATAATATAAGTCATCATCATTCCTTGCAGAAATTAATAAAGGAGAACATAACATATATAATACATTTCGAGGAAAAAAATAGAGATAATGCAAAAATATAACCAGATTGATACTCAAGAAAGTTTTAAAAGGGGCCCAAGAGTATTTTTTATTATATGATGCTGTCATTACAGAGCAGAAGGATAGTTTACACTTGAATCAGTAACATCAAACAACTCCTTCAATAATAACTGTCCCTACTACCTATTAAATTCTATTTATAGACCTAAAGGGTCGGATTGACCATGTTACAAGTGGATTTCATTTCAGTGAAACTGAAATGTTGATTCACCCATGAGCCAACTCGTCCTCTGTTGTACTTTCCTGGCTTCAAACAAAGATACCAACTACTGTGGAATAAGGAAAACACGACAATGCAACACAGGGGGGAAAACAGGGCTGAATTGGATGTGTTTCAACACTAGGGGTAGAAAGGGAGTAGAAGAGGAAGTTGCATTCCAGTTATCTGGATGGGAGATGCGAGTAGAGAAGAATTATAACAGATATACATAGTACGTGAGAGGTATCTAAGGAGAAAAGGGAAATACCAATGAAAGAAGAAAATGGTAAGGAAGAGAGAAATGCCACAGACAAATATGGCTCAGCAGAAAATGACATGTAATACCCATCTGATGTGGACAAATTAAAAGCTGGAATTGAAGAAATCAATCCTACTATTCCATCGAGAGGGAATGCTTGGGTTGTTGAAGAGGGACAAGGTGTTGACTTAGTGCAGGAAAGAATTCACTGAGTGATGAGAAAGGAATGTCAAACAAACATAAAAACAATAAGATGGAATGGAACTGCCAATGAAAGCCATCCAACCCAGATGAGACTGTCTCCAATTCTTTCCAATTCTACCCATTTCACTCATACTATCAGTGAACTCGAATTTGTGCACATATGCGACCATACTAGACAAAAATTAACGAACATAGAGAATGGATTGAATACTACATATCCTACTGATAACAATGGCCCCTATTTATCAATATTACATAAGAAGTAACATGATTGTTAATTGACTACAGCTGCTAGGAAGGAATCCATGGGGTCAGGCCAAATCTAAATATGTGTACTGTGTTGGCCCTTGGAATAATTGAAAGGTGGGAAAAAATGTTAATCACGACGAAATGTTGAGTTCACATCTCGGTGATGCAATCATTCTCAATGCCGTCAGAATCTGACTCGATTCATATTCATCGAATCATAGAATTTGATGGTTTGTTAAGTGACGTATTTGACACTCGATTGAAAGTTCAGAATATGACAGGTAGGGAAAAGTGAAAACTGCCATTTATAGGTTTATATGATTATATGACATATTTTACACTCAATACATTCAACATGTGTATGACAGGTTGAGGTATGGGAAAATGAAATCAGGCATGTGTGTGGACTCTTACTTAAGAAAGTCAATTTTGGATTGCTTTACTCAAATGCATGCCCAACATGAAAAAACTATGGTTTAGGGCAATTAGACCTTCAAAAACATGCAAAAACTGTTGTTTAGGGAAATTAGACGAAGACTAGGAGAAGATAAAAAATTGTCCAAGTATGGAATTATTGGTAAAATCTGCCTAACTGGCCTTAAGGAAATGCCTGCCACAACTCATAGGATGATGATAAAAATATTATGAGAGTGTAGATATCTATATTCTTGTATGGTGCATCCAACCATATAATTATCCTAACCAAAAAGTCTTTCAGTACAAAGATATCAATCTTCCAAAAGTGCCTCTTAGCCATATTTGCACTGCTCCATAAAAATGCCTGCCGAGGAGAGAGAAAGAAGCTCCAGAAGATGAAAGTGGTCTTGTTGGCCTCTATCCATTGGGAATCTCACTTTCCAAGTTTGAAGGAAAAATGAAATGACCTTGGTAACCTAGGGTTTGAAGAGAAGTGGTTAAGTGTTAGACAAAGAGTTTGAGAGACCACTTGGAAATGCTCGCAAGGGGGTGTTCCATTGATGATAAAAATCATCAGATGATATGGTCTTGTTCATTGTTGAAATGGATATCTAGCCATGCTCTTGTGTTTTCTTATGGTGACTAGATAATAAAAATATCAACCTCGCAAAATAAAAGAAAAATCTTATTTTGCAAACTAAAGACAGAAAAAATGGCAAAGTTTTGTAAAGGGGATAAGCGATGCCCGCATTAAGGTTGATGTCTTCACTAAGGATGATGCATGCATGGCATGGAATGGCATATATGACGATGTTGCATGAATTTGAAATCATTGTTGAATTATGACATCGTTCTAGAGAAATACAACAAATTAGTGAAAGTCAGGAAATTGGCTAAGTACGGGAATATTGGTCCAAGTAGCCTTTAGAGGATGCCCGCCACAAATGGTTTGTTGAAGAAAATGCCTGCACCACATGGGGATATTGTAGGCTGTTGTTTTTTCTACTCAAACAGAGTCTCAGTTTTTCCAAAGAGACCCTAAAGAACAATTTATGGACCTACCAAAACTGTGGTTTATAGAAATTAGACCAAGCCTAGGAGAAGATCAAAAATTGTCCAAGTATGGAATTATTGGTAAAATATGCCTAGCTGGCCTTAGGGAAATGCTTTCCACATATCATAGGATGATGATAAAAATATTATGAGAGTGTAGATATCTAGAGACTTGTATGATGCATCCAACCATATAATTAGCCTGACCAAAAAGTCTTTCAGGAAGAAGATATCAATCTGCCAAAAGTGCCTCTCAGCCATTTTTGCACTGCTCCAGAAAAATGCCTGTTGAGGAGAGAGAAAGAAGCTACAAAAGATGAAAGTGGTTTTTCTAGATTCACCTTGTTGGCCTCTACCCATTGGGAATCTCACTTTCCAAGTTTCAAGGAAAAATGAAATGACCTTGGTGACCTAGGGTTTGAAGAGAATTGGTTAAGTGTTAGACAAAGTGTTTGAGAGACCACTTGGAAATGCTCGCAAGGGGGTGTCCCATTGATAATAAAAATCATCAGATGATATGGTTTTGTTCATTGTTGAAATGGATATCTAGCCATGCTCTTTGTTTTTATTATGGTGACCAGATAAGGAAAATATCAACCTGGCAAAATAGAAGAAAAGTCTTATTTTGCACACTAAAGTCAGAAAAAATGGCAAAGTGTTGTAAAGGGGCTAAGTGATGCCTGCATTAAGGTTGACGCACGCACTAAGGATGATGCATGCATGGCATGGCATGGAATATATGATGATGTGGCATGAAGTTGAAATCATTGTTGCATTATGACATCGTTCTGGAGAAATATGACAATTTAGTGAAAATCAGGAAATTGGCTAAGTGCAAGAATATTGGTCCAAGTATCCTTAAGAGGATGCCCGCAACAAATGGTTTGTTGAAAAAAATGCCTGCACCACATGGGGTTATTGTAGGCTGTTATTTTTTCTACTCAACAATGGTCTCAACTTTTCCAAAGAGACCCTGAAGAACAATTTATGGACCTGCCAAAACTGTGGTTTAGGGAAATTAGACCAAGCCTAAGAGAAGATAAAAAATTGTCCAAGTATGGAATTATTGGTAAAATATGCCTAACTCTCCTTAGGGAAATGCCCGCCATGTCTCATAGGATGATGATAAAAATATTATGAGAGTGTATATCTCTAGAGACTTGTATGGTGCATCCAACCATATAATTAGCCTAACGAAAACATCTTTCAGGAAGAATATATCAATCTGCCAAAAGTGCCTCTTAGCCATATTTGCACTGCTCCAGAAAATTGCTCATCGAGGAGAGAGAAAGAAGCTACAAAAGATGAAAGTGGTTTTTCTGGATTCACCTTATTGAACTATACCCATTGGGAATCTCAATTGCCAAGTTTGAAGGAAACATGAAAATCACCTTGGTGACCTAGGGTTTGAAGAGAAATGGTTAAGTGTTAGACAAAGTGTTTGAGAGACCACTTGGAAATGCTCACAAGGGGGTGTTCCATTGATGATAAAAATCATCAGATGATATGGTCTTGTTCATTGTTGAAATGGATATCTAGCCATGCTCTTGGTTTTTCTTATGGTGACTAGATAAATAAAATATCAACCTGGAAAAATAGAAGAAAAATCTTTTTGCACACTAAAGACAGAAAAAATGGCTAAGTGTTGTAAAGGGGCTAAGTGATGCCCGCATTAAGGTTGATGCCTGCACTAAGGATGATGCCCACATGGCATGGCATGGAATAGATGACTATGTGGCATGAAGTTGAAATCATTGTTGCATTATGACACTGTTCTAGAGAAATATGAGAATTTATTGAAAATCAAGAAATTGGCCAAGTGTGGGAATATTGTTCCAAGTAGCCTTAAGAGGATTCCCACCACAAATGGTTTGTTGAAGAAAATGCCCACACCACATGGGGATATTGTAGGTTGTTGTTTTTTCTACTCAACCATGGTCTCAGTTTTTCCAAAGAGACACCGAAGAAGAATTTATGGACCTGCCAAAACTGTGGTTTAGGGAAATTAGACCAAGCCTAGGAGAAGATAAAAAATTGTTAAAGTATGAATTATTGGTAAATTCTGCCTAGCAATCCTTAGGGAAATGCCTGCCACAACTCATGGGTTGATGATAAAAAATATTATGAGAGTGTAGATCTATAGAAACTTGTATGGTGCATCCAACCATATAACTAGCCTGACCAAAAAGTCTTTCAGGAAGAAGATATCAATCTGCCAAAAGTGCCTCTCAACCATATTTTCACTGCTCCAAAAAAATGCCCTCCTAGGAGAGATAAAGAAGATACAGAGGATGAAAGTGGTTTTTTTGGACTCACATTGTTTAACTATACCTATTGAGAATATCACTTGCCAAATTTGAAGGAAAAATGAAATTACCTTGGTGACCTAGGGTTTGAAGAGAACTGCTCAAGTGTTAGACAAAATTTTTGAGAGACCACTTCGAAATGACCGAAAGGGGGTGTTCCTTTGATGATAAAATTCATCAGATGATATGGCCTGTTCATTTTTGAAATGGATATCTTTCCATGCTCTTGGTTTTTCTTATGATGACTAGATAAGGAAAATATCAACCTACAGAAATAGAAGAAAAATGTTATTTTGCATAGTAAAGACAAAAAAAATGGCTAAGTGTTTTAAACGGGATAAGTGATGCCTGCATTAATGTTGATGCCCGCACTAAGGATGATGCCCACATGACATGGCATGGCATAGATGATGATGTGAAATGAAGTTGAAATCATTGTTGCATTATGGCATCGTTCTGGAGAAATACGACAAATTAGTTAAAATCGGGAAATTGGCTAAGTTTGGGAATATTGGTCCAAGTAGCCTGGAAAATGTGGTTTAGGGAAATTAGACGAAGCCTAGGAGAAGATAAAAAATTGTCCAAGTATGGAATTATTAGTAAAATCTACATAACTGGCCTTGGGGAAATGCCCGCCACAACTCATAGGATGATGATAAAAATATTTTGACAGTGTGGATCTCTAGAGTGTTGCATGGTGAATCCAACCATATCTAGAAGGCTATAATAAGAGGTTTTTCAAACAGTTTGAAGACAATATAAAAGCATCTTCACAATAACCCACATGCTAGGAAATGTATATTATCATTTCAAACTTACAAATTTCATATATAATGAAAAAATTATTCGAAAAGAAAAATCAATTATAACATAACAATAATATACTAGACATAATTGAATGGAACAAATACATAATTCATATGCATTAAATATTAGAATTCACCATATAGATTACACCTAACAGTATAAAATTTTATTAATAAATGTAAATATATCTAGCTTCAACCCCATGGTGTTATTTTCAACTTATGACAATTGTACGGACTGTGGTGTGCATTTTCCTAAGCCCAGTTTTGAATATTTGCACACTGTTTTTTACCTAACAACTTAGAATTTCAGCAATTAATTTGGAATTTGTCCAAGATACTTGCAATTTTAGTAATTCATGTTCAAATTGACTACTATGCATTCCTATCTTGCATTTGTATGCTTATGGATTCCATTTTATACCAAGTGTCCATAACAGTAAGAAAAGGTTAAAATTGCACCTTTCATAGGTCAACTGTGAGCATACGAGGTTAGGTTATATAAAATTAATACAAGGATAGTTTTCTAAATATATCTAGCCATCCAATTTCCAAAACCATTTACTATAAACATTTAATAGGAGGGTTTGGCTTGCATTTTTATTAATGTAGGTGGATATTTCATAAATACAAGACAACCATGTAGTGTTTTTGCACAACAGGCACTTTCTAAACCAAAATTGAAAAAAAAATGTATAATAATGTGGAAAATAATAAAACATACCATTTCCAACTAAAATCACTCAAAAATACCCAATACTTAGGGCTTGGCGGGCATTTTTGTGATCTGGGTAAAACTGGGTTGAAAACACAAAAGTTGTCATTTTGTCAATTTAACTCGAACAAATGAAACATAATTTTAAAAAATGGAAAGAAGATTTTGTCAAAATTATATCTATCTTCAACCCCATGGTGTTAGTTTCAACTTATGACAATTGTACGCACTGTGGCGTGCATTTTCCTAGGCCCATTTTTGAATATTTACACACTATTTTTTATGAAACTTAGAATTTAAGTCATTTTTTTAATTGGGCCAAGATACTTGGAATTTTAGTCATTCATGTTCAATTTAACTGCTATGCATTCCTAGCTTGCATTTTACACCAAGTGTCCATAACAGTAAAAAAAAGGTTAAAATTGCACCTTTCATAGGTCGACTATGAGCATACGAGGTTAGGTTATATAAAATTAACACAAGGATAGTCTTCTCAATATATCTAGCCATCCAATTTCCAAAAACATTTACTATAAACATTTAATATGAGGGTTTGGTTTGAGAGTACATCAAAACATTTAGAGAAGAATATTACGCTATTACTCTATTTTTTCCAGAATAGTTAGAATGCCAAATTTTTACTCTATTATTTACTCTTAATTTATTATTTTCAATAAGTATACTTAACATGCTAGAAAGTTAACTATATTGAAATTGAAAATGTAAGTTGTGTATAGTTGACTTGAAACACATTTGTAATTTTTATTATAGTTTGGAACAGTCAGAACATATTTGTAATTTTTATTATAGTTTGCAAAAGTCAGAACACATTTGTAACTTTTATTATAGTTTGGAAATGTCTGAACACATTTGTAATTTTTATTTTAGTTTGGAAAAGTTAGTGTGCTGGTATCTTGTGCATGCATTCGTGTTCATCATGTGTGTGCATCCCCTTCTTCCTTTCTGAGTGTGCCATCATCCTGCAAAATGGAAGCAACAGCCTCATCTTCCATGCCATCAACTAAAACGGGGGGTTCTGAATTTGTTGAGAGGTTCACTGTCAGAAAATTCAGAGAGAGCGCTGAGGCATGGAGTGACAAAACCAACTGGCCAGAAGGTATGCTAAATGTCCTGGTCATAGCAGGAGTGCATCATTTTCTTTTCAATTAGTTCAATTTCAACAATGAAGAGATAGATAATGTCATTTCTAGTTATGATGATGAGTCCAAGGAATTGATTATTTTTGGGAGGAGGGTTTGTCTGGACCCTGATTTGTTGTCAGGTGCAGCAAAAATTCCATGCAAGGGGGGAGTAATGTTGACCACCAAGAAAACCTCAAAGTAGAAAAAGGTGAGATGGAAAACAAAATATGTGGAAAAATGGTTAAGGTTGCCCGGAATGGTTTAAAGATGCAAGATGTTCCACCAAGATTGTACAAAACCTTAATTCAAATTGTACTTAGGACAATTATGAATCACCACAAGCAAGATATTTCAGGTGATTGTATGAAGTTGGCGATTCATTGGGTTGACGACCTGGCCATAGATGTCCCTCATCTATTAGCAAAAAAATTGCATTTTGCACTATAGGATAGAAAAATGAAGAGAGTGAAGTTCAGTTACCCTGGCATACTACAAACAATTATTGACTTATATCGACCCAGCACTGTAGAAGGAAGCAGATTTAAAAATACATACATTAAGAGGCCGAAACTGAACAAAATTAACCAGGAAGTTCCTCAACAATATCCAAAGGACAATGTACAAGTCTCTGAAGAGCCTTTTGAGTATTGTATGGAAGGTATGGGAAGTGACCCTGAAGAATTTGATGTTGTCTCAATTCTGGATGGATTACATGAAGGAAGAGGAATAAATGTAAACGAGATGCATGATGTTGAGTTTAATGAACAACAGGAGCATAGTGATGATGATATTTATGCTCGTGAAGAAATGCACTTGTTATATATACACCTCCATAGTTGGGAGTTGAGAAAACTTCCTCTCCAAAATATTTTTTTGATGGTAAAACTATTTTTAAGCTATTGTTCGATTAAATGTTGCATTTCAAAGAAGAAGATGAATTTCATAAAAAACAATTTTCCTATTGGTATCTTACCACAGTACGGAGTGTAGAACTCTATAGGATTAAGCAGATGCAAATTCAGGACCTCTTAAAGGTAGGCACTATTTTTCAATGATATTTTTCAAAAAGAAACAGTTGCCAAATTCCTTTTTTTGAAGCCTTGTTAAAATTTTCACTATATACAGGTAATTGCAAGGTTAGAAATAAAACACATAGATACTATGGAATATTCTATTAAAAATTTGCAAATGCAGGACCTCTTTAAGGTAGGAGGCATTTTTCAATGCTTTTTTCCAAAAAAAAAAGTTGCCAAATTCCATTTTTTGAAGCCTCCTAAAAATTTTCCCTGTTTACAGGAAATTGCAAGATTACAAGGATCCCTCGTGAAGACTGTGGACAGATCGAGAAGGATAATAGCAGGCAAGGACTCTACTCTTTAGTCTTTGAATAAGGAACTAGAGAAAATCCAGGATGAATTTAGAAAGGAAAATGAGAAATGCAGAGAAGAATATATGGTTGTTTGGAAGAAAGATGAAGAAACCATAAAGAGACTGGAAGATGAGTTGAAACATCGATCGGAGGTTTTGGACATTCCCCCTCTAAGGACTGTTATCGGCCAGGAAGTAATACTTACCGCTCAAGTCAATAAGTTAAACAAAATAATTGAAATAATGAAGGCTGACTTTCAAAACATCCTTGTTGAGCACTACAATCAACATCAACTTGAGATAAATGAATATAGAAAAAAAGAGGAAAACATGAAAAACATAATTGCTAAGAAAGATGAAGAGTTGAAAGGGAAAATAGTTGAACTTGAAAATATTACTATAGAACTACATACTAGAGGATTTAAAAATTTAAAAGAATCTGAAATTGGTAAGGGACAGAGTAGGCATCTGATTTCTGGTGAAATTTATGATATGTCAGCACACCAACAGGCTTTAATAAGGTATGAGAGTTCCCTGCAAAATAGAGAGAAGGCACTGGATGTAGCTTTTAATGCAATATAAGCTCATGCGAATGTCAAAAAGGGGTTACAAAGCTATCGTGCCTTCTTAAGAATCTGAGAGAAGTCCTTGATGGATGCTAGTGCAGCAATGAATGCTGGAGCTGATCTCTCTGCATGGTCAACCATAAAAGAAACATTGACAAACATGCTAGCCGAGAGGGATGATGAGATTAAAGAGCTCAAATTGAAAATACTGGAGGATATAAAATCACAACATTTGGGATGTAAGTCTGAGATAGAAGATCTAAAATCCGAAATTGCCACTCTACAGAAGAATAACATGCTTCAGCGAGCAGCAATTGTGTATACTCCTGATAATATAGAATTGAGGGCAAAAGAGTTGGAGACAGAGACAGAGCAGCTCAGGAAAAAATTGACCCAAGTTCATTATGAGTTGAAACGTGCAAATGATTGTATTCAGCAAAAGGAAAAGGAACACGAAGAGAAAAATAAGAAGAATGTGGAATTGATGAAGAATTACATCCAAGATAAAGATAGATTGAGAGAAAGTTTGCACAAATGTGCAACAAAAGTGAAAGAATTAGAACAAAAATCAGAACATGCACCTGCTACAACTTCTGAAGAACCAAAAGCTTCTAGACAAGCCAAGAGACTAGAATGTACAAATTTATCTTATCTAGAAAAGGAGGACTTGCAGCCTAAACCTCCCAAGCAGCCTAGAACTATGGAATAGCATTATTTATATATGTTGTGTATGTAAATACATTTCAAGTTTTAATACATAAATTTATATATGTGTGTGTGTGTATTTCTCGGCAATGTATATATTTTTGATGCATTTAATGTGAATGGTAATTTTGATTTTAACTTTTCAAAAAGTGTACATAACAAGCCAAAAAGTTAACAATATCAAAATTGAAAACTTAACTTGTGTATTGTAGGCATATATATATTTGAATTTGTAAGAAATTAAAAGAGTGATAGTGATTAGTGGATATGAGATGTCAGTAGATTTGGTGACATAGGTAGATCCTAGTTGTTCGCTTGGAACTGTTGATATTAGAGGGATATTATGGGGATGATGGATTGAGAACTCTCAAGTTCTTTATGAGAATTTTGATGCTATGTATTGTTGTATTTATGTAAGTTTCTTTATCTAATGAAACTGAAATTCCAATTCTGGAACAATGTCATACAATTCTACTCATTCAACCAAATTTCAGCGAATAACCAAAAGTTGTAATGCCTATAGCATTGGCCTAAAAAAGGCAGAAATTTACAAAATATAAGCAAACACAGAAAACAACTGTAATTTTATTACTGAAAACAAAAACTAAATATTTAATATGCCTTCCATCATTTGTTACATTTCCAAAATTTGGTAACATAAATGTTAGCACAATAGAATAAATTTTCAGTACGGAAATATTACTATAAATGCTTATTGCAACATAAGTTTCTTTCACCATTTTTCATACAATGTTGCATTTCGATCATCTAGGACGTTTTTCTTTTTGGCTTGTCTCACACTTCTTATAATGACATTAGGTTTTATAGGATTCCCAGCATCCATCTTTTGGATATCAACTACTGCCCCTTGAATTTCTTGTTTTTTCACCACTCTGCCCTATACATTCTCAATACATTTTTCACATCATCCTATGAGGCATGGCGGGAAATTCCTTAAGGCCACTTGGGCAAATTTAACACCAATTACATACTTAGACAAATTTCTCAATTTGGTCTAATCTGCCTAAAACACCCTTTTGGCAGGTCCATAACTTTTTCTTCATCCACTTCTAAGAAAATTTGAAGACATAGTTAGGTAGGCCAAAGACCAATCTACAAGACCCCCATGTGCTGCAGGAATTTACTCTAACCCATAATTTAGGGTGGGCATCTTTATGAGGCTACTTAGCCATTTTTGCATCCATTGGTGAAAAACCCTGTTTTGGCAGGCCTGTATCTTTCTCCTCAAGAAATATTAAAGAAAAATCAAATCATGAATAGGTATCCAAACCAACTAGCTATAGGACGGTACCATGGTGTGGGCATTCTTCTCAAACCATGAATTGTGGCGGGATTCTCTTAAGGATGTTGGGACCAATTCTTCCTTAAATTTATGTTGTAGTTTGGTGAGGCAAGTGACATGGTTGTATGCTGCATACAACACTCTAGAGACTCATATTCTCAATAATTTTTTCACATCCTCCTATGAGGCATGGCGGGAATTTCCTTAAGGCCACTTGGGCAGATCTAACACCAATTCCATAGACAAATTTCTCAATTTGGTCTAATATGCCTAAAACACCCTTTTGGAAGGTCCATAACTTTTTCTTCATCCACTTCCAATACAATCTGAAGACATGGTCAGGTAGGTCGAAGACCAATATACAAGATCCTTATGTGTTGTGGGCATTTACTCTAACCCATAATTTAGGGCAGGCATCTTTATGAGGCTACTTAGCCATTTTTGCATCCACCAGTGAAAAGCCCTGTTTTGGCAGGCCTATATCTTTCTCCTCAAGAAATATTAAAGAAAAATCAAAACATGAATAGGTAACCAAACCAACTAGCTATAGGACGGTACCATGGTGTGGGAATTCTTCTCAAACCATGAATTGTGGCGGGCATTCTCTTAAGGCTACTGGGACCAATTTTTACTAAGGCTGTTGGGACCAATTCTTCCTTAAATATATGTTGTAGTTTGGTGAGGCAAGTGACATGGTTGTATGCTCCATACAACACTCTAGAGACTCACATTCTCAATACATTTTTTACATCATCCTATAAGGCATGGTGGACATTTCCTTAAGGCCACTTGGGCAAATTTAACACCAAGTCCATACTTAGACAAATTTCTAAATTTGGCCTAATCTGCCTATAACACCCTTTTGGCAGGTCCATAACTTTTTCTTCATCCACTTCCAAGACAATATGAAGACATGGTCAGGTAGGCCGAAGACCAATCTACAAGATCCCCATGTGTTGCAGGCATTTACTCTAATCCATAATTTAGGGCAGGCATATTTCTGAGGCTACTTAGCCATTTTTGCATCCACTGGTGAAAAACCCTATTTTGGCAGGCCTGTATCTTTCTCCTCAAGAAATATTAAAGAAAACTCAAATCATGAATAGGTATCAAAACCAACTAGCTATAGGATGGTACCATGGTGCGGGCATTCTCTTAAGGCTGCTGGGACCAATTTTGACCACTTTTCTGAAAATTTTCCTCATGGAAGGGTGGATTTTGTATAGTTGGGTGGTCTCATTTTTTTTGCATGCAAACCTTGGAAATTTCGGCATGGAAACTCGAGGTAAACTCTATTGTTGTAGTTTTTCTTCAAGAGTTCTTTACCCTGGATATTTTAGGGTTTGGTCTAACTTGGGCATTCTTGTTTTTGTTTGAGAGACAGTTCATTCTTATTCACGGGATGATGTCTTAGCTATCTTGATTCCACAACTATAGTTGGCTCAAGTAAGTGATTTTATTTTCCATATGAGAATTGTAAATTGTAATGTGTACTAACCCTACAATATTTTTGTTGGATTTTGGCTTTTATGAATTTATCTATGAAAATGAGGGTTGTTGTTATGCATCCCCAAGTTCTATTTTTCATCCTTACATCCATGTGATATACAATGAGTAATGCTAATTGAATATATACATATCAAAAACAACCACAAGCCCCATTATCATGATAAAGACTAGGGAAACTCAATGTATGAAAATGGAAAACACTTGTAACTCAATAGGCAATAAGCTAATTGGTGGCTAATTCACTGAAACTTAAGCTTTAAAAGGAAATGGGACCCTGCCCTTCAAATTTGATCCCTGGTGGGGATCCTTTTTATAATGTCTCAAACCCCGAGGATAATCCTCGAAATAGGATGTGAAATTTTTTACAGTCATAATCAAACATTAACAACTAGAGTGTGGTACTTCTGCCATGGTTTACATATCTTTAAACAGATATCATGGGTCAAATGCGTGTGCTCGGTCTGGATGGTAGCACAACATTTCTGGTTGTGAACTCGCGGGAAGTGAAAACGATGTCTCAAGATGCTTCTGGTGGCTCATTTCTGACTGGGCTCGACCACTTCTCTGTATGTCGAGTCAACAATGTGTCCTTTCCCTTTGTGTTCATTCCATGCTCGAAGGCACATTTCTGCATGGGATCAAAGCTATAAAAGGAGTTTATATATATCCTTTCCATGCTCAGCTTTCTTCACAGCTTCCCCCTTGCTTCTGGTAGAAACATGCCTCTGTAGTGGCTTTTCATTCAAGTACTCCTCACCACCTCAGAAAAGGTTGGTGGACGAGATGCATGAAAGCTACGACGAAGACCTTGGGCCCTTGATGCTCCAATACAAGCATTCACTCTCATAGAAAACAGGTGCATCTCTCAAAGTGGTGTATGACGTCTCCTCCCCAATGGTTGGTGCTTCCTTGGTGTGAAAAACTAGGGTGACAGATGAGCTTGGAATCACACTCACCAACCAATAACACACCTAGATTAACAAGATCCTCAAACTAGATTGTCGTTGCAAACATATCAGAATCCTCAGAACCTCTTGGTAGAATGATACCCCGAGTTTTATTCTACACTAGCTCATCCTATAATGCACCTTAATGGCTCTAAAAGGTGGTGTTTATATAGGATTGGAAAACTGGACAAGGGGATGACCCGTCAGCATATTCGCACATTTCATCGTTGAGTATCTTGGTCGACCACTTTAGGGAATATAGACTAGATGTGTTCTAGCCCTTTCGCTCCTGTGATGACCCTTTCGCTCTTGTGACGACGATACCAGAACCATTCTTTCGTTCCATTTCCCCTGCTATGTGTGGCGATCAGATTCGTTGTTCCACTTCTTATATTTTCATGATATCTTTCTGATTTCACACGCCATCCATACAACGAGTATCTGGTTTTGGGCGAGATGGTGCTACCGCGAGGATGATTTATCTTGTGGGTGTATCACAAATGGCATTGGGGAAATCAATTAACTATCAGGAAGGTAGATCATACATGAGGGAGTCTTCTCCACTTATATTTTTTTATAGTTTTTTTATGTTGCATAACCCTCGTGTTTCTCCATGCACTCAGTACCATAGATCTGTTCATCTTTGCGATCTAAGCCCTCGATACACCAAATATTCATACCCAAAACTCAACACTATCAACTTGCACATCTTGATTTGGGGAGATTAATATCAACTGTCAATATCTAAACTACCTTCATCGGGACTGCTCAACCTTGAGAAATTTAACATTTTGCTAACCCTTTTTCATCTGAGTGAGTGAGCAACTAACTACGGAATGCTTCTCACCCATTGATCTACCTCTGCCTTCATCTCAACCATTTGATTTTCTCATTGATTAACCCTTTTCGTGATTTGAAAAAGTTTCTCCCTCCAAGTAGGTTCACCACGTGAAATGATTTAGGGTCGTTGATCTCACCTTGTGCCGATATCGACCCTCCAACATTACACCCATTTAACGGACTCCACAAATCTCAAAATTAAATCCTTCCTCGCATCCCCGCTCCACGGAATCGCTTTCTGTCGTCGATCTTCACCATCCTGAATATGAAACATTGAATTTTAACACACTTTACCCTTATTCCACTGCTACATGTTTCAATATATAGAAAGACCTATCACCGTAGATAAAACCCCACTCTCCAACTGAAGGCTCCATGGTGGCAAAACTTGCTAACCAGTTAACCTGAAAGGCACTCCCACAAAATTCCTCAAATAAGATCCTTTTCAAACCTTTGGGAGGGAGACATATATGAACATAAATCAACATTCAATGATGATGATGAAGATGATGACGATGATGGTGGTGGTGATGAAGATGACAGACATGATGAAGATGATGATGAGGACGATGATGAAAATAATGATGATGACGATGATGAAGATGTTGATTAGGAAGACGGAGATGACAACGACGACGATGATGATGAAGATGTTGATTAGTAAGACAGAGATGACGACGACGACGACGATGATGATGACGATGATGATGATGATGATGATGATGACGACGACGACAATGATGACGACAATGATGACGATGATCATGATCATGATGACAATGATGACGACGACGACGACGACGACGATGATGATGATAATAAGGATGACGATGACTAGGATGAGGATCATGACGATGAAAATGATGATGATGATGAAGATGATGATGATGACGATGATGATGATGATGGTGAGGATGACGACGACGACGATGATGACGACAATGATGACGATGATCATGATCATGATGACAATGATGACGACGACGACGACGACGACGACGATGATGATAATAAGGATGACGATGACTAGGATGAGGATCATGACGATGAAAATGACGATGATGATGAAGATTATGATGATGACGATCATGATGATGATGGTGAGGATGAGCATGACAAGGATGATGATGATGATGATGAAGAAGATGTTGATGATGATGATGATGAAGATGATGATGATGATGGTAGTGGTGATGAATATGATGAACATGATGATGAGGGTGATGATGAAAATGATGATGATGACGATGATGAGGATGTTGATTAGGAAGAGGTAGATGATGATGATGATGATGATGATGATGACGATGATGATGATGCTGATGATGATCAATGATGGTGGTGGTGATGACGACCATAACAATGATTATGATAATGATAAGGGCAAGGATGAGGAAAATGATGAGGAGGATGAAGATGATGAGGATGATGATGATGACTAGGATTAGGATGATCAAGATGATGATCATGATTACCATGATTATCATGATGATGATCATGATGGTGATGGTGATGATGATGAAGATGTGATGACAAGATCTTTACCTTGGTATTCACTAAATTGTTCTGAGCTTCTACAACATTATAATGGAATGGTTATGAGTGATTATTCACTCCTATAAAGGATGCACTTTATGGAACTACCAAAATGCTCAGTTTGGGTCTTACTCTTTTAATACACTGGACTAGGTCCATAATTCTTTATTCTTCATGTGCACAAATCTAAGAACAGGAGGATTCATAGGGCCCAATAAGTTGTATTTTTTTTTACTACTTCCTCGAATCATATTGAATTGTCATATTAGTCCTTGGAATGGATGTTAGGAGCAATCCTTAATTTTTCACTCAATTGGTTGCTCCCCCTATCATGTAGATGTCTTCATTCATTGAGATCCCCCTAAAATTGTGATGATGAAGATGATGACGATGATGATGATGACGAATATGATGATGATGATGAAGATGATGACGATGATAATGAAAATGATGATGATGATGATGATGATGAAGATGATGATAATGATAATGGAGATGTTGATGAATTGGATGACGATGATGTTGATGATGAAGATGAAGATGTTGATGATGGTGAAGACGAATATGATGATGATGATCAAGATGATGATGGTGATAACGAAGACGTTGATGATGAAGATGATGATTATGATGATGATGATAAGGAAGATGACAATGATGAAGAATATCATGATGACGATGATGGTGATGATTATGATGATGATTATGAATATGATGATGATGATATTGATGAAGACGATGAATTATATGATGGTGATGGCAATGGAAAGGATGATGATGATCATCATCATTATTGTCGTCATCACCATCATCTTTGTCGTCTTCATCATCATCATGATCATCATCATCATCGTCGTCGTCGTCATCGTCATCATCATCATTGTGTTCGTCCTTGAAGGGACTTATGTATATGATCTCAATATAAGCAATGAAACCAATACAAATTATGACAAAATCCTAGCTAAATTAAATTAAATTAAATTAAACTACAGTAAATTTAAAAAAAAACCAAAATAAACTAAACAAAAGGTAAATATGAAAAATAAAAAACAAAACAAAACACAAAATATAAAATATGCAAATAAACAAACAAAAAATGTATAATTCAAAAACACCTGCGCAATAGCTCATTAGAAAAACAACAACGAACAAGTTCACTCCCATGCACTAGTTCATTAGTAGCATCCAAAGCACTGGTAATTTGATGAACAGAGTAGTGGTAAATCGAGGAGAAGGGGATACCAATCTAGAGGATACCGACGTTCCCAGTGGAGGCATCTGGCCGCAGTCCAGAGGATAACAAAACAATCCATCCACAGTCTAGAGGATATCAGCATTCCCAGGGGAGGAAATCCATTTGCAGTTCATAGGATATCGGCGTTTCCAGGGGAGGCAATCCATCCACAGTCCAAAGGATACCAGCGTTCCCAGGGGAGGCAATCCAGCCGTATTCCATAGGATAACAAAGGGCCTAATGAATTCTGTAATCCCATTAACCCTTGCAACATAGGAATTTGGGAAAAATACGTCAAATTTCTGAACCAATACAGATTCGGTACAGTCATACTGAAATTATAATTTTTTTGTTGTGCTACCATCACTTCTATTATCGATGGATCTAGTAATGGTTTTCTATTATTGGAGCGTCTGAAGCTCCTCCTTAAATTTGGGGAAAAGACATATGGGTTGAGCACTACAAGCCAGTCGTGCTCTTGTATAATTTTCTAAATTATGGCACAATTTGCAAGCTTTTTTAATTTTATTCTATTTAATGGTCTGGAACAGTGTGCAGAGTCCTATAGGATCTATAATCTAAACTGGTTCAACCGATGTTGTCGAAAATTTGAACCTGAGACATGTTTCTTCTAAGCATTTAATTTTTCTTTAATAATTAGTTTTGCCTCGATTATGGCACAAATTACAAGCTTTTGTTATTTTATTCTATTATATGTCTGAAACATTCTATAGAGTGCAAGCTTGTGTAATATTATTCTATTCAATGGTCTAGAACAAAGTCCTCTATGAGTTATAATTTGAACTGATTCTGTCGAAAATTGAACGTGAGACCTCTTTCTCCTTTAAATACACATTTAATTTTTCATTGATTGTCAATTTTACATGGATTATGGCACACTTTTCAAGATTTTGTGATTTTTTTCTATTATGGGTCTAAAACATTTTGTAGAGTGCCATAGGAGATGCAATTATAATGACTGCGTACAATTCAACCTAAGACCTATTTCTCCTTTAAAGAAGCATTTTATTTTATTTTTATGCTAACTTTTACCTGAATTACAACACACTTTGCAAGCTTTTCCCATTTACTGGTTTGGATTTTGGAACAATGTATAGTTCCTTGGGACTTGTGGGATATAATTTGAATTGAATCCAGTAAATTGACCCTCATACCTCTTTCTTCTTTAAAGACACATTTGATACAAGTATTATGTTTCAATGACACTTATATCTTTTTTCCTCTATTTGGCATATACCATGGTAGTTAGTGTGGTCGCCTTTGTTTGGCATATCTCAAAGAGTCTGAAGGTTATCAAGAATAGTGTAGCCTGCATGCATCTTCATTAAACCCTCTATGAGCATTTCTTCCTTGAATATATGCTGTGTAATTTCGATCACATCATATCTTCCAAAATACTATCCTTAAATCCTTCTCAACATATGCAGAATTCCCTTTATAAATTTCTGTTTATTAATTTCCTGTAGCTTACTTTTTTATTTCACCAAGACTGTACATGCATACTTTTCTAACTTTTGGCATACTTATATTTTAATTTTCACATCTTGACCATCTTTAAACAAACTAAGGGTATGGCTAGGTATCCACCTCAACTAGGAACAAGACCATGTCACCTTAAAACCTTACTGACAAACACATAGTCTCTGGCAGTCACTTTAAAATGGTCTTTAAAACTACTCAATTCAACACTTAGTGAATTTTGTTAGGCCCTAGTCATTACTTTGCCAGCAGGCATTTTGGCATACTCATATCTCACACGTGTGAACACCAAGAGGGAAACTGAGATCATGAGTGAATGCCCAGATCATCAAAGAATGGACCCATAACATTTGATGAATTTATCAGTTAAATAGCTGACTGTAGCATGCATTTCCAAGTGGGCTCTCAACCTCCTGTTTTCAACACTCGGTCAATTTTTCATATTTTTGGATATGCAAGCTAATGTTTTTACCTCTTTTGGCAGGCTGATATTTTTCTCATGTGGTCACCATAAGAAAAAGTAAGAATGTGGATGGATAGCCAGTTCATTAAATAACATGCCTATACCTTCTGATGAATTTATCATCACTCAGACAGGATTTGGCGAGAATTTCCAAATGCCTCTTCAACCTTGTGATTTGACACTTCGTCAATTTCTTTAAACCCTACGTCTCAAAGGTGATTTCAAATTTTCATCAAAATTGGAGTGTAATACATCCAATGGATGGAGGACAACCAGATGAATCCAATAATACTAGTTTCATCCTCTGGAACTACATTCTCTCTCCTCAGTGGGCATTTTACTGAAGTATGATGTAAAAACTACTTAAGACCCTGTTTTGGCAGATCCATAATTTCTGCCTCAGGTACTTTCAGGTAAAATTAAGAACATGGTCAGGTAGACAACACAACCACCTACAGGATGCCCATATGGTGCAGGAATTTATTTCAACCCACACATTATGGCGAGCATTCTCCTAGAGCAACTTGTCTAATTTGACCAAAAAGAACTTCTTTTGGGAGGCCTGTATCTTCTTCCTCAAAGAGTTGTTCTGAGAACTGGTGAAATGGTTGAATAGATACTTTAACCAACTATGGGATGACAATCCATGGTGGGAATTTTCTCCTTCTTATGAAATATGGTGGGCATTTTCATAAGACTACTGCTTTAGGACAATTTTTCACCGCTTAGTCTTTTTCCAACTTTATCATACATGCCTATGCCCATCAAAAGTTATTTTTTCATTATTGAACATCTCTAGGATATGTCTGTCCACAATCATCAATTCACCAAATGTCACCAATTCTCAAGGCTACCTATAATTGGTCTAAATTTGGTGACATTTCACAATGTTATCCTATTTAAAAAAATTAGGCACATAGTTAGAGAAGGAGTACCTTGCACGAGGAAACTTGCATATCAAACCACTGTGGAAGAGGGAGTGTTAGACTAAAGTCATCGAGTTTTAGTGGTAAATCCATGAATGAAGCAATATGACCACCACCCATTCCAAATTGAATCCCCAACATGATCTATATGAGGGGGAACCCCATACCTCTTTGCATGCATTAACTAGTCAAGTGGCCCAAGAAAGACACTTCTATATCCGTTTTGTGAAAAAATTCCAAACCAAATCAAATCATGTCTTATACTTAAAAGTAATTCAAATATAAATAACTCTAAAAGAATTTACACCTTTGAGAGAAAAATAGCTTTTGGTAAAGTTTTTGGGAATAAAAAACTTTTGATATTAAAACATTACAAGTAAATATATTTGCGCGCTAAATTATATATGCTTGGTAGCTTATATTCTTGTTTTATCGAGTGTAGGTACCACCAAATAGGTATCTATCATATCTATCTTCCTTGATTGATGGTGAATATATACTAGGAGAGGTTGAAAGTGATACGTGTTGTACTAGATCTACCGGTTCTATATCAACTAGATCTGAAAAGGTAAGGAAAATATTTCGTAGATGCATGCAATATTTTATTGCCAACGAAGGGTCATGTAATTATGATGTTGAGAGCATAGGTGACATTGAGTTTCCCTTGAGGTATAGGAATCTAGTGCAATGATGGGTACCTAATAAGCTACCTCAAGTGGACACAGATTTCTTCATCAATGGGAGGATGCATCGCATTGCTCCTTCATCCTTACATGGATTGGGGCTATTTTGCATGGATGGCATAAAGGTCAGCTATGGCACTATAACTGAATTGATGGAGTATGTCAGACCATTATATAGATACAATAATGGGTTGATCTTGTTCCAATATACTTGAAGTATGGGGAGATACAGAGTTGCCGCAAATTATATACACTAACTAGCAGAACACAATAAAAACAAAGGGGCGACTATGTATATTGATGAGAGACCAAAAGCATCCGAAAACATTTTTGGATTTGTAAATAGTACACGACCAATGACAAAAACTAAGCAACCGAATTGCGAATTTGAGGGACGCGAAGAACATCATATATTTGTATGTGCAACAAAAACAATACTTCCAGGTGAAGATTTTTTTATCGATTACAACTTAAATCGAATAGATGTGGCTTCCATGGTCCAGGGTAACCGTGGAAGGTCACACGCTATGCCTCATCAGGTAAATGCTAAATATAGTAACTAAACATGATTACAACAACTAAATGTTTCGATCTTTTTTGTTAACATTCCATTTCCACCATTGACATTTGCTTTTTTTCATGCATATTATGAATATTTCCATGTGATAACATGCTTATTACACTATTATGCTTATCTCATTTTTTTATGTTACAGGTATTGAATCAACTTTTATTGATTGATTTATTTTGTCAGGGTTGCAGCAGTGGAAATCCACATGCTGCTTCCACGATCCAGGGTGACCGTGGAAGGTCACAATCTATGCCTCATGAGGTAAATGATAAATATAGTAAATAAATATGACGTCAATAACAAAATGTTTCTATTTTTTCAGTTAACATTCGATTTTCACTGTTACCATTCACTTTTGTCGTGCTTATTGAGAATATTTCCATAAGATAACATGCTTATTACATTGTGGTAGGGGTCTGCTCATCCCCATGGAGCAGAACATGTATCTCCTCCTTCAGAGGTAAAAGTAAATATTATTCCAGTATCTCAATTTGTTTATGTTAGAATTATTTACTCAACTAAACATAGTAACTAAATATGACTACAATAACTAGAAACTCCAACCCCGGAATATTTCCATGTGACAACATGATTATTACACTGTGGCAGGGGTCTACCCATGGTCATCATGCAACAGAACGTGTGTCCTCTACTTCCATGGTCCAGGGTGATCATCGGAAGGTCACACTCTATGCCCCATCAGGTAAGTGTTAAATATAATAACTAAATGTTGATATTTTTCTGTTAACATTCAATTTCCACTATTATGATTCGCTTTTTTCATGCTTATTGAGAATATTTCCATATGATAACATGCTTATTACACTGTGGCAGGGGTCTGCTCATCGCCATGGAGCAGAACATGAATCTTCTCCATCAGAGGTAAAAGTAAATATTATTGCAATATCTCATTTTTGTTGATGTTACAATTATTGACTCAACTAAATATAGTAACTAAATATGACTGCAATAACTAGAAACTCCAACCCCAAAATATTTCCATGTGACAACATGCTTATTACATTGTGGCAGGGGTCTCCTGCCCATGTTCGTCATGGAACAGAATGTGTGTCCTCTAGATCTGAGGTAAAAATAAATATTATTGCAATATCTCATTTTTTATTATGTTACAATTATTTTCATAAAGTTTATTTATTGATTTATTGTGTCAGTGTGGCACCGGTGGAAAGGCACCTACTGCTTCCATGGTCCAAGGTGACCATGGAAGGTCACACTTTGTGCCCCGTCAAGTAAGTGTTAAATATAATAACTAAATGTTTTTATTTTTTCTGTTAGCATTCGATTTCCACAGTTGACATTCACATTTTTCTATGCTTATGGTGAATTATTGATTTATTTATTGTGTCAGGGTGGGGACCGTGGAAAGGCACTTGCTGCTTCCATGGTCCAGGGTGATCATGGAAAATCACCCACTAGAAGTAGATCAGTAGGGGGTGACCGTGGGAAGTCACCGACCACAACACTGCATTAGGTAAGTGTCAGTTCTTAATAGTAACTAAATTTCATTACAATAACAATGTTTGAATAATGTGAAAATTATTTTTCTTAATTTTATTGTTTGATTAATTCGGTCTAGTGCACTTGATATGGGTTATGAGGAAATTGAGCATGAAATTTACTATTCCATAGACCCTATGGATACTATAAACAAGGCCTTGAAAAAGGAAAACATAGAAATAATCTCCTTGGCTTGCATAAGGCCCATGACACAGGAGATCAGGGAAAGGATTGAAGAGCTGAAAGAAAAAATAAAATATTATGGGGTAAGTGGCATCTTCACATATTTTTTTAAGCTATGACATGATTTCATATCTGATATTATGTTTTTTTATTTTTCCAAGTGATTTGATAAAGTAAATTTTTTTCGTTTGTGGGAGCTTTTACAACCCGTGACTAGAGAAATTGTTGAGATAGTTATAGGTAGTAGTCATGCTCCAATGCAGCAACAACAATGACAAAGTAATGTACCAATGAGGATTTTTTACACTCCTCCAGTTGGCCTCGAATCCATTTATGAGAGCACTGATTTTGATCAGCATGACATGCGGGAGCATGATGAGATGAAGCCTAAGACTCCACATGACTCCGGAGATGAACCTACTGTAGATGACCAGGAAACTTTCCCTGGAGTAGCACAAGTTAAAAGCATCGGATCACTAGATATCACCTTTCTAGTGGATGACGCTTGTGTTCCGATCAAGATTCAAAATATTGCAGGTGTTTATTAATTAATTTATTCATTCTAATCATGAAATTGAAATGGAGATAAGCTGAAATTATTATAAATGAATGGATTACACATGTCTACAGGAAACAATGTTTTCTACAGGAATTTGAATGACACAGAATTGGATTTGTTTGGCCCCACCATTCGCACACGGTGGAATAGCCAAGATAGCACAAAGAGAGATGTATTGATAGACCACATGGTAAACTTGTTCATCAATACATTCAACAAGAAAGTGGTTGCAAAGTTAGCCGGTGAGAATTTAAAATATATGAGGGCCCAATATAGGGATAAATTGCAACTTGACCTCAATCTTGAGCGCCCTCCCATGGTTCTGGAGAAAGAGTGGAAGGCACTCATAGAGGATGCAAAGGATAACTTGCTAAAAAGACAAGGAAAACAACCACGACCTGGAAAAGCAAGGTACAACACATATCATATTTTTAGTGAAATATGCTCATTTATTTTTTTCTTTTTTGTTTTAAGCAAGAATTCTGATATCTAATGTTTTTCAAAATTTTCATATATAGGCTATCTGACACCTCCAAAGAAACCAAGGCTAGAGTGGAAAATCACGGGAAACATAGACTGGGCCAGGGTGGATATAGAAAACTAAGAGCTCGAATCGTAAGAATTAAATGATTAACTGTGGGGAATATTTATTTCAAAGTAGCAAACAAATATCTATTTTGATAGAGGGAATTTTATATGTGTTATGCATTGCAAGGAAATACGTTCCAAGATGTTGCCACCAAGGAAGACCTAAATCTTGGTTTCAAGTATGGTTTTAAAAGTGACATTAAATATCGAAAAATCTTGGGGAAGACTCCAATATCCCCAATGACGTAGATGCAGTTAAATAAAATGAATAAGGACACCATTGCAGTATACTATTAAATTCTATTCAATTTTTATTATATCACCCATAACTAAATATTTATGTTTTCTTTTAAGCAACAGTGCAACCGCAACACTAAATCCAGCAGTACTCCGCACGTACCAGCTGACGTTGGGGTGTGCATGTCCCATGATATTAGGGAGTAGAGTGGCCATTCTAGTATGTGTGCTTTGGAAATAGAAATATCTACTGTGATTATAGATATTTATTTTCCGATGTATACTTTTAAATTTTCTTCTTTCGATCGAAGACCACGTCAGGAGGGTGAACCACAAGAGGAATTAACAAGTAGAGAAACAATTACACACCAGCTATCATAGCTACACAGAAAGGCAAAGAACAATAGTGTAATTTTAATCAAAATGATGAACTATTAATTTCAATAATATTTCAACATATCGATATGCCCATTTTCGTTGTTGCAGTTCACGCCCCTTCAGAACTGCCTCCACGCCCTAGTCAACGACATACAAGAAGTATGATACATTAGGGCATGGAAACACAAACACTAGAAGGACATGGATTTGTAGATAATCCACCAAATGATGATGATAATATCCCAATTATCATCAGTTATTTCAATGCAAAAAAATAGAAATCAAAGAAAAAGTAGATGTATAAATTCATGACTTGTATTTGGATGTATATCAATGTTGTTAGTCTAAAACAATGTTTATATGAATTACCTCATTATGCTTCAATGTTTTTATGTTTATATGTTTTGATGAATAGCCTAGTTATGCATGAATGTTTAAATGTTTTCTATGTAAACAACATCATTTATTGGGTATGGGGAATTGAGAGCGATGTGAGGGGCGAGAGGGGCCATATGAGCTTCCACCTTCACGTGGTTGGCCCTATTTAGTAGGGAATATAAAACTATTCTTGAAACAGAGAGGAGATCCATAAGGTATAAATACTCTTTTATTACTATGTATTAAAGATGGTTGTAAATTTTTAAATGCATGTCTATTTCTTAAAAAATTGTTAATAAATTTAACATTTCACGGTTCATTGAT
This sequence comes from Pseudotsuga menziesii, assembly GCA_001517045.1. Lineage (NCBI taxonomy): Eukaryota > Viridiplantae > Streptophyta > Pinopsida > Pinales > Pinaceae > Pseudotsuga > Pseudotsuga menziesii. Next base: position 380,804 of record LPNX011168163.1, read on the forward strand.
TTATACAAGACTTTGTAGTAGGATTTAAATGACCGTTTATTTGCTTATATATTATTTACTCATATAAAAATTCTGTCTTTGATGATTTATGTAGGTCTTGGTGATGGAAATGCATCTCGTGGACAACTCTTATCAAGTTGTATGGGCGAATGGATTTGGTGAAAGAACAATGATAAGGTGAGGGTTTTGACGTGTTCTTTATCCTTAATGTGTTTGTATTTATCCTTAAATTCTATTTCATTCTATTAAGATACAAGAGATACAACCAATAGTAAATAACTACTTTTAGACTATCATCCAAACTAGGAGACAACCTTCTACATAAAATACAAATGCTTCTTAGTAATGTAGAAAAATAGAAGAAAAATCACATAGAAGAAATTAGGCTTTTTCGGCCCTTCTTCCTATAATTTCGACATGATGAAACCCTAGGTCAAGAAAGTTTAATTTTTCAAACCCTAATTGTTCATCTATCTTTCAAAACTAAATTTTCTGATTTGTATACTTGTAAATATTATTCTTAGGTTATTTTTGTTTCTCTTAGGTTCTAGACTTAATTTTTATGTGTTTTTGTAACTTTTATTTTATAAAAAAAGAAAGCCCTAAAAAAAGAATTTATGTGTAAAACTCTAAAAACGCGGACCTGCTGCTCCCATAATCTGAGCCCTCTCCTTTATCAAACACATGTCTGCAATATATATTGCAGACTTCGTATCCCCTAGCTGCCTTCTCTGCACACTCAAAACAAAAAACAGGTTAGTATTTCAAACTATTTAGATGGTGGTGTATTTTGTAAAAATATATCTTATTGATTTGATTAGTTTTCTTCCCTATTTGCATTAGTTTTTTGGGTAAATGTAAGTCTGATTTTTACTAAGATATGGAACCTTACATCTTTGAATGCACAGTGATATAATTATGACATTATTTTACTGAGTACTGTTTTGGATTTTCTTAGTACTAATTATTGCTATTGAGAGCTGGGTGATGGTAAGGGACTTGATGATTTTATATTTCATAGCTTACATACATGATCGAGTGAATGATAATAACATTATGGTTAGCTTGGCACTAAATTTTCATTAAGTTAGTATTTTATATCTATGCTATCGCATACACAGATCTAGAAATCATATGCTAAATGGCACTTTAAATGATTAACATTGGTTATTGGTTGCACTATTTTACGCGTTCTGATTACTGTGATGATAAAATTTCAGTTGTTGCAAAATTCCCTTTGCGATTTGTCGATTCTTGTGTCCAAGATGGCAGAATCTTCTACCAGGAGGAAAAGAAGCAGCAATGAGGGCTGCCTTGGAGTGCTTCCTAAGAAGAAACCCAAGCCTGAACCTGAGGAGAACAAATCCATGTTTAGGGTTTTTCTTCTTAATGGTTTGAGTTTAACTCTGTAGTTGGAGGATGCCATTGAAAAGATGTCGGTCGCCGATTTTGTAAGGACTATTAGGAGAAAAGATGAGAAATAAAAAATAGAAAAGGGGCCAAGAAATATCCATTGCGGTCCCCAATTCTATGTGGAAGATGAAATGGGAGAATGAATAAATATGGAAACATCATATGCAATGATTCTCACAACAAGCCAGTGCTCGTAGCTCTGCAGGTTCATCCCTAAACTTCCTCCCATAAAATTTTATTTTAATAGTATTTATTTGATTGTTGATTGGGCTATATTTCAATGACGTAGGTTTTGATATCAGCTCCTCCAGCGTTGGCGGCGTATCAGACGTCATAGGTGTCAGCTAGATGTACTGTAATTCAATTAAACCCTGAGTACGGTTGTTAGTTTTTCTTTTATAATGGAAAATTTTTGGAGTTTCAAGCCTGAATTTTCTATAGAAAACTGTTTTTGTTTTCTCAGAGTGGTTTTGAGGCTACTGAGTGGATCTTTGTAGCAATTGTGGAACTCCAGAGCTTGTCTTGAGTTGTACATGCATAATTGCTTTGAGTAATTAGTGAGACATAGACCCCAACCATAGAATTATCTATATAAACTAATGAAATCTCGTTGCATGCATCAATTCTTGCAAATTCTAAGTGTAGGCAAGCATTACGATAGAAGAATACAATATTCCCTCTACAGTTTTCTGTTTCTTGTGTCTCAAATAGCAGAATCTTCTACCAGGAGGAAAAGAAGCAGCAATGAGGGCTACCTTGGAGTGATTCCTAACAAGAACCCAAGCCTGAACCTGAGGAGAACAATCCATGTTCAGGGTTCTGCTTCTTAATGGTTTGAATTTAACTCTGCAGTTGGAGGATGCCGTTGAAAAGATGCCAGTCGCTGAGTTTGTAAGGACTGTTAGGAGCCTAAGAGGAGAAATAAATAATATAAAAGGGGTCAAGAAAGATCCACTGTGGTCCCCAAGTCTATGTGGAAGATGAAATGGGAGAATTAATAAAGATGGAAACATCATATGCGATGATTCTCACAACAATCCCGTGCTCGTAGCTCTATAGGTTCATCCCTGAACTTGCACCCCTAAAATTTTATATTAAATAGAATTATTTTAATATTAATTATTTGATTGTTGATTGGGCTATATTTCAATGACATAGGTTTTGATATCGGATCCTCCAGTGTTGGCGTCGTATCAGACATCATAGGTGTCAGCTGGATGTACTGCAATCCAATTAAACCCTGAGTACGATAGTTAGTTTTTCTTTGATAATGGAAACTTTTTGGAGTTTCAAGCCCGAATGTTCTATAGCAAACTGTTTTTTTTTTCTCATAGTGGTTTTGAGGCTACTAAGCGGAGCTTTGTAACAATTGTGGCACGCCAGAGCTTGTCTTGAGTTGTACATGCATAATTGCTTTGAGTAATTAGTGAGACATCGACCCCAACCATAGCATTCTCTGTATAAACTAATGAAATCCTGTTGCATGCATCAATCTTGCAAATTCTAAGTGTAGGAAAGCGTTTCTATAGAAGAGCACAATATTCCCTCTGTGGTTTGTCATTTCTTGTGTCCAAGATGGCAGAATATTTTACTAGGAGTAAAAGAAGCAGCAATGAGGGCTACCTTGGAGTGCTTCCTAAGAAGAAACCCAACCTTGAACCTGAGGGGAACAAACTCATGTTCAGGATTTTGCTTCTTAATGGTTTGAATTTAACTCTGCAGTTGGAGGATGTCGTTGAAAAGATGTCGGTCGCAGATTTTGTAAGGACTGTTAGGAGAAAAGATGAGAAATAAATAATAGAAAAGGGGTCAAGAAATATCCACTGCAGTCCCCAAGTCTATGTGGAAGATGCAATGGGAGAACAAATAAATATGGAAACATCATATGAGATGATTCTCACAACAAGCCCATGCTTGTAGCTCTACAGGTTCATCCTTGAACTTCCTCCCCTAAAATTTTATATTAAATAGAATTATTTTAATATTATTTATTTGATTGTTGATTGGGCTATATTTCAGTGACGTAGGTTTTGATATTGGCTCCTCTAGTGTTGGCGACATATCAGCCGTCATAGGTGTCATTAGGATGTACTGCAATTCAATTAAACCCTGAGTACGATTGTTAGCTTTTCTTTGATAATGGCAACTTTTTGGATTTTGAAGCCCACATGTTCTATAGAAAAGGAGTAGATTAGGTTTGAACCATTCAACCCTATCTAGTTATTAAGGAGCAAATTGGGTTTGAACCATTCAACCCTATCTACTCTTTAATCAGTAAAGCCTCCATGAGATCCTCAATTGTCCCCATCTTCCTAACTTGGATTTGTTAGGAACTAATCATAGCTTTTATGCCATTTTAAATCTTAATTCATCTTTCATTTTATATTTTATAAGATCTGAAAATTTCTATCATTTACATGTATTCTCATCCCTAAAACATCAAATCACATGCTAGGTTTGCCCTAGTTTGTGGCTCGGAATTACCTTCTGGAAATCTGCTCTGTAGCGTTGATTAAATCTGGTCTAAAACAAAATTAAAAGGTCCACGAGACTGCACATCAATCACAAGCACTTATTGAAGATCCAAAACCGTGGAAAGGAATGTGCCTTTCCATGGTTTTTTATTTTTTTAAACCTCCTGGTTTCATCGCAATATAGATGAACTTTCGTCGCAAGTATTACAAAACCGTCAAAACCCCGGGTGGATTTCCACGAATACCGTCTCTATAGCGACGCATTTTCGTGGAAAAATTACCGTTGAACTTGTAGATTCATCAATCAAGATTGGTTTTCCATAGTTTTGTGTGGAAAAAAATTTATGTTCAAATTCCAGAATTCGTGGATAGAGAGACAAACTTTCTTCAAAACTCTTTCACGGTTTTGCGAAGAACCAAAAATTTTCCCAGCAGTTTTTGGCCATATGTCCGTCGTTATAGAGACAATACTTGTGTCAATAAAGAGACGAAACGTAGAAAATGAATTAAAAAAAATCAATTTCAAGGCCACTGTATAGAAGACACGTGGCGGCCAATTTTTGTCTCCATATCGATGGCTTATAAAGTTCATCATTATAGAGATGAAATAAGTTCCATGAAACATCATGACCATTTTAGTCACAATTGAGATGACCAAATGTGGAAATAGAAACGAAACACCATCGCAAATTTCGTCGATAGAGATTGGTTTTCCACGATTTTGCGTGGAATAAATTTCTGTTCAAATTCCAGAATTCATCGATAGAGAGACAAACATTTGTCTAAACTATTCCATGGTTTTGCATGGAAACTATATTTTGTCTAGCATTTTTTGGCCATATTTTCATCGTTATATGGACGAAAACTTTGTCGATAGAGTGATGAAACATTCAATTTCAATGCCACCGTACAAAAAACACGTGGTGGCCAGTTTTCGTCCACATGATGGTTATTTGATAAAGTAGATATAAACGAGTTTGATGGTTTAATTCCAACAAGTTGGGTTACTAAAATGGAATGCCACTTCTCTCTTCAAGTTATTACTACGATGTCATGAAACATTGAGAGTATGTGTTATACATGGTAATATCATAAGAATTCCTATGGGGGTTACATTGTTGGGACCCACTTTGTAAACACCATTTATGCTCTCTTTAAAATTTGATACTCATTATTTCATAACTTTTATCAAGTCCAGACATAGAAGCACAATCAAATACTTTATAATGGCCTTAAATCAATTGAAATTGCACAAAAGGGGCATGGGTGTCTTGTATTTATGTAAAACAAATGTGCAAATTTACAAAAATGGGCTTAGTAAAATGCATGCCATGGCCTATAAATTAGTCAATAATTGAAAGTAAAACCACATGGATGAATATAGATACATTTTTCATAAAAATATATTTCAAAATACTAAAATGATGGGTTATTTTCCCATCATGATTCTGTCAAGATGACAATTTTCCTTTTTTGGACCCATCTTTACCCACTTCGGTAAAATGCACACCCAACCCTCATTATTTGGTGTTTTTAAGTGATTTAAATTGGAGGCAGTATTTATTATTGTTTTCCACCTTATTGTACATCTATATTTCCAATTTTGGCTCAAAAATTTTCTACTTTGAAGAAACTATTCATGGATTTCTTGTATTTATGTAAAAAACAAAGTGTAAATTTGCAAAAATGGCTTAGTAAAATGCATGCTACAATATGTACATTGGTCAATAATTAAAAAGTAAAACCACATGGATGAATCTAGATATATATTTTTCACAAAAACCTCTTTCATATTCCTAAAATGACGAGTCATTTTCCCACAATGAATCTGCCAAGATGGCAATTTTTCTTTTTGGACCTATCTTTACCCACTTCGGTAAAAAACACCCAAACCTCATTATTGGGTCTTTTGGAGTGATTTAAATTGGAAGTGGTGTGTTTCTAGAAATTCTCTCCTCTTGCTGACAAGATTTGTTTTCATAGGTATGAATGGTTCAGATCTAGAACAAACGAGTGATAACAATGATGGAAAACTTCCCCTAGAGCTTGTAGATATCTGGAATGAATCTTTGATCTGTTCTATAGAGTGATGTATCATATTTTCATAGTATTAAGTCTCCACATATGTACCTGTAATGAACACATCAAACAACAAGAAAGATCAAAAGTGCCAAAAAATTATCTAAAGTTCTATATTAGTGACTAAGGAATCCAATAATAAAATGAGTGATTGTAACACAATACATTTTATGGGAAAGGAACAATATTTGCATTAAAATGAAGAAGAGAGATTGCAACCACTTGCATTATTTTTGTGATGATCCTTCACATGACATATATTATCCTAAAAGCTCCAACTTGCCTTCACTATGCTCACCCTATATTTGGCCAAAATCTCAATGCAACAGCATAACTTTTCTCTCCCTTCCCATGGAGGATGAACTAGGTTTTATAGGCCTTGGGAGGATAGGGATGGTTGAGGAAAAGGTGGATGAGGTGGAAGAGAGATAATACTAGGGGGGATCTTGAGTCCAGGTGGTCCACAAGAGTAGGGATGAGTGTGCCACAAAGTATTCCTTTGAGAAGGTTCGGGAATCTTCTCTTTTTCCCTTTAAAACTTGAGCACCTCTCTTCCACTATGTAGACAGAGCATTACCAAGGTAGAACTACTTATTGTTCAAATGGAAAAGGTGGTGGCACCGCTTAACCTCAAGATACAATAGGAATTATTGAAGAGGGTAACTCTTATTGCATAAAAGGTAGAGGTAGTGGTGGACTTAAATATGAAAAATAGGAGTCTGGGCCAATGTCCAACTCCACATTTTGGGAATTGAGGGCAATTTCGGATGTTTTGGTCATCAACACATGATGGTGATGAGATTTATGTATAACAGAATTCCCCCAAAAACATGAGGCTAGAGGGATATGATAGGTTAGATCTTTTAAAGAGCAATTTATCACTTCGAGGAAAGAAATTGCTTCATCGGAGATCATCACCAACCGGGCTTCTACAATACATTAATACTTTTGACTCATATCCAAATGATTCCTCATCATGGTTGTAGACCAATACAAGGCAAATCCATGAGAGAGATCAATAAACATGGCTACTAGAATACAACGTAGATCCATGTGAAGAAGAATCTAACTTGGACATAGCTACCAGACATACAATGTAGATCTATGTCAAATGGACGCAAATTTGAGCACATCCATGACCATACAAATGTGGATCCATGCTAGGAATTATAAAAAAAATACTCCATCGCAACCTGGGGAAATAAATGAGCACTTAAAGGGTCCCCAGGGTCTTTGTCTCATCTTCTACAAAGTATGATTCTATCCATGTGATTACAATGTTTTGATGTCGAACATGGCAAAAACCACTTGATTACTGGCCAATGATGAAAACTGTTAACAAGTGCGAGGGAAATCACCATTAATGTCAATGATCCCCAAGGTACCCTAGTACAATCTTCTGAGCGTGAGTGGATGATCTGACGTCGAACAATCAGTTGAATATTTTGATTAAAGGCCAATGATGTGAACCTATTTCAAGAGCGATAGAATCTATCATTGATGCATACAAATCTCTAGGTACTAATTTCTTTCTAAGACTAATTCCTAGATGATGAGCTAAAGTCGACAGGAATAGTCCCGTCTAAGGAGGGCCATGATGAATCCCACATCGACGACACAAAACTTGGAACAAATTTTTGGTGTTTTGAGTATGATGTAACCATAGGAATGACTCAAAGGTACTGACACAAAGGTTGTTTTGACTGTAGAGGTAAATTCTCAATATGAATTTCCTTTGAACATCAGGCAGCACGACCGTAGACTTGGAAGCATTGACTAAACCAGGCAGATACCAAGACAAAATGCGAAGGTAGACAATGCATTATTTGAAATACTCAAAGGAGTGACATGACTCATGAAAATGGATCGACTTGGAAACAATATTAATACCCAATTGACTAAATGAAGCGTAGACAAGTGTCATGTTCAAAGGTGACTACTAACTGCCATTATTTGCAAAATGAAATAGTTCCCTTCCCTTAATTTCCCCATCATGACTGATGAGTGCCTCTTTTCATACTTATGAGTTCAAAGAGGGTAACAAACACTTGTTGTAGCTTATACTGAGATAATTCCATTCTCATATATTTCATGAACCTGAGAAAGGAGGGGTTCATTCCCAAAAGAGGGTCTCTCAGTGTTTAATTTAATGAGTCCGTTGAAAGTTAACTCGGTATCGTTCATGTTTAGAGAGTTTGAACAGAAATAGAAGAAGAATCCAAAGGGTCCTTTTTCATATGATTTAGTCCCTGGGGCCTAAAAAAGTATAAAATAATTCCCAAGAGAACTCTTCCAATCATGATTGGTTGGAGTATTCATTTTTTGTAACTAGTCAATCCGAACCGAAAAAAGGGGTAAACTACTATCGAAAATACGACCCTTCAGGTACTTTTACGAGAGTGAATAAGAAAAGTTCACTCGAAAATATTTTCACATTTAAGGAGTCCAAAAAGAGATTAAAGAATACTCCATTAAGGTTTCTTTTCACAATGAGTGGGTTTATAGAGCTTGAAAAGAAGCAAAATTTGACTCGGAACTTTGGTACTAGGTTTAAAGAGCACGACCAAAATGTTGAAATTAGTGCTTGACGACTTTTTCCATTTTATGGAAGTATGAAAAAGTCAAAAACAAACCTACTCATAATCAAAACTTTTTACTTTCATCCCTACAAAAACCTTTAAACAGACTATTAGATCTCCGAGATATTAAAAACTAGCTTTTAATGACTATATAAAAAGGGCACTTTTAATGAAATAATTAAAAAGATTAAAATAATGCAATAAAACCCTAACATATTTCATACAAAATCTGATGAAATAGTAAAAGCATATCATTTTACTATTTACCATGTTTGAAGATCTTATTTGGAGCAACTGTGTGCAGAATTTAGGCAAATATTTCAGAGTCATTACCTATCTTATCCTTGATCCATCTGTTCCAGGTAGGAGTTAAAACCATCCTTAACATTTTCATGGTCAAAATTTTCCTTTCCATGCACACTTTTTGGTGTTTTGAGGTTTTAACCCTAGGGTAAAAATCGCACTCAGGGTAACACTCTTTCCCTTCGCGGGAAAGGCAGTGCCCGAGCAAAACAACGATTTTCACAATTGAACAAGTGGTGCCACTGCTCTGTCTCAAAGAGACAGAAGCGATGCTGTAGAGTGCTACCAAAATATCAACGACCCAGCCAAAATAATGTCTTTAAAGTATTTTCAAAGGTTGATTTTGTGTTCTAATACTTCAATTTTGGTTTTTGGCAGGTCATTTCAGTCAAAATGGTTATGTGGAAAGAATGAAAACATGAGGATGATGATGCCAGAGATGGGGTAGATGTTGGTTCTATAACTACTTTACAGGGCTGTGTCCTCCTAAATTTTTTCCATGTCCCTAGCATGAGGTACCACATGAGACTACTAGAATACATACTAAGAATGTGGAACCTAGAGCAGCAATACTTCGAGGTGGGGGTCTGTGTTATTATAGTGGAAGTATAGGAAATCTACTTCCTCACATGGTTCTTCAGACGAGGAGATCATATCTACTGACAGGTCCTTGGGGAGGGGACGTCACCGCACAGGATCTTATCGATCGTCACTATTTTTCGGGCACTCAGATGTTTGGGAAAAAGATCCCCATGAAGGAGGTGATGGGATTTCCTCTTTGAAGAATTTTTTTACCATGGAGCGGGTTGCAGGGAGCCAAGGAGCTCACTAGGATTTGTTAACAGGAATATTGCACCTTCTGCAGATAGAAGTTGTTCCTCTTGTTTGAATGGTTCAGATCCAGAACAAATGACTGAACGACAAAGGATGAAGACCTTCACTGAATGGCGTAGACACCTGGAATATTGCTTCGATTGTGAACCTGTGTACCTGCAAATAGATCAAACATGAAAACACATCAAAGCTACCAGAAAATCATCTACTTATCCATGTTAGTGACTAAGGAATCTAACAGCATGTACATGTCAAATCAAAACAATAGTAATGTGGGACAGAAATCAGCTTTGCATTAAGAATGTATGGATAAGCTTACAACCATTGCCTTAGTGTCGACAAGCCCCTCCACGAGACAAACACTTCATCCCCATAAGCTCCAACTTTGCTCTCTATGCTCTCCAATGACTTGGACTAGGTACTCAATCCAACAGCATAACAATACCTCTATAGTTCTCCCCCTCAACTATGGATATGAGCTTGTATTTACAAGGCTTAATGGATAGGAATAGTCTAGAGAATTGTGGGTGAGGTGTCTCTAAGATCCTACCATGGGGTATCTTCAGCTCAACTAACCCATAATGATAGGGATAAGGGAGGACACGAGGCTCAATATCTAGAAGCCTTGAGAAACTTCTCTCTTTTCCCATTTTACCCAGGGTACCACTTTTCTTCCCTTATGACAGAGCGGTTTAGATGAGAACCAATTTTAGACCAAAGACCATAGGCAGTGGCACCGCTTCTCTAAAATAGGATACAGGTAGTGCTAAGCATGGTACCACTCATTAGCCACAAGGAAAGCGCAGTGCTAGGTTTTTTCAAGTAGAATTGACAAATGGAGCAAGTTTCCACTATAAGTGTTGGGATTAAGGGAAAACATGGAAGTTAAGGGTCTTATCACATGACAGTGATAGGATTTAGGTATAACAAAATTCCCCCCAAAGCATGAGACTTAGAGGGATACGATAAGCAAGAGCTTTGAGAGAATAAGTTGTCACTTCGAGGTGAAAGTGTCAACTCGGTTGAAGAATGTCGTCTAGTAGGCATCTGTAGTACATCAATACTTTTGAACCATAGACAAATGTAACCATCCCATGGTTGTGGACCAATACAAGGTAGATCCATGAGAGGAATAAACAATCATGGCTACTATATTACAACGTAGATCCATGTGACGAAGGACTCAAACTTGGACATAGCTACTAGACATACAACGTAGATAGATGTCATACAGACGCAAATTTGAGCATAGCCACGACCATACAAATGTGGATCCATGCTAGATATACAAAAATCCATCTCAGCCTGGGGAAAGCAATGAGCGCTAAACAAATACCCAGGGTCTTTGTCTCATCTTCCACAAAGTACGATTCTATCCATGTGATTACAATGATCTAAAGTAAAAAATGGCAGAAACCACTTGATTACCGACCAATGATGTGAACCATTAACAAGTGCAAGGGAGATCACCATTGATGTCAATGATTCCCAAGGTACCCTAGTACAATCTACTGATCATGAATAGATGTCTTGATGTCGAACACCCAGTCGATTCTATCGATCAAAGGTCAATGATGTGAACCTATGTCAAGAGTGAGAGAATCTATCATTAAGGCATATAGATCTCAAGGTACTAAATTTTTGTTTCTAATACTATTTCCTAGATGATGAGCTGATGTCGACGGGAATAGTCTTGTCGAAGGAGGCCCATGATGAGTCCCACATCGTCGACATGAAACTCAGAACATAGTTCTAGAATGATGTGAATATAGTAACCATAAGACTGACTCAAAAGTACTAACACAGAGACTGTTTTGAATGCAGAGGTAAAACTTCTTCAACTTCCCTTTGAACATCGGGAAACACGACAAAAGACTTGGCAGCATGACTAAACCAGACCAACACACAATGTGAAGATGGACAATGCATTCTTTTAAAATACTCAAATGAGTGGCATGAATCATGAAATTTGATCATCATGAAGATCAATTGAATACCCAATTGACTGAAATGATATGCAAACAAGTGCCATGTTCAAAGGTAACAACAAACTATTGCCATTATTTGAAAATGATTCCCTTCCCATTTCCCCCATCATGATTGATGAGTGCCTCTTTTCAGTTTTACGAGTTCAAAGAGGGTAAGAAACACTCGTTATAGCTCATCCGAAGACAAGTCCAAACTCATATGTTTTACAAACCTGAGAGAGGAGGGGTTCGTTCCCAAATGAGGGTCTCTCAATTTTTAGTTTAACAAATCCAATGAAAGAAAACTTGGTATCATTCATATTTAGAGAGTCTGAACGACCACGGAAGAAGACTCCATAGGGTCCTTTTTCGTAAAATAGTTCACCTGAACTAAAAAAGTGATAACCTACCACCAGATGAAGGACTCTTCAAATGCTTTAACGAGCGTGAAGAAGACAAGACCACTCGACAATCTTTTCATATTTAAGGAGCCCAAAAAGAGTTTAAAGAAGACTCCACTAGGTCTCTTTTCATGATGAGAGATTTTATGAGCCTGAAAAGAATCAGAAATGGACTCGGACCTTTGATGCTAAGTTTCGAGAGCGTGACCAAAGTGTCGCAATAAATGCTCAAAATACTTTTTACGTTTTATGGCAGTACGAAAAAGTAAAAAACAAACTCCCAAAACTTTACTCCTACTACTCTTCTATCCTACAATGACTCAAAAACAAGTGTTAAATGCCCTAATAACTGACATTAAAGGATTATGACTGATAGATTTTGAGTAATAAATGATTTTAAAACAAAACTATAGCATGTCAAACCCTAAAATGTATATAAAAATCATGTAAATAGTAAAATATCAAAACATTTTACTATTTACCCATAGTGGAGAACCTTTGGAGCATTTTCTTGGCCATATTTTTAGTCGCTGATATCAGGAGCATCCACTGTCAGATTCGTGCACCGTCATTTATAGGTAATAGCCTAGACCCTACTCTTTCATCTTATGCCTTCAATTTTGATTTTTAATGGTGTTTTGGGCTTATATGGCAAGCCCTAAAATCATGGGAGAGGGCACCCCTCTTATCCCTTGTGGGATAAGTGGTACCCCGCTAGAACCGTGCCAAAAACATAGCGCACAAGTGGTGCCACCGCCTGTCGTCTATAGGACACAGGCGGTTCCGACCGTGGTGAAACAAAGGTGGTTGCACAAGAAAAATTAGCTCATTTTCATTGATTTGGATGATTAAGAATGATTCTAACAAGTCTTGTGATGGTTTTTGGTAGGTTCTTGCTAATAAAAAATGGTCATATGGAAAGAGAGGCAACATGATAATGATGATGCCTTCACCGAATGAAATGCGGGTTGCATAGACGCATTGAGAGACTGTGGACTCTTAAATTTCTTCCACACACCCAGTATGGTATTGCATGAGAAACTACTAGAGCATATAAAGCTGAATAATTCAGATCTGAACAGATTTGAAAGTTTCAAACCAAAATTCACTAAGTCAGATAGCAGATCTGACTAAAGAGAGCTGAAGATGGAGCCTAGATTTGGACAAGAGTTCAAGAACTGAGGAAGATCAGATCAACTGAGATTTGCACTGCTCCCTAGCAGAGTCATCAAATTTGTTATCAGGAATATTGCACCTTCTGCGGACAGAAGATGTTCCTCTGGTTTGAATGGTTCAGATCCAGAACAAATGGGTGAACGATAAAGGATGAAGACATTTCCTGAATGGCGTAGACACATAGAATACTGCTTCGATTGTGAACCTATGTACCTACAAATAGATTGTTATACCAAAATCCTTTCACCATCATGTGATAAGACATTTGACATACCTACTTTCCTTGAATCCCAACTCTTGGAGTGGAAACCCACTAAATGTCAATCTTTCATGAAAATTACTAGCACCGCATTTCCTTTGTTATCCAAGAGCAGTACCTTGTTTGCAATGCCTATCCCTTGTTATCCACAAGCGGTGCCACCACTTATGGCCCTTAGTCCATAAGCGTTTCTTACCAAAACTACTCTGTCATTGAAGGAGAAACATGGTACCTTGGGTAAAAAGGGAAAAAGAGAAGTTTCTCAAGGCTTCTAGATGATAAGCCTCATGTCCTCCCTTATCCTGACTGTTGTGGGTTAGTTGAGCTCGAGATACCTCATCCTAGGATCTTAGAGGCCACCTCACCCACTTATCTCTCAACCATCCCTATCCATTTAGCCTTATAAATACAAGCTTATGGCCATGGTTGAGAGGGAGAACTCTTAAGGTATTGTTATGTTGTTGGATTGATCACTTGGTCCATACCATTGGAGAGAATAGAGAGAGCTAGAGTCAAAGTTTACGGGTATGAGAATTCTTGGTTTCATGGAGATGCATGTCAACACTAAGGCTTGGTTGTAAACTTCTTCATATTTCTATATTAATGCAAGTTGATTTCTATCCCACATATATTGTTGTTGTTCAATTTCACACGTATGTTGTTAGATTCCTTAGTCACTAACATAGATCAGTGGATTATATTATGGCTTCCTTGATCTATTTGTGTGTTGAAGCTTATTGCAGGTACATAGGGTAACGATCGAAGCATTGCATTCCAGGTATCTACAATGTCTAGGGAGAGTCTTCAACCTCTGTCCTATATTTTTTTTGGATTTGAACCATTCAGACGAGTGGAACACCTTGCTGTCCACAGGAGGTGAAATATTCTAGCTAACAAATCTGGCGACTTTGCTAGGGAATAGAATTGTGTATTAGTTGTTCTGATCTTCCTCAGTCTGCAACTCTTGTCCGAAACCAGGCTTCTTCTTCAAATCTCTTCAGTTAGATCTACTTTCTAAATTAGTCCATTTGGGTTTGAAACGTCCAGATCTGATTCATTTTGATATTTTATGCTCTGTTTCCATACTCAATTCAGTAGTGTTTACCTTGATCTAGTCTTTTTCTGATTGGATCCTTCGTTCTCTTTGTGTTTTGGTCATCTACAGGGAACCGGGCCTATGCTGTGTACGAGGAGCGGTGCCACCGCCTAAACAGAGTGAGCAGTATGCGGTGCCACCGCTTGTATCCTATTGGCGAGAAGCGGTGCTGGGATAGAACCTCCCTGTCAACACTAGAGAAGTGCGGTGCCAGGTAGGCATCATTCCAAGACCCTTTTTCCTCATTTTTTTTGTAAAAAATTGAGTTATGTTGCTTTTAGTTCTACTTATCAGACTTGTGTTACAGAATCTGATGCTTGTGGTTTGAGATTTTATGGTTTAAGACTGATTTGAGTGGAAATTCAAAAATTTAATTAGGTCTTTTGATTTTTCATCCGCTTCTATGCTTGTTGGTTGTGTTTACGAAGAGATTTCTTATTTTCTGAAAAGCTTAGGGTGTTATTAAAATCTGTTTTCATTTCTGCCACATAGACTAAAAAAAGAACACTAGATTAGCTTCTAGGTTTCATTTATTATTTGCATAGTAAACTTCTTTTTTCTTCCTTTTAAAAAAGAAATTTTTTTACTGAGACTAGGATATCATCATTGAGTGTTAGACATTGATTTCCTTATTGGCTTTACAAGCTTTCAGGACCTTCATATTCTTTTGTCTCTTATGCATTTAGAACTATCTCGATCAAAATAAAAAAATATGGTAGTTTTAAGTTAGATTTGCTTATGTTTCGAGAAAATTGAAAAAATAGAGTGCATTTGCTTATAGGTGTGCTTCTTGTTTTTTTTTTAGGAAAAGAGATTCTTCCCCTTCTCATTTGCTTTCAGAAAGAAGAAATTAGTTTGGAAAAATATTGCTTGTCTTTGATTTGATGTTCATGACTGTTGTTTGGAAGTATTTTTGGTTTTGAAACAAAAGGAAAATACTCTCTTTCCCTCCCGTAAGTAGGCATACTAAATGGTAAAGTGAAAATATTTTGCACTAGCATACTGCATGGTTTTACTTTTCTGTCAAAACATCATGCATTCACCTAACCGTACAAGTTAAAATTAACAGTAGTTATAAGCTAAAATTTACATAGCAACTTGAGTGATAGGTTAGAGACATGTTTGGGCGTCGTTAAGCATAGGGGCTATCGTTATTTGTCAGCATTACATCTCGGGACTCGCACGGTTCTTCCACGTACCGTTGGTATATCGAACGGACTTTCACGTACCCTTGAGGTATATAGAAAGGTACTTCACGTACTCGATTGTATATTGCAAGGCCCCTTGTGTATGGTTATGCATTAGACAGCACTACTACCGATTCGATCTCCCACATACCTTGAGTATATCGGGAGACCCCACTAGAGTACCTTATCCATCTAAGAAAATCCCTTTGGTCGTCTTGTTTGGAGCCATACACCAAAAACAACATTCGGGAAGATTACTACGCACATACCCTTGAGGTATATCGCGAGCGGCACCTTCTTGACAATCCTAGTGAGAGACCTGAATTTTTGAACTCCTCCTATCATTTTAAGTATGCTTGTTTTAACCTATAGCTTGTGTAGGGAAATTTTTTTTTGGTGTGTTTTCTAGATTTTCATACTCTAGGTTAGTTAGGAACTGTACAAACTGGCTGAGTTAAGACAGTCTAGAAGAGTACGGGACTTGCCACCTGATTTTATTCTTGGTTCAGGAGAAAATCCTATGGAAGCTATCGACCAAGGAGCTGCTACCACCTCCCAAGTGGGAGATTATGTGGTTGCAGAAAGTGGAGTACCATATTCTTCACACTCACCTCCCTTGGTCCAACAGCCTTCTCAGGGAGATTCCTCATTCCATTCTCCCATGGAAGGACGTGTTGATGATATTGCCCGTCCAGATTTTGGTCCCAATGCTCCATTTTGGGACACCCCTATAGATCAGGCCATTGCCTCATTTGGCACCAGTGTAAACTCTCCTGAAGACGAAGAAGAATGTAGACAATACCATGCTGCCATTCTCCATGCAAAGAAGATTGATAGGCAGATAGATGACCTTTTAGGCCCAACAGTATTACAGTCCACATCTGTTCCTAGGGGATATCGTTCACTTGCCGATTCTATGAGACCCATTGAACCGATTATAGATCCTCCATTAACACCCCACAACCCAGGTCAAGATACCACCTGTACCACCTCTCAGGTTATGTCTGTGCCTAATCTTCCCAGGTCTTCTGCACCTGAGATTCAATCTTCAATTTCGGTTTCGTTTATACCTTCTAGTGTCGGGGGTCAACCCCCAGTATGACCTACGTTATCTGACACCGGAATTGTCCCTAGTCAAGGACATACCTCTAACATAGAACCATCTATATTTTATGTCCCTCCCACCCATACTACTGTGGTTAATCCCCCATCCAGTTCAGGTCAACCCTCCGGGGCACAACCTGTAACCATTCAATCTTCTAGAGGTTATGGTTATCAAATACCTGTAGGTAATATTAATCATCCACCCAATCCTACAGGAATTCCATACCCTAGTAATGATTTTACACCATGGGGGAAACCCAACTGGTCTTACATGCTAGCTATGGGGGGGATACCTATACATACTACGGGAGGTGGCAGAGGACCGCCTTATGGAGGTCCTCCCCCTGGGGGGGCTAATGATCCCAGAGGCTATGGAAACTTTCCTCCATATGGTCCTGGTGGCCCTAGTGGTCCTGTGGGACCTAGTGGCTTTCCTCCTTCTAGCCCTCCTCCTAGTGGTTTCGGCAGCTCTGGAAGTTTACCTCCCCCTGGTGGCCCTGGAGGGTCTGGTGGTCCACCTCCTGGTGGTCCTAGTGGTCCTGGTGGTCCTAGCAGTCCCGGTGGTCCTAGTGGTCCCGGAGGCCCTGGAGGCCCTGATCCCAGAGGCCCTGGTGGTCCTAGCGGTCCTGATCCCGAAAATAAACCCCCTACAAGTGGATCTTCTAGTAGTTCTTCGTCACAGCGACCTATTTATCATTCCACTTATGATCCTACTGGTAATTAAATGCCATATCAATATTACCAATATGTGCAGCCTAAATGATAGTTACCTTTCTTATCAAATTTGGACTTACCTTATTTGTCCAAGTTGATTAATGACCCCATTCGACACAATCCCTCGTGGAGACCCATTCCAGTAAAGTTACCATCAGATATCCCAAAATTTGATGGGAAGCAAGGAGACGATCCGAAGAACCATGTGATGACATTCCATTTGTGGTGCTCTTCAAACTACCTCATGGATGATTCCATTCAGTTATGACTCTTTCAGTGAACTTTGACCGGTACAGCTGCGAAGTGGTACATTGAACTCCCACAACATTCATTTATGGATTTTGGCCTGTTGGAAACCGTGTTTCTCACACACTTTCAGCTCCCTATTTGTTATGAAATGGGTACTGATATTTTAACCTCTCTACGATAGAACACCTCCACCCACATTTTCAATCATATTCATGAGTCGAGAAGGCATAGAAGGATTATTAAGGCCCCTATTCCAGATCAGTTATTAGTTGATTGGTTCACCAAATTCCTGCTGCCTCCTATTGCCTGAGATGTGGCTATGGGCGGTGCCGTTATCGAAGAGTAGGCTATTAGTCAGGCTCAGTACCTATACTTGGTCTATTCCCAGTTTAGAACCCTTTATGACCTGATTCCTCAAGCTCCTCACCCCAACACTGATCCTTCCAAGCCACTAGCAGAAGTACCTATTGATGGGATTGTTGGTTCAATCTAGTCCCCATCAGTAGCGAAATCTACCAAGCAAACCCAAACTTCCACCCTACTCCTTTGATTCCCAAGGTTTTCACCGAGATCAATTCCATTCAAAGTACTCAAAACTCGGGTAATAATAAAAAGAAAGGTAAAAATCGAAATAAAAAACCTGGAAACCAACCGGAGACTCCAAGACCAACCGACAATGATAACGACAAAGGGAAAAGGAAGGAAAAATATCCCTATCTGCTATGTGGTGGTGACCACTTTTCAAAGGAGTGTCCTCGTCGGGACGAAATCTCACAGTTTTTGAAGTCTAATCCCACACCTGCAGTACTTACGGATCCTTTTCCCTCTCAACAACAACTAATAGACCACATGTCTAATCAAGGCCACTCTAGTTCATCAAAGGAAATTCATATGATGTCCTTAGATACCATCCATCTGCAAACTCGAAGTAAGAATTATGACAAACTCATGGATAAGAAAGAAGATCAATCTTCTTCAGAGAAAATTCCTTCTACTAGTTCCCCTGGGTCCTCTTCTATTGTCCCCTTATCTATCGAGAAGCCCACTCTCGACATGATTGTGCACCCACCTAAGAGTACTCTTCGAAAGGTAGTATTTAACCCTAATGCCCGAGCTGCTCAATTTTATAATGTGGTTGAAGATCTCGCTCAGGCACCTTGTGCAATGTCTACCCTAGAAGTGCTCTAAAGTTTCCCTACATAGCGCAAAAACCTATTAACTGCATTAGTAGCTTTAGACCCGGATAACACCAACTTGATTCATTTCACTGTTGAGAACTATAATTCTAGGTTACCACATAAACTTTCTTTTCAAGTCATTACGAAAGTAGTTGGAAAGAAAGTTTTTCAAACGATACTAGATGAATGAGCTTCAACCTTCGTTTTGTCTCTGTCTTGTTGGAAATCCCTTGGCTCTCCCAAGCTTGTCACATCACCTACAACACTCAAGGCCTTTGACAGATGGGGTTTCCAACCCCATGGTCTCATATCAGCCCTAGCGGTCGAGATGGGGGGAAAAACCGTTTCCATTCAAGTAGAAGCGGTAGATGCCCCTTTAGATTACAATCTCCTTCTAGGACGAAATTGGTTCTATGCTATGACTGATGTTGCTTCAACAGTATTCCGAACCATCCAATTTCCACATCTGGGGAGAATTGTTACTATTGTACAGCTTGATTTCTGTACGCCGGATGTTACTATCTCCACGGCTCATAACATCCCCATGTTAGGCCAGTCCCCTCCTCCTTACCAGTCGATTGGGGTAGGCGTGTTGAAGGATTCATCCCTCATGGGATTTTTTCCACCCACTCCTCCTAGCACGGATTCCACGTCAGTCCATATGATCACCTCATTTGATTGTGAGCCTAAGGGTAAACATGTTGTTGAGTCCACCTCGTTGAGTCCACATGAAGCTATGTATGACACCATTCAAACCTTTTTCGATGATCACACTGATCCTTACCATTTACCATACTGGTTAGAACCTTCTCTCCCTACTCTAGATTATCTCTCTGAGACTTTTCCTTTCGACGAGTCCATCATAGAGATCATGAATACGAAGGATCACCATCATAGTTCTATGTTCCTCCCCAATACCAGTTCGGTTAGCCATCATTTTGCATCCTTATTTCCTACTGATATTGTCAACATACCCCAAAGTCCTATATTGTTGCAAGATACAGATTCTGAAGGAAACCTTTGCAACATTACATAGACGAACCCGATTGACATATCAGCCAAGCCTGATACTATCGAGCACGATCATGTTGGGTAGAACTACTCCACAGATGAATCTAAAGCCTATAAGGCACTTTTTAAAGAGTTCTGTGATATTTTTTCCTAGTCCTATGAAGAGATTCCAGGGATTGACCCATCCATTGTGGTCCATGAGATTTAAACCTATCCCTCAGCTAAACCTATCAGGAAAAAAATAAGGCAAGTCCATCCTCGGAAGGCCGCAGCTATAAAAGATGAAATTGAGAAACTTCTGAAAGCTAGGTTTATTTATCCTGTACCCCTAATGGAATGGGTATCAAACATTGTCCCTGTCAACAAAAAGCAGGGCACCATTAGAGTTTGTATCGAATTTAGGGATCTCAGTAAAGCTTGTCCCAAGGACAACTTTCCTACCCCGCACATCAATCAAATTATCGACAACTGTGCTGGAAGTGTCATCTTTTCATTCATGGATGGCTTCTCTAGCTATAATCAGATTGAGATATTACCCTCCGATTAGCATAAGATGACATTCATTTCCCATGGGGAACCTTTGCATATAAGAAGTTACCATTTGGCTTGAAAAATGTTGGAGCCATGTTCCAGCGTGCGATGTCCTATACGTTTCACGATATTAGACATATTATTGAACCATAGCTTGACGACCTCCCTACTCACTGACAGCAACGGGAGGACCACCCTAGTAATCTTAGAGAGATATTCCTGAGATGTCGTCATTATAATATACGGCTCAATCCGCATAAATGTGTTTTTTGCATTGAGACGAGACATCTGCTAGGATTTGTGGTGTCCAAAGATGGCATCCGAATCGATCCTTTGAAAATTACCACCATTCTTGATCTACCAGCCCCAACTAATCTCTTTGAACTCCAAATTTTGCAGGGGAAGGAAAACTTTCTTCGTCGTTTCGTGTGCAATTTCACAGAGAAAACACACGGTTATATGTGTCTCCTAAAGAAGAACACACCATTCTTCTAGGATGACCAGGCCCAATGCGCCTTTGATAATCTTAAGCACGCTCTGACTCATTCACCTGTGATACACCCCCCTGATTATTCAAAGGACTTTCTCTTGTTTATTGCTGCCTATGCTACTACCATCGCTATGGTCTTAGTGCAGGACAATCTCCACGATCAGGAGCACATGATTTATTACGCTAGTAAGAATATCCTAGATTCTGAAACTCGTTATTCACGTTTGGAAAATTTAGCATTGGCCATGGTCATTATTGTACAAAATTTTCGTCATTACATTCTGCTCTACGCTACCACCATATTGGCAGACCAGAACCCAATGTACTACATCCTGACTCATCAAGTGCTCGGGGGCAAGTACTCCCATTGGATTGTCATACTTCAGGAGTTCGATCTGGAATTTTCCAAGGCTACATCAAAGAAATCCTTGGTCTTTGCAGAGATTATGTGTGATCTTCCCTATGCTTCAATGGAATCTGAGCCCAGCGATTCATTTCCGGATGAATTCCTGTTCCTGATAAGCACTACTAATCCTTGGTATGGATATTTTCTTATATATCTCCAAACACAACATTTTCAGCTACATTTATCTCATGATGATCGTCGTCGTATCCTTCACCATGTGAAATACTATCTCATCCTGAATGATACATTGTATAGACGTGGGATTGACTCTATTCTCTGGCGATGCCTCACTCATGAGGAGGATGAATATGTGTTGAATGATTTCCACTCTGGAGCATGTGGAGGTCATTTATCTAGGATGACTATAGCCCAGAAAATCCTTCGCGCTGGCTATTTCTGGCCTTCTATCTTCAAAGATTGTCATGAGGCTGTTAAGAAATGCCCACCTTGTCAACACTTCTACCCGAAAAATCCCACCCATCCTGCTCTGCTACACCCCGTCATTGTCGTTGGCCCATTCTCCAAATGGGGGATCGACTTCATGCATTGTAATCCTACCTCAGCCGAGGGGCATGGTTACATCATCGTAGCCGTTGATTATTTCATAAAATGGGTTGAGGCCATGCCTACATATGCAGAAGATGGTAAGACTGCCGCTCTCTTCTTGTTCAATCATATTATAGCTATATTTGGAGTTCCGTAGTCCATCGTTACTAATCACAGATCCCATTTCCGTAATCAGATGATGGAGGAAATGAGTGCCAAGCTAGGTTTTTGCCATGAAAACTCTACGCTGTATTATCCACAAGTTAATGGTCAGGTAAAGGCCATTAACAAAGTTTTGAAAACTATGATTCGTCGGATGGTTGGAGATCATAAATCCAACTGGAACCACATTCTTTTCTCCGCTCTTCAGTATTATCGGACTTCAGTAAAAACAGCCAGTGGTTTCACGCCATTTCAGCTTGTCTATGGACTTGAAGCTGGCTTACCGATCCAATGTCAGATTCCATCTTTACAACTTGCCGTCGAACTTCTACCAGACACTTCCGTAGAGGAAGAAATATTTTCGTACTTTAGTAACCTTGATGAGACTTGCAGAGATGCTTCCTTGGCTAATGAGGCACATAAGAAACATGTCAAGGCGCAGTATGATAAATTCGTCCAACCTCATGTCTTTAACGAGGGTGACCTAGTCTTGACTTATGATCAGAGATATGACAAACTAGGGAAGTCTAAGTTCGAGTCCATGTGGTATGGACCTTTCATTATTTCTAAGGTGTTAGAGAAAGTAGCTTACGAGCTCGTTGATTATGATGGAATCCCGTTGGGGAAACCTCGCAATGGGTTGTACCTGAAAAGGTACTATGCCTAGGTCTTTCTTGGATAGTATCTTGTATATATGTATATTGATTGGCTTTCAGTGTGCTTTTATTATTTTCAAGATGGTTTTGAGTTTAGTGTCCACATCTATTTATACCATGTTTTGGTCATGCAGATGGCTTTCTACGGCTTTGCTGATGGTACTTGCCACCACACCTTGAATCTCGCCTCAGCTGCTTGGGTTCTCTATTCCCCAGCTGAAGATTTGGTCAGTTTAGGAGTGCTTTGTATAGGTCCCACTACTAATAACATCACCGAGTATGAAGCAGTCATCGGTCTTCTAACTGAAGCTACCTCCCAGGATGTTCGTGATCTAGTAGTATTGATGGACTCATAGCTCATGGTTCACCATTTGAATCATTTCTACACCATTAGGAACTCGATACTCCTCCACCTGTTCCGGAGAGTGTGTTTACTAGAAAGGTCATTTGAAACTATTACTTATAGGCATGTCCCTAGGGAACATAATGTAGTTACCGAATCATTGGCTAACTACATCCTAGATTGGCATATTACCCATTCATGATGTTAAAATCAAACATGGTACATTGTAAATAAACATTTAGAAACACATAAAACTCATAGAAAACATATTTTCCATTTGAAACATATAAACACCGTGTAAAAGTCTATATATATATACATATATATATATATATATATATATATGAAAAAGTTTACAAAAATAAGGTCCCGAGACCTCCTCTGAAGCATGTAGGATTTCAGGAAAAATCATCATACAAAATATTGAATCTATCAGCTTTCAATACATGTCTCATACACTTGTGGTGCTCGTGATAGCACATCACTACTCGAGCTACCCTGCGTAGTAGCCTACTGAATCGGCTCAGTACTCCCACTATGGATCTCTGATATCTCATCGGGAGGTCATCTATGTCAGCATCTGGGATGTCCAAGGTCAGCCTCTCCAGGTTCTCCTCCAACTCCCTGGTGATATCATCACCATGTGGTACGAAGTGAGCTCCAGCTTGCCTATCCAATGGAGATGCTCCTCCAGGTCACGCTACTCCAACATCTGCATGAGAATTTATAGGTCTCGTCACTTAACATAAAAAATATAAAACTTTAAAAAACATAAAAACATTTCATTCATTTTAGGGTTTCTTGCTTCTTACCGATATCGCCCCACTGACCACCAGGTGGGAGTGGTAGGTCAAGATCTCCGGTGAAGTCTGTGCCTGCGTAAGCGTAGACCTCAACCATGAGGATCTGATCTCGGAGCCATCTAAAGAATATATCGTCGAACTTCACTCTTCCCCTACCTGCTCCTATATGAGCCATTACCTAGACCCACCTCAGCATATGGGGGTCCCGTGCTCTCAAAATCCGGAAGACCACCTGAGGTCTCATCTGTGGAACCTGTTCGAAGAAGAAGTAGGCTAAAATGCAACCAAATCCGAACTGCTTCAGCTCTCCCTACTGACACTTAGTCAGCTGATCCTTGAAGATTGGAAGCATTTCTTCTACCTAGTTGAACACCGTGGGTGCCATGGCCTCTATGGCATACGGCATGTGTGCCCTAAAATCCTGGTGCACACCCTGACTCCCAGCCACCCTCTGCATGGTAAACAAAATGGTCCGTTGGGCCCTATCCATCACTACTTTGATGGGGATCTTCTTCCCCGATGTACCTGTCCCTGGTGCACAGTGTCGATCTATAAGCTCTCTGGTAGTAATGTCCCTGCCACAGGAACCTGTCAGTGAGATGGGGGCACCCCGTCCCGAGACACCTGTCAAGAAGTAGATATCCTCTACTTCCACCGTAAGGATATGGGCCCCCACCTTGAAATACTACTGCTCTGGATTCCACATCCGCAGTATATGTTCCAGTAACCGCTCGTGTGACACCGTGCTTGGGGTCCGGAAGAACTTCAGGAGCCCACAGTCCTGTAATGCGGCAATACAACCCGCATTTCTCTCAGCAGTAGCATCCTCATTGTCATGCGTTCTTTCTTTCCATATCACCATGTTTTGAGCAACCTAGACCTGCCAAAAACAATAATGGCATGCATTAGAGTCTTCCCCAATCATTAAAAATCAAAGGAATGAATTTATGTTGCCCAAGCTATTAGTTTAACTTATCCACGGTCGGCATCACCTGTGCACTGTTGGAGACAGGCAGTGGCACCGCTTGTCCACTGTGTTATTGGCGCGGTTCTTGGGTGGTACCGCGTATCTCGAAAGGGATAGCTACGGTGCCTGCATTTTGGGTTTTATGGCTTGCCATATGAGCCCAAAACCCCACCAAATATCAAAATAAATGCTATTAGATGAAAGATAAAGGTATTAGCTGTCACCTGCAACTGACAATGCTGAAAACGGACGATGGAAACTCCCGGTAGAGGTAAATAGTGAAATGATTTGATTTTTTACTATTTTCTTAACTTATATAGGAATTTTTGGGTCTGACTTACTATAGTTTTGATATAAAATCATGTTTTAGACAAAATTTATCTGTCGTAATCCCTTAATGCTAGTTTTAAATGCATTTAACACTTGTTTCTAAGGCTATTGCAGGATAGGGAACTCTAGGAAAAAAACTTTGAAAGTTTGTTTATTGCTTTTTTGTACTTTCATAAAAGGAAAAAGGTCATCGAGCATTTATTACGACACTTTGTCGCGCTCGTTAAAATCTAGTATCAAATGTCCTAGTCCATTTCAAGTTTCTTTCCAGGCTCGTAAAAATCAACATTGTGTAAAGAAGCGTCATGGAGTCTTCTTTTCACATCTTTTTTCAGACTCCTTAAACATGAAAAGATCATTGAGTCCGTTTCCAAATATTTCCAGGCTTGTAAAAAGTGACATTGTGTAAAGAAACCTCATGGATTCCTCTTTAAATTCTTTTTAGGCTCCCTAAATACGAAAAGATTGTCGAGCGATCTTATCTTCTTCACGCTCGTTAAAGTATTTTAAGGGTCGTCCATCCGACGGTAGGTTATCTCTTTTTTGGTTTGGATAGGACTATTTACAAAAAAGGAACACTCCAACCAATCATGATTGGAAGAGTTCTCTAAGGTATGATTTTATACTTTTTCGGGCCTTAGAGACTAAATCATACAAAAAAGGACCCCTTTGGAGTCTTCTTCCGTATTTGTTCAGACTCTCTAAACATGAACGATGCTGAGTTTTCTTTCAGTGGACTCGTTAAATTAAACATTGAGAGACCCATTTTGGGAACGAACCCCTCCTCTCTCAGGTTCGTAAAACATATGAGTTTAGACTTGTCTTCCAACAAGCTATATCGAGTGTTTGTTAACCTCTTTGAACTCATAAAACTGAAAAGAGGCACTCATCGATCATGATGGGGGAAATGGGAAGGGAATCATTTTGCAAATAATGGCAGTTGTTTTTCATTACCTTTGAACATGGCACTTGTCTACACAATCATGTCAGTCAATTGGGTATTCAGCTGATCTCCATGATGATCCACTTTCATGAGTCATGTCACTCCTTTGAGTCTTTCAAAAGAATGCATTGTACACTGTTGCACTGTGTGTCTGTCCCGTCTAGTCATGCTGCCAAGTCTTTTTGTCATGTCGCCCAATGTTCAAAGGGGATTTGAAGAAGTTTTACCTCTGTAGTTTACACAGTCTTTGTCAGTATCTTTGAGTCAATCATATGGTTACTACATCCACATTATTCCAGAACTATGTTCTGAGTTTTTTGTCATCGATGTGGGACTCATCATGGCCCTCCTTCGACGAGACTGTTCCCGTCGACATCATCTCATTATCTGGGAAATAGTCTTAGAAACAATATTTAGTACCTTGAGATCTATATGCCTTAATGACAGATTCTCTCACTCTCAACATAGGTTCACATCATTGACCTTTGATCGAGAGAATCGACTGGGTGTTCGACATCAGGACACCTATTCACACTCAGTAGATTGTACTAGAGTACCTTGGGAATCATTGACATCAATGGTGATCTCCCTCGCACTTGTTAATGGTTCACATCATTGACTGGTAATCAAGTGGTTTCTACCATGTTTGAATTCAGATCATTGTAATCATATGGATAGAATCGTACTTTGTGGAATACGAGACGAAGATCATGGGTAGTTGTTTAAAAGCACTCATCGCTTTTCCCTAGGTTACAATGGAGTTTTGTATGTCTAGCATGGATCCACATTTGTATGGTCATGGCTATGCTCAAATTTGCGTCTGTATGGCATAGATCTACATTGTATGTCTGGTAGCTATGTCCAAGTTTGAGTCCTGTATCACATGGATCTACGTTGTATTCTAGTAGCCATGCTTGTTTATTCCTCTCATGGATCTGCCTTGTATTGGTCTACAGCCATGAGTTTGGTTACTTGTGTCTATGAGTCAACATATTGATGTACTACAGATGCCTACTTGACAACATGCTCCGATCAAGCCGACATCTTCATCTCATGGCGACGACTTGTTCTCTCAAAGCTCTCATTTATTGTATCCCTCTAAGACTCATGCTTTGGGGGGCATCCTGTTATACCAAAATCCTATCACCATCATGTGATAAGACATTTGACATACCTACTTGCCCTGAATCCCAACTCTTGGAGTGGAAACCCACTAAATATCAATCTTTCATGATCAAAATTCCCAGCACCGCATTTCCTTTGTTAGCCAAGAGCAGTACCTTGTCCATACCACCTATCCCTTGTTATCCACAAGCGGTGCCACTGCTTATGGCCCTTAGTCTATAAGCATTTCTTACCAGAACCGCTCTGTCATTGAAGGAGAAACGCGGTACCCTGGGTAAAAAGGGAAAAAGAGAAGTTTCTTGAGGCTTCTAGATGAAAAGCCTCATGTCCTCCCTTATCCCTACTGTTGTGGGTTAGTTGAGCTTGAGATCCCTCATCCTAGGATCTTAGAGGCCACCTCACCCACTTATCTCTTAACCATCCCTATCCATTTAGCCTTATAAATACAAGCTTATGGCCATGGTTGAGAGGGAGAACTCTTAAGGAAAATATCCCTAAGATGCCCTGGGTGGTCCTCTCGCTACTACGAATGAGAAGGGAGGTCTTCCAGATACGGATCCATGATGTGTTTAATATCTTGAAAAGCATAGGACATGGCGCGCTAGAATGTAGCTCCAGCTTTCTTTAAACCAAAGGGTAACTTTTGATAGGAAAAGGTCCCCCATGAACAAATGAATGTCATTTTATGCTGATCGACAGGAATAATTTCTATCTAATTCTAGCCATAAAATCCATCCATAAAAGAGAAGATGACGCTCCCAACACAGTTATCAATGATTTGATTGATGTGTGGAGTAGGGAAATTGTCCTTGGGACAAGCCGTATTTAAATCTCAAAAATCGATACAAACCCTAATAGTTCCCTGCTTCTTGGCTACAGTGTCAATATTAGACACACATTCTGTCAGTGATACGGGATAAATAAATCCTTCTTTCAGAAGTTTCTCCACTTTGGATTCATTAGCCGCAACCTTCCTAGGATGGACTTGACCTAGTTTTTCTCGGATTGTCCTTGCCATGGGATAAGTCTTAATTTCATGTACAATGATGGATAGATCGATCCCAGTCATTTCTTCTACGTCCATGCAAAAACATCTCAAAACTCTTTGAGTAGAGCTCTATAACTTTCGACTTCTTCGATTGAACATATCTGGCCTACATGAACATGTTCAATAGTTTCGGGCTTCACTAATATGTCAATGGTAGTTGTCTGAGTGATGTTACAAAGGTTTCCCTCAGAATCAGGTCCTTGTAACAGTACAGGCATTTGAGGGTTGTTAACAATATCAATAATAATGAGAGACACAAAATCAAAGTCTACCGAACTAGCATTGGGAAGGAAAGAGGATTTGTGGTGATGATATACCCATACAGGTTCATCTACACTCATGATCTCCATAATGGACTCATCCGATGGAAAAGTCTACGAGATATAGTCTAGAGTGGGGAGAGAGGGTTCTAGCCAATAGGGAAGGTGGTAAGGATCCAATGCCACTAGATGAATATCATCATAATGGACATTGGAAACAGATTCAATAGCATCATAGAGCGCTTTGTAAGGTCCTAGATAAGATGACTCAACAAATTCTTTACCTCTAGGACTGTGGCTAGTCGTGGAAATCATGTTCACAGTTGCCACCTTCATACTAGGAGGGGTTTAGGGGAACATTCCCATGAGGTTTGAATCCTTCAACATACCTAACCCAACCTATTGATAAGGAGGAGGGGATTGGCCTCGGATAGAAATATTATTTGTAGTGGGGGTAGTAAAATCTGGTGAACTAAAATTGAGTTGATTGACGGTCACAATATTCCCCAAATGAGGGAATCAGAGAGTCCAAAAAACTGTCGAAGCAACAGTCATCATAGAATAGAAATAGTTTCTCCCCAATAGCATATTGTAATCCAATGGAGCATCAACTACCTCCACTTGAATGGAAACATTCTTGCCCCCAAGATCGACTAAAAGGGTCGGTAATAGACCATGAGGTTGGAAACCTCGTCCGTCGAAAGCTTTCAAGGTTGTGGGTGATTTTGTAAGTTTGGGAGAACCAATGGCTCTCTAACAAGACATAGACAACACTGAGGTGGAAGCTCCTTCATCCAAAATGGTCCTGTGGACCTTTCTCCCAACTACTCTAGTTGCAATTTGAAACACAAGCTGGTGGGGTAATATGGACTTGTAATTCTCCACATTAAAATGAATCAAATTAGTGTTATCCGGGTCTAAAGCTCCTAAATTTGTCAACAATTTTTTGGGATATGTAGGACAACTTTGGAGTACCTCCAGGGTAGACATCACGCAAGGTGCTTGAGCCAAATATTCAACAACGTTGTAGAATTGTGCAACTCGAGCATTTGGATTAAAAATAGATTTCCAGAGAGTACTCTTAGGTAGGCGCAAAATAAATTCAAGGTTAGGTTTCTCAATAGTAATAGGACCATTAGATGAAGGTGGAGGAGAAGAACTAGTAGAGGGATGTTTATTGGGATAAAGGCCCTCGTCCTTCTTCTCTACGTGTTTGTCATATGACTGACTACGAGTAGTCAAGCTAACAGTTTGTGAGGACATAATTCAGATTTCTTCCATAGAATTAGAGGTTCCTTGAGAAGTAATATGATCGATCAATTGTTGTTAAGATGGAAAGGGCTTGGTATTGGTAAGCACCGCCAGTGTAGGGTTACTTTTCAAAAATTTACTAATTTCTTCATGATGGGGGCACTCCTTCATGAAGTGGTCACCACCACACAATAGGAAAGGATAATTAGCCTTCCTCTTGCCTTTATTGTCGTTCTATGGGGTCGTAGCCTTGGGATTCTCCTGTTGGTTTCCATTTTTTTTATCTTTTCTTTTTCCTTTCTTCTTATTACCGGGTGTCTGCGTACTTTGAATAACGTTCACCTCAACAGAAACCGTAGGATAAGAAGTAGTAGTATTAGAAGTACTCTTTTGCTTGGTAGGCTTAGTTGCTAACGAGGGTTGTATTGAACCCACAACCCCATCAACAGGAGTCTCTCCAGGTGGCTTGGTAGGGTCTGTGCTAGGATGAGGATCCTGAGGGATTAGATCCTACAAAGTTTTGGACTGGGAATAAACCAATTCCAGATACTGAGCGCGACTGATATCCTGCTCTTTTGTAACAATACCACCCATAGCCACATCACGGAAAATGGGAGGAAACAAGTATTTTGTAAACCAATCAGCCAACAATTGGTCTAGGATGGGAGCTTTAATAATTATTCATCGTCTCCTCCACTCATGAATATATTAGATATATGCATGTAAGTATTATGAAGAAGTGATGTCAAAAGATCTGTACCAATTTCGTAAGGATGGGCAGCTAGAAATGAGTAAGAAAAAATGTTGCCAATGAGTTGAAGTCCACAAATGAATGTTGCAAAAGCTCAATGTACCACTTGGAAGCCATACCAGTCAAATTTTGATGGAATAGCCTCAAACGGACTGAATCATCCATCAAGGAGTTAGAAGAACACCACAGATGGAATGTCATAACATGATTTTTGGGGTCTTCTCCTTGCTTCCCATCAAACTTTGGGATATCTGATGGTAACTTAACAGGAATTGCAGGCCATAAAGGGTTATGCTGGATGGGGTCATTGATCAACTTGGACAAATCAGGCAAGTCCAAAGTTTCCAAAAAAGGAAGTTGTCAATTAGGCTGTATATAATGTTAATACTGATATGGAATCTGTATACCAGTAGGACCATAGGTCGATTGATACGCTGGATGTTGGGGATTTGGATTCACAGATGATCCTCCCGAAGATCCACTAGATGGAGGCAGGTCTCCAGGAGGAGAGTTTCCTCCAGGTGGTCGTGGTGGTGGTCCTCCAGGTGGTGTACCCCCATAAGGTGGTCCTCTAGGTGGTGGTCCTCTAGAAGGTGGTCCTCCAGAAGGTGGTCCTCCAAAAGGAGGTCCTCTAGAAGGTGGCCCTCCAGAAGTTGTCCCCCAGGTGGTGGTCCCCTAGAAGGCGGTCCTGTGGGTGGTGGTCTCCCAGAAGGTGGACCTCCACCAAGTGGGAATCCTCCAAGCAGGCCTCCACCAGGAGGCCCTCCAAAAGGTCGGCCACCATAACCTCCAACAGTATTCATAGGTATCCCTCTAGGCATAGGAATATATGACCAATTAGGTTGCCCCCATGGTGTAAACATGTTTTGGGGGTAAGGCATACCATGATACACCATTCCTGTAGATGTAGGTTTAAATTTCACATTGCTCACAGATGGTTGATTTCCCAGGTAACTATAACCCCAAGAAGGTTGATTAACTACAAGTTGTACCCCTGAGGGTTTTCCTGTACTAGAAGGAGGGGTAACCACTTTGGTTTTCAAGGGAGTAACTATGACTGCTAACTATCCTACAGTAGGGTTCTATCTTGCACTGGAAATGACTCCACTAACTAATGATGCAACTTGAGTTGGGGGTTTCCCCCCAGTGGTAGAAGATACAGGAGATCCAGAAGCAGAACCATGATTTGGAACTATAGTAATAGGGTTGGAGGGTTGAAATGGATCAGGAACTATTGAACCTCGAGCGGGTGATGTTAAACTAGGAGCTACTTGAGACGACGAAAATGGACAGTATCTGGGAGGGGTTGTTTCCAAAAGTTGGGCTAAAAGAGCCGACACGAATGCATGATGAGAAATAGGCAAAGCGATAATGTTCGCAAGGTTTTAATGAGCATCACGCAAACAATCAATAGATGGTTGGAGCCTTCTAAACACTTCCTCATTCGATGTAGGGCTAACAAAGGATGGTCTAGTAGTCCTGAATTCGGAAATAGCTTGACCTAAAGAAGTTCTCCAAAAAGGAGCATTAGGGCCATATTCTGCCCACCCCCCTCGGTCTTATCAAATGGGTGATCAACAACCCATTTTGATGAACCAACATGACCTTCCATCAGAAAATGAAATGCAGTATCATCCATATGAGGTTGTTCGACCAAAGGGATTATCATACATAGTGAATTCTTCCCCAAATTCCACAACTGGATTCCCTTCCACATGAGAATCGGTCATGGCACCTTGGTCTATGGATTCCATTGGGATCTCTCCTACAATAGGAGGAAGGTCAGGTGGTAAGCCTTGAACCTTTTGAGATCATCTCAAAGGTAACTCAACCAGATTATTGGTCATTAAAAACCTAACCTAGGGTTTGAAACTAGAATCACACACAAAACTACTCATACGCAAGCTAAAGGTCACAAGAAAACTTAGGTGATAAGAGGGGCTGATAAAAGCCTGTTCCTCACTAGGATTGTCAAGTATTTTCAACTCGTGATATACCACAGGGTCCAACAATAAAGAATGACAAGGAGGATTGGGCCCATACCCTTTCCTGAATACCCAATTACCTGGACGGTATGTGCATAGTAGCTCCCCGAGTGTTGTTCTCGGTGTATTTCTCCGACAAGAAGGCCAAAAGGATTTTCTCAGTTGGTTTAGGGAATCCTAGAGGGGTCTATCGATATATGCAAGGTACATGGGAGATCAAATCTGTGATAGTGTTGTCTAATGCACAACCATTCAAAAGGGGGCCTTTTGATGTACAATCAAGTACATGAAGTACCTTTCTATATACCGCAAGGGTATGTGAAAGGTTGTTCGATATATCAACGGTACGTGGAAGAACCACATAGTTCCATGGATGCAGTAGAGGAAACATAATGACAACTCCTATGTTTTAAGAAGTCAGAACACGTCTCTACACTATCACTCAAGTTACTAAAAATTTTAACCTAAAAATAGTGTTAATTTTTATCTTGAACAATTAGGTGAATGCATGAGGTGTGGACAGAAAAGTAAAACCATGCAGCATGATATGGAATTTTTTCACTTTATCGTTCGAAGTATGCCCTACTTACAGGAAGGAGAGAGTGATTTAATTATGTTTCTAAACCAAAATCCCAAACAATTACACTGAACTTATCTTTCAAAAATGAAAACAAGCAACATACTTCTACTGACTGAAACTTGAAAGCGAAAAGAAGCACAATCTCTTTTCAAAAAATGAAAGACAATACTACTATTTGGCACACTAAGCACTTTTACAATTCTTCAAATATGAAAATATATAACTTATAATTATGATATATTTTTTGCAAGAAAAGAACATAAAAAGAAAAGAAGAACGTGAATGCCTGAAAGTTTGTGAAAATAATCAAGGATTCAATGGTTCATCTTCAAATAGAACTATGATCAAATCTCAAATTTTCTTTTAATCAAAAGCAAAAATCAATCTTTCATGAACTTATGAAGAACAAAAACGAATAATCCAAAAGAAAAAGTTTTCCTCTCAACTAATCTAACAGTAAAAAGATATCTGACTACATTGACTTCCAAGCACTTGTTCGAAAACCAAACCCAAGCATTAAAGTAGTTGAACAGATGAAAAAAACCTAGCTCTTTGAACCAAAACAAAATAAGTCTTTACCACTTTCAAATTTTTAATTTAACAGTCCAAAACTCAACTGTGAAGCCAAAAACACACACATAAAAGAAAGCAACCCTAACTAAGATCTGAAATTACAGGGGTATCAAAACCCTACCTGGCATCGCTTGCAGAAGGTTGGTGATAGAGCGTTACCACCTAGGCACTACCTTTTTTCCACTATGACAAAGCGATGGCACCGCTTGTTAACCATTGAGCATGCACGGTGGCACCACCTATTGTCCTCACTGAATGCACGGTGACTCCTGTAGGTTTCAAAACAAAACAAAACAAAAAAGTGGTGAAAAAGAGAAAGTTAAGTATTAAAACACTGGCATCAAATCATGAAAATTATAGGAAAATCAAGCATAGAAAGCAGATGTGTCTTAAATCTAAGTATATTTGGTCAAACTAAACCAAAATCTCACTAGAAAACTAGTAGATCTATCCACTAAATGGTTGAAGTTTGGATACAGACAAGAGTTTGAAAACCAAGAAATATCAGATGTGTTGAATGTCTTCCCTAATATGGTCACCAGATTTGTTGCTAAAAATTATCACCTCTTGCTGACAAAAGTTGTTTCCCTGGGTCTGAATGGTTCAAATCTAGAACAACTGAGTGATAACAAGGATGGAAACTCCCCCTAGAGCTTATAGATATCCGGAATGAATCTTTGATCTGTTATATAGAGTGATGTATCAACTTTTGTCTCCACATATGTACCTACAATGAACACATCAAACAACAAGCAAGATCAAAAGTGCCATAAAATGATCTAAAGTTCTATATTAGCGACTAAGGAATCCAATAATAAAATGAGTGATTGTAACACAATACATTTTATGGGAAATGAACCATTTTTGTATTAAAATGAAGAAGAGAGATTACAACCATTTGCCTTAGTTTTGTGATTCTCCTTCACATGCCATATCTTGTCCTCAAAGATCCAACTTTCCTTCACTATTCTCACCCTATATTTGGCCAGAATCTCAGTGCAGTGGCATATTTGTTCTCCCCCTTCCCATGGAGGATGAACCAGGTTTTATAGGCCTTGGGAGGATACAGATGGTTGAGGAAAAGGTGGATGAGGTGGAAGGGAAATACTACTAGCGGTGATCTTGAGTCCAGGTGGTCCACAAGAGTAGGGATGAGGGTTCCATGAAGTCTTCCTTCGAGAAGGTTCATGAATATTCTTTTTTTCCATTGAAAACTTGAGCACCGCTCTTCCACTATGTAGATGGCAGAGCATTACCAAGGTGGAACCTCTTATTGTTCAAAGGGAAAAGGCGGTGGAACTACTTATTGTCAAGAGACAATAGGTGTTACTGAAGAGGGTAACACTTATTGCATAAAAGGCAAAGGCGGTGGTGGACTTAAATATAAAAAATAGGAGTCTGGGCCAATGTCAAACTTCTCATTTTGGGAATCGAGGGAAATTTCTGATGTTTTGGGCCTCAACACATGATGGTGATGAGATTTATGTGTAACATGGCATGGATTACTATTTTCCACCTTCTTGTACATCTACCTTTCTGGTTTTGGTTCAAAAATTACTACTTTGAAGAAACTCTTCATGGATGTATTGTATTTATGTAAAAATCAAAGTGTAAATTTGCAAAAAGTGGGCTTATTAAAATGCATGCCATAGTTTGTACATTGGTAAATAATTGAAATTAAAACCATAGGGCTGAATCAAGATACATTTTTCACAAAAACGCTTTAATATTCCTAAAATAATGTGTCATTTCTTCCAAGATGCAAAGTTTTCTTTTTTGGACCCATCTTTACCCACTTTGGTAAAATGCACACCCCCCACTCATTATTGGGTTTTTTTGAGTGATTTAAATTGAAAGTGGTGTGGATTACTATTTTACATATTATTATACATCCATATTTCAAATTTGGGTTCAAAAATTTCCTGCTTTAAAGAAACTCTTCACGAATGTATTGTATATATGTAAAAAACAAAGTGTAAATTTGCAAAATTGGGCTTAGTAAAAAGCATACCATAGTCTGTACATTGGTCAATAAATGAAAGTAAAACAATGGGGATGAATATAAATGCTTTCTTCACACAAACATATTTTATATTCCTAAAATGATGGGTCATTTTCCCACAATGAATCTGCCAAGATGACAATTTTCTTTTTTGGACCCATCTTTACCCACTTCGGTAAAATGCATGCCCAACTTTCATTATTGGGTATTTTTTAGTTATTTAAATTAGAAGTGGTGTGGATGAATATTTTCCACCTTCTTGTACATCTATATTTCCATTTTGGTTCAAAAATTGCTTTCATTGAAGAGACTCTCCATGGATGTCTTGTATTTATGTAAAAAGCAAAGTGTAAATTTGCAAAAATAGGCTTAGTAAA
This sequence comes from Pseudotsuga menziesii, assembly GCA_001517045.1. Classification (NCBI taxonomy): domain Eukaryota; kingdom Viridiplantae; phylum Streptophyta; class Pinopsida; order Pinales; family Pinaceae; genus Pseudotsuga; species Pseudotsuga menziesii. The sequence continues at coordinate 416,957 of LPNX011168163.1, forward strand.
ATGCATGTCATAGTTTGTACTTTGGTCAATAATTGAAATTAAAACTACGGGGATGAATCTAGATACATTGTTCATAAAAAACTCTTTCATATTCTTAAAATGATGGGTCATTTTCCCACAATGAATCTTCCACGATGACGGTTTTTCTTTTTTAGGGCCATCTTTACCCACTTCGGTAAAATGCATGCAAACCCATCATTATTGGGTCTTTTCGAGTGATTTAAATTGGAAATGGTGTGGATTTAATTCTCCACCTCCAAACGGATCTAGATATTCAATGATCTTCCATGTTCTCCTCTAGGTCCACCCCGCCTACATGATAATTACCTCAACCGAAGTGTCTTTAAGTCAAGCACAAGCCTTCATGCAAGTAACCAAGCGTGCTTGTGTCATTTGGGGATCAACACCCTCCTCTAAGGTTCCCAATAGTCCTACTCCAAAGAAATTCATTCACACTTGTAGGCAACTGACCTCCATGTGGCCATCATGAATATGTCACCAAGCTCCACAAGTCTCTAACACTCCAAGGAAGAAAGCCAAAAAAACACCAAGATGAGGCCTAACAATCAATGAAAATCGTGTATATGTCCATGATGACACATCCAAGGTTCATCCATAAACCATTCACCTCCCATGACATGAATCATCCCCAATCATCATGTAAACACTTTTGGAGTAAACTCGAAAGCTAACAAACACTTATATGACCTGAGAGGAGGTTTGGAGCAAGTGGGATTCATAATCCTTGAAGAAATTCGTGTTGCATAACATTAGCAATATTGAGCTTGTTGGAATTGAGGATGGAGGCCTTTATTTGTATATCTTCTTAGAGCCAATATTGAGCTTGAATGAAAAACCACATAAGTGTGAATATGATAACTCAAAGTATGTCCAATGACTCTTCACTTGGATGAATTGGTTCCACTATTATGGGTGTTAGTTGACCAAAAATCTTCTTGAATGGTTGGTATCATTGAATGGGCCCATGGAATTGCCAAAATCCCATTTCTACAAACTAAATGTTTTAGGTTACATCGATGCACAAGAATCCCACAGACCCACAATGTTTTTTCTATTATAGAAACATTTATAAACGTGGATTATTGGACTTTCAACGAGCGTTGAGTGGTGTGGGTTGAACACCGATTATCCAAAGAATACTCGAAGTTAGTTCGATGGATCATTTGTTTTGCTCAATGCAATTGTGGATGTCTATTTTTGGAATTTCCATCAACATTCGGTCTGCATTGTGAACATCTCTTTTCAGACGCTAAACCAACGTTAAGTGTACTTTGCAAATGTTTATTTTTGTGTGTTAAATTGGCATTTAAGTATACTTACAAACCGTCTATTTTTAAACATTTAGTGGACGTTTGTTAGACGGTAAACTGACATTTTATTTGATTTGCAAACATCTCTTTTCATATGTTTTTTGGAAATTACTTCCATGTCATTTAACGTCCCTTTTTTTAGATTCAACCAACATACTATAATGTGGCTTTACATACATTTAATCCACGTTTTTAAAGGTGAATGAAGTTAAAAAGATAGTCTTTGACGTCTCTTAAGAAACACTAACTACATTGCTAGGAATTCTTAAGTGGCATTTTTAAAAGTGGTTGAAGCTATAAAAAAATAGTCTTAGACGTCACTTGGAATTGTTAAACGACAAATTTCTTGTGATGCCTTAGTGACGTGTAAAAGCACGACTATCTGATGCAAAAAAGTGTGGAACAGGGGTCAAATTTGGAGTCATGTAGTAGTACAAGCAAATAAAAGGGGAGGACAAACCGTGCATCCAAGATCAAACATTGGACTCCAAAAAAGCTCTAGACTATTGAATCATATTCTAAAAGTATTTAAATGGAAAGTGAATTGTTGAATAAATTGTCTCAAGATATTTATAAAAAAATTGCATAGCATATAAAAAAATGAAAGAAATATTAAAATATATTTCAAGGAGAACCGTCTTTTACACTTAGTTTTCATCTCTTGATTTGACCTTTCTTTTCTCCACACTCAGATGGTCTCCAAGATTTTGTTGTAGTTTCTTCTTCTAGATTCTTTTATTCCTTAACTATCATGAATCTAGGCCTAAGTGATCTCTTAGGAGTTTGGACATATGAGGGGAGTATAGGTTGGAAACCTTCCAAAGGAATGTACAAAAATTTGGCAATATGATCAAACCCTAACATAAACTAATTCCACTTATGATTCTAATGGCAGTAACTAAGTCTCTTGAGCTTGAATTTGATTTCTTATGCATATTTCCATCTCCTTTAGAATGCAAATTTGGTTTCCAACCTAAACCACATACCTACCCCTTTATTGTACCTCCACCAATATATATCCTCCTATATTTGATGTTGTTTACTCCACCACAATGTCGATCTAGTCACCCCATGTCGTACCTCAACAATTGTGTGCTCACAATTCCTTATTTGCCTCTTAAGGTCCACAATTTCACACATCATGCATCTCTTACTCCTACATTGTTCCATTATAGAACTTGTCTCCAATCCAAATCCCTACAGCTTTCATATAGTGTGCCTCCATTATCGTGATCCTTGTCTTAGTGGGGGAGATAATCTCTCCAAGCCCCCTCATGATGCATGTATCCCACAACAGGGGTGATGGAATTCCATGAAGTGGACAAGGGAAAAAATAGATCCCAAGAATCCAATTTTATCCAACACTAAGGCACATGTGTCCACACATCCTTCCATTTAATTATCATTATCAATGGACTATTGAAACATATTATACAACTTGATGAGAACTATCAAGATTTCTCATTTTTTATAGGTTGCATTAGTGGCTATTTTTACCCCAAATCAAAAAGTGGTGCTACTAGTAGCACCCTTTTTTCGTGGCTAAAATTACGACTTTTTGGAAATTCCCAGTCGGTTTGTTTTTGTTTTTTTCATTTTTTGTTCTATTTTTATTTTTTTGTTTTTTTTTTAAATTTTTTATTCTAATTTTAATTTTAAATTAAAAATTTTGCTTTTTAATTTTTTTAATTGTATACTTTTTTTGTTTTGTACTTTACAAAATGTTGTTTTTTCTTTTCTTTTTTAATATTTTTAAATATTTGTGTTTTTTTTCAAATTTATTTTAAAAATTTGGGCATTTTAAGGATTTGGAGGAGGCTAATGTTAGACATTTTAAGAAGGTTTATAGAAACAATGCTTCTAGCAATATTAGTGCTCAACTGAAGAAAAATTCAGTGGTGGATTGGATAAGAAAGCCAATATAGACTTTTACTAATTCCAACATTATTTGGAGGGGTTTGGTTAGATATTTTCCTTGTATGGGAGCATGACCCTCTTGGAAGGTTGGTAATGGATTGTAGGTATATATTGGAATTGATAAGTTTGTGGGTGGGGAATGTTCTTATAGGCTTTATGACACATAAAGTATTTACAGGATTTAAATATCCAGGTGTTGGCACAGGTTAAAAGAATTGGATTTCTTAGTTCATCCTATTCTTATTGGCTTCATGCTTCTGATTTGGGGATCGGTGGTGAAGATGCAGAGGAATAGAATAGATAGATTCTAGGTTCTCCTTCTTGTTGTTAAAGGATTGAGAAAACTAATTGGTATGGCTAAGGTGGACAAGAAAATTGTGGGAATTAAAGTTTCTCCTCATCATTTCATTATTCATCTATTATATGTAGATGATGTACTATTGTTTGGGAATGGAACTATTGAAGATTGGATAGATTTCTTGAATATTATTAGTATATTTTTTTAAGCATAAGGATGGAAGTAAGTACCCAAAATATATATGTTTTTTATAAAATAATATTTCTTATGAAGTATTGAACCATATTCATAATCTTTTTCCCTTTCATATTGATCACATTGATGTTGGTCTTAACTACTTTGGCTACTTTATAAATCCTAGTTGTTATAATAAAGAGGATTGGGTATGGGTTCTTAGGAAAGTGCAAAGAAAATTAGTAATTGGCCATTTAGATGGCTCTCTCTTGGTGGAAGACTCATCCTGGTGAAATTAGTACTAGAAAGAACTCCAATTTACTAGATTTCACTAGATAAGATCCATGTTTCTATTATCCAGGGAATTGGAAAAAGAATGATACATTTTCTGTGGGTTGGGAATCACTTTAGTAACAATTTTTATCTTGTCAATCGGGAAAATAATTATATTCCAAAAAAGATGAGTGGGTGGGGCCTGAAGAATTTGGATTGGTTCAATTCTTCTCTTAGCTTAAAAAGTCTATGGAGGATATTACTTGGATCAGGACTCTAGAGTGAAGTACTCAAAGATAAATATCTAAAGAAAAAATTAGTGGTGGATTGGATAAGGAATCCAATAAATAATTTTACTAATGCCTCCATTATTTGGAGGGGTTTGGTAAGATATTTTCCTTGTATGGGAGCATGGTTATTTTGGAAGGATGGTAATGGATTCTAGGTATATATTAGAATTGATCCATTTGTGGGTGTGGAATGTTTTTATAGGATTTCTAACACTCTTTTAAAGTATTTATAGGATTTCTAACACTCTTTTAAAGTATTTTTAGGATTTAAATATCTAGGGTTTGTCTTAGGTTAACATAATTGTATTTTTTAGTTCATCATATTCTTATTGGCTTGAATCTTATGATTTGGGGATGGTTGGTGAAGAGGCAGAGGAATAGAATAAATACATTGTAGGTTTAAATCAATCAATCATAATACTTAATGATAATGATGATACTTTAATATGGGTTTGGAATGGGTTAAATGGAAAAATTACTACAAAACTTGCATATAATGTTATCTTTGAAGGATTTGTCGAGGTGACTAGTAAATGGTGGTATGCTACCTTATGGAAATGGTGCTCTCCTTTCAAATTGAAGTGTTTTCTATGGATTTGATTGGAAAACAAAATATTAACTTGGAAAAATATTTTTAAAAAGGGGTTTGTTGGTCCTGGAATATGCAGCTTGTGTAAATGTGACAATGAAACCACCTCGCATATGTTTGTGCATTGTTCCTTCTTTAATGTGGTTTGGGATGAAGTTTGTAGGAGTATTAATTTTTCTGGAAAGTGGGATACTTCATCATTTAGTATGTGTATGGAAATTTGCTTTAAATAGGTTGTTCTATTCAAATAGATCCCTCTCTTTGTTATATGGGGAATTTGGAAAGATAGCACCCTAGCTATATTTGAGATATGAAGCCAAAATTGTATTCTGTCACCTCCAAGATAGTGGGTCATTTTCGTGATTACTACAGGGATTCAAAGAAAAAGGAAATATGATCATTCCGTAGCCTGACTGTAATGATGATTTAATTACTGGTTTCTTTGATGGGGCAACTTCTAATGGTATTTGTGGTGGTGGTGGTATTCATTTATAATTAAATCATAAACACTCTTTCCATATTTGTATGGGTTAGGGGGGACAACACAAAACATTGACTACTTACCTTGTAGGGACTTGAAAGTGATCGTGGAATGGGTTGCGGACAAACCTATGATGCAGGTTCTAAACTTGGATCATTGGCGCAATAGAGTTGTGAATCTAAAAAACAAATTTACTCATATGAATTTCTCCCATATCTATTGTCAATTCAATATGGTTGCAAATAATGTTTCAAAGAATGTAGGGTGCCCTATGGATGGAGAAAACATTTTGAAGTAGTAGAAAACTCCATTGTTTCCAACGACTCTTTATATATATTTCAATTGACCAATCTTGTATTAGAAGATGGTTGTATCTTAAAGGGAAAGTATTGTGATCTACAATAGGTTTTAAATAACTTTTTCCTGAATGCATGTGAAAATTTGAGCTACTTTGTTCCAACTATGCTATCATATATATATAAAAAGTCTGAGAGGAAGTTTGTCTTGGTGGAATTTTTTTTGAAGCAAAGATGTAATTTGTGAACGAAGTTACCTTTGATTCCCCTTTTGATGAATAACAAGTTAATTTTTTTTTCTTATTGGACAAAAAAAAAACTTCTATTTTTTTCAAATTCATCTATTTTTTTGTTTTTATATAAAATTGTTATTTTTAATTAAAATTTGGCTCTCTCATTTTTTTTATTTTATTTTAAAAGAGATTAAAAAAATAAATTTGTTCTTATATCATGCATGTTTTCAAATTGCATTAAATAGTAACCTGACGAAAGAAAGGCGGGGGAGGGAATTGGTAGGATCACTTTTTGGTTCGAGGGTTGATTTTGGGTTTTGATTACACCAAAACCAGATAGGGTTTCCCAAAAGTCATAATCTTATCCTTGAAAAAAAAGTGCTACTAATAGAAACACTTTTTTGAATTCAAGAGTTGATTTAGGGTTTTGATTGCACAATCACCAGATGGGGTTTTCCAAAATGTCATAGTTTTATCCCCCAAAAAAATGGTGCTACCGGTAGCACCACTTTTTTATTTGAGGGATATTTTTATGTTTTTGATGAAAAAATATAAGTTTTATGGAAAACTTTATCATTCCTAGTATAAATTTCTTGTCAAGTTGTATATTGTGTTTTGCGTAGCAATGTGAGCAATGGGGGTGGCCATAATACCCTGTTATGTTGGCCAAGAAATGAGAAATATATTTTTATCATTCTCATCATGGGAAATGGAACTCCCTTTTATCATCTTACTTGTTATGATCCCGCAAGACTTGGAAATCAGAAATGGTCTCAAATTACTAAGACAAAATCTGAATTCTTTAAACCTAGTAATGCATTAAACTAATAGTTTGAAGAGTGGAGAGATTCAAGAGGAACCTAATGATGGTTGAGCAGTATTCAATAACTATTGATTGTGGAACTCTACAATCTTTTATTCGGATCAATCCTTGGAAGACTACCAGCATCTCAACTTCATTATTTGTGGGAATAACTAAACCCTACGAAAATTAAGTTTCTATAATTCTTTTGAGATCTTTATTTTGATCAATCATTGGAACACTACCAACATGTCAACTTCATTATTTGTGGAAATACATAAACCTTAGGAAAATTAACTTTCTATATTTCCTTTTAGATCTTTATTATTATCAATCCTTGGAACACTACAAATACCTCAACTTCATTATTTGTGGCAATACCTAAATTGAAGGAAAATTAACTTACTATATTTACTTTGAGATCAAAGAGGTCCCCAATCATATTTGGCCATCTATTGCTACTAGTAATGACCACCTATATTGGTACTAGAATATTAGTAGTCCACAATAATTTTCTTTTTGTGCTAACATGCAATAGAGAGACAACTTTGAACTTTACTTTGCTAATTTCTAGTAATAGGCATAGAAAGGAAGGATCATGTATTAATGCTTTGTCAATAAGGAAGTATAGGGGTATATGTATTACACAACACCACAAAACACACCTTCAAGTTTCCTTAAAGCAAGCATATCGTATTTGTTTGGAGAAATAATGACTCGAAAGCTAGCTAGAGTTGGTAGGTCTTGTTAGTAAACAAGTCAGTAGTAGTGTGTTTGTTGCAACGAGAGTAGCGAGGTGCTCTCCATCTCAATATGGGGGAGATCATGTCACATTATTCACATTATGCTAGTCGACATAAATAAAAATATTAAAAATTAAAAAATTAATAAATTAAAAATATAAATTACATTTCGACATAAATAAAATATAAAAAAATTAAACTATCATAGATCCATTTTAAACCCAGACCTACGAAGCACCGAGAGGGATCCAAATGGAAAAAAATGTACACCCCAATAAATTGGATCCCTCTTGGTGCTTGATAGATCAGGTTTAACGTGGATCTATGCAAGTGCTTATAATTTTTAGCTGAGGTATTATATTTTGTCTGATATAAAGAGAGATGGAAAGTGGATAGTAGGGAAATCATAGCCTTATTTTCTTAGAATTCACTCCTTCTTGGGAAAAAACAAAGTTAGAAACAAATCGATAGGAAAAATTCAAAGATATGGCAATGGTATTGCATCTCTATGGCACATTACTCTTATGTAGGTATGTAGATATGAATATAAATTTTAAATTCATATGATAACCTATGTTTATTGTGAAGCAACATAGATCACCTAAATAAGAAGATATAACAATAGGAAATGACTTTATTTGCATCCTCGGTCATTTGTTTTCCAATTTTACATAAACATACATTATGCATATTATACAGTGATTAGACAATGCTAAGACATAATATTCAATACATGAACAAGAAAAAATGTTTATCCCTGTGGGAATTTTAGAGCGGGTTTTGTTTGAATTTTTGAAACCAAAGAGAGGGTTTTATCCATGGAAATGATTCTATGTTCAAATTATTTACAACTAAGAGCAAGAAATTTCTCTTTCATTGGTAAACCAAATCCAAATTTCTTCCTCTTCCTCGTATTGTAATGTAGAAGATACCAACATTCAAAATTAGGTGAGAGGCTTTGAGTATTAGTCCAAGCCTAGAGGGTATAAAATATTAGGAAGAAACACATTAAAAGTGGAATTCAATCTTAATGCAACACAAGGAGCAAAAATAACAAAGGCAAAAGGGGTTTGAATGAGGAAAATGATAACCATGCAATTGGAAAGTGAAAAGGAAAATTAAGAAAGTGTCAGTGCCTTGATTTAATTTTTTGCAAATTCCTTTTCAGGACATTTATTATGTATTAAAAATATATTCATGGTCGACATGACTAATGTTAAAATGTGTGTAGTATTAATCCACTTTGAAACTTGGGAAATAAAAAACAATGTAATAAATCACCTCAATATGATGCCAAATAACATGGCAAATTAAAATTAAATAAGTGCTAGTGCCTCGATTTAATGTTTTTTATAAAAAAAAATTCAAGCCATAGTTGAACTTAGGATATCTTGCTATGCCTTAAAAATATATTCATGGTAGACATGACTAATGTTAAAAAGTGTGTAGTGTGTGGAAATAAAAATCAATGCAATAAAGCACCTCAATATGAGGCCAAATAACATGGGAAATTATTATGTCTCTATGGTGACATATATTCACCGCGTATACATTTTGATACGCTCATACAAAGGTTAAGGTTTTCAAAACCTAAGTTGGACATTGGAAAATATTCCTTATTTTCCTTATTTTGTATTGGTTGAATGGAGATGATGTCATCCTCGGGGATTGGCGTGGGGTTTCACTCACCAGGTGTTCCCATGACATCTACCATTCACACATTTCCACATCACTTCCCTACAAGTTTTCATATTGCTTTGATTCCATTTCCTCAACCTATTCATTGTGTCCATCAAAGCATCAATATGCAGTGTAATCAAAGAGGTCATGTGAAGCTGATAAGCAAGAGGTGAACATGTATCAGTCGAGGGCATAGGATATGACCATCAAAGCATCAGTATGTAGTGTAATTGGAGAGTTCATGTGAAGCTGAGAAGCAAGAGGTGAATAGGGAGTAACAGATGGCATAGGGTATGATCGAGTGTAGGTGGTGGAGTTAGGATTACCATGGAGAGGAGGAGGAGAAGTACAAGAGAATTGCATCATATAATGTTCATTGTGTTGGATATTTTTTTGTACAATTGGGTTTATATTTAGGCATAGATGATGCTTGGAGGATCAAATTTTCCAAAACTTTGGAAATTAGCTTGTGTAGCCTGCAAAAAGGATGGAAATTGTACCAAGAATATATTGTGAGAGGCCGTGAAGGAAAAAAACTCTTTTGTTGTGATTTTAAACAACAACAACAACAACACCAATGTCTAGTTCAATGAAGAACCCAACAATCTCTGTTGATTCAATTTTTTTGGTATGCTTCTTCTTTTCGTTGAGGTTTGAGTTTCTATGTATATTTTGAACTATTTATTTTCTTAGTACAATGCTTTCCTTTTGAAATATTAATAGAGATTTCAAGAATAAATCATAAAAATACATTCTACACCTAAATCACCAATTGCACCCCTAATACTATTATGTGCAATACTAGAAGGGAGGGGAGCACCAATTGCGACAATTCCATCAGAACTTCCAAGAATTTCAACATTAGATATATCCAACACATACCTTCAATAAATATGAATATAATATGTACACATAAATCTACCACCTATAGGGTTCTTATCTTTGTATGTCGTCAAATAGTCCCTGCACCTATGCATCACCTATTTCCACAATTTTGTTGCTTCTAATGCTATATATTTTCCTCTCTCTAAAAATTGTGTGCCTCTATTCTATCCATGCATCCATCCATGGAATTAAGAATTCATACCATCCAAGAGTAATCAAGAGGAAAAATAATGAATTCCAACCTCATAGAGGGTACCTCAAACCTGAATCCTGGAAGCAACATCTGTGATAATGACTAGATTATAATCAATGAAATTACCAACCACAACATCATTGTTAAAATTTGATGTGACCACCGAGATGTTACACAAAGTATACACAATCTCTTTCACACCAAGCAATCAGGATAAAGTTAGAAAATATTCCAACACACCACAAATTTTAAAATGTTTCTCACAACTATACCCCACTATATCAATTTCTCTCTAATAAAAATTGAAATCCTTTTTCCCCAAAATCTAATTTAGGAATCATTATCCCACATTTAAGCCTTTGCAATAATCACAAACACCATGCCAATACAAATCTCAGGTTTCCCAATTCTTTAACAGACATTATACAAGGACTACCCATTCTAAATTGCATGTATGGAACATAGCTAAGGTGTTTACATAAAACCCTAGTTAAAGCCTTGATTTCCACCTCCAAACCTTTTGTTCCTCGAAGCCTCTACAAAATCCATAAGCCCCATCCCAACAACAATCCTTACTTTATCCATCTCTTTTAATAGAAACTCAACCAAGATTTCGCACATATAAAAATTACATCAAACCCTAGTTTACCATCCTTTAATTCACTTAAAATCCCATTTTCCTTATCAATCAAATCACTTGAAACCCTAATTACTGCCCCATTTAATCTAATACCATGTCAATAGTATTCTAAGCACTGAAGCCACTAGAGAAACCTAATTTTACAGTCTCAAGCATAAAAACATTAAATTATAGCGACCCAATATACCATATTACATTCATGACCTAGGCCTTGAACATCATAATATCAAGAATTCCTCTATGTGGGTTCTTCTTTAATGCAAACCCACTTGCAAAAATCATGCTTTGAAATAGAGGAGATGAGAGAGGGACACAAATATGAAACGCTGAAATTGACCAAAAGTGATGAAGAAGATGAAGAAACTATACACTTGACAAAATTAACATGAAATTGGTCACCATTCTCTTCATTTATTTATGGTCAAACCAATTCCCTTTTTTTAACAAAAGCAACACATGAAATTAAGTAAAATATGTTATTGATAACAAAGTAAAAAATACAAATTCATCTATCCGAGTCAAATGACTTTGTGATGAAATTTCATGACAAAGACAAATGACTTGGAGGGATGAATAATTTGCATTTTTTACTCTATTATCACTAACAAATTTTACTTGCAGAAATGATTTCCTATACACTGTTCAAATCAGACGTTGAGGAAAGACATATTGGTAAAAAAGTTGTGAGTAGGTTGTTTTTTCTCTATCTTTAAATAAGAGGCACATGGTGGCATGCCCCTACTCTTTGGAAGGGGAGGTATTTATGATTTCTCACTTCATTCAGGGCTTCTTTTTATTTATTTATTTTTGAGTTGGCTAATCTCAGGTCACATATGTTATTTTGTCCTTTTTGGTCTTGAGAATAATGTTGTTTGGTCTTTCTAGTCTTGAGAAGAAGAGAGTATCTATCTCAATTCAAATTCTTTATCTTACATGGTATGATTTTATCTTCCTACATATGATATTTTTGTCTTTTTAGTCTTCGTCGTATATTTTTCTGTTTCAATTCTATATATGGTTTGGACATCCTTTTTAGGATTCAATCTGCAATGTTATTTTATTTTACAATGTCAATGATGTAAATGAAGAATTGATTAGACTTATGCTTCATTATTGTGTTAATTATAAACACTCTACATGTTTTATTCTTATGCACATTTCATAAATACCTCACATGCAATAATAGAGACATATCACCATGGTCTTGTTTGATAAAGGTATATAAAATGGAAACTATAAAAAAAAATACAATAATATAAAGAAAATAAAAATAAGTAAATAAAACAATTTGGTATTATATGTTTAACTTTTTCAAACTAATTTTAATGTTAAAAAATAAATAAACTGATTATAAAATTGGAAAGGAAAAACGTTTTGATGTCATAGGTTCAACTTTTTCAAGCTAATTTAAAAAAAAAAATTATGTAAAATTTCAATTTTTCAAACTAATTTTAATGTTAAAAAAAAACAGATACACTGATTGTCGAAGACAAATGACTAATAATACTTCACCTCTCCATAGTTATAGTAATATTATGGAGTTAATTGATATGGTTAGTAGGTAGAAATTGTGTATATTGTGTCTCAATGATGTCTTTACAATTGTACGAAGCATATGTAGAATTTGTTTTCTTTAATCTAGGGAAATCTAGCGAGGATTACTTATGATAAAGCATTGCTTTATCACACTATGTTTTTAATACTCCTTCGCTAAAAACAAATCCTTTCACATTTAATTTTCAGAAATCTCGTGACATGTGAAATATAACTAATATAATAAGATAAGATAGACTCAATTTTCTTGCCTGTTAGGTTTTAAATCACCAAGGGTCCATAAAGAACACTGCAAAATAATATGTGGTGGATTTGTTTTCCACAAAAAAATATCGTATTCTCATTACAAGGAAAATATCTTGTAGGGGAGTTTTTTAATATTATAACATGGAAAAATATTGTTAACAAAATCTCCACTAATGGTAACAGATGTTTTAACATAGGTTATTACGGATATATTTTATAATCAAAAAAACTTTGTAAGCAGAGGTTTTAGGAGATGATTTTTACCAATGCGCTTTGTTGAAACCATGTGCATCGATGTTGTATGATATAAAATATCTACACTGGTGCACTCAAATAGATCAAGCACTAGAAAGCACTAAATTTCAACATCGCATCGATGCTTTCATATAGATTATACGCATCGATACTTACATACAACCTAAGCACATCGATGTGATATTTTACTTCATATGCACTAGAAAATTTTTAATATTTTTAAACTTTACTGGTGTTTTCTATTTCTAACAATGCACCAATGCATTTCATCATAAAAAAACATTAGTGCTTACAAACTATTAAAATAACCCAGTGCATTTAAACATCCCAAATGCACCTGTGCGCTTAAACACAAAAAAGCACCAGTGAATATAAGATCTAATAACTCGATGCATATAAACAATTAAAAATCCTCTGTGCAATCAACAAAAACAAACGCACTGAAAAATGTGACTGGGATGTGGAGATTTTTATTTTCGAATTTTAATAGTGTGTTTCATTTACATTGGAGTGTCGGGCATGTCGTTTGCATAAACGCACCAGTGTGTATTGTTTGGATATATGCACCTGTACAACATCAATATTTACCAAAAGCACCATTTATGATTTTTTGAACATTGGCTACTGACGTTGTAGTCAAATATGCAACATATATGATTTTTTGAACAGTGGCTACCAACATTGTAGTCAAATTCAATTTTTTTTATTTTTTATTTTTTTAATTACGTTATTCATCATAAATTGAAAGATTTTTTATAGTACTATTCATTTCAATTGTAATTATTGTGTTTTTTTTTATTAATTTCTTATATCATAGATGCAAGCATCTATTGTAATATTTAATCATCCATACATTTAATTACCAATGTATCATTTCACATGTAACATTTGACAATAACATTGTAGAATGCAATAGAATAAAAAAGTTTATTTTATTATATTTCAATAAGAGTGCATGTGTCATACAAAATAGAACAACATAGAGACAACAATAATCAAAATGTCAATATGCATGTAATTGTTACACTTATTAGTAACCCATTTTCTTTCAGTTCAGACATTATGTCCAATACATTATTATACAAAATGTCTGGTTTTCATAGACAATTGTTTCAAAATATACAACAGTCTGCATTAACATCAAAAATAAATATCGATCGTCATTCTTCGTTGTAATTGTTATCAGTACTTGAGCCACTTGCATCAATTGGGTTACTTGGCTGAATGTTTTTTTGAATCTTGATTGGATTGATCGTTTTGTTGTTCTTCAATTTCCATATGCAAACATAAAAATAAAATGTAATGAGTGTATCTACATTGTTGGGAATAATAAAAAATAAAATAGATAATATACATGAATGTAAATTGAAAAGTGACGTACCATAGAAAGAATTAATTCATGAATGATACCCATTCTTTCAAAACCAAATATCATGCATTCGATCAACAAGTCTTATGTTGGCTCCACTCCATAATTTGTTTCCTGCAAGTTTTATACCCCATCACAAATCATAGATTTAATATAATGATAAAAGATTTTTGTTGTTTTATTAATTATAAAATGAGATAAGCAAAACAACATAGATACTTACAAAATCCACAATTAATTTTCTATATAGAAACATATACTGACAACCTTTGCTTAACCCAATGCAATGACTTTCAGTAGTCATTGTCTCTATCTCTTTCTCCTCTTTTGTGAACTTCATCTTGTTCACTTATGGACTATAACTAAGCCTTCACCTTCAACAAGTCTCCATACTTGTATGCTATACCTGTAATGTTCTGTTTTTTATAAAAAGGGAATAACTAAGGGCTGATAGCACTAGGAGGAGAAAGGTACATCAATTCAGTATTATTAAGTCATCAGTGTAGAAAGAAGGCCATCGAAGTTCATATCCTAAAGCATGCAGAGCATGCAGGCCTTGTTTAGTTAGTGTTAAAGTCAACATCAAATTAGAATTGCATGCATGCAAAAGTGAAGCATAAACCCTAAAACTGACATGCAAAACCTAAAAGCATATGAAGATCTATTTAAGAAGGGTTATGGGACTAAAGGAGATGTCTATTGTTATTGTTGATTGATTTTGGAGTTTCGAGTAGCAACACAGCGTGCAGCCACGACAGTTGGAGTTGGAGACGGTGTCTTCATCTAGTGAGGGTTCGGCAGTGAGATATCTTCCCTAGTCTCTTATTAGGATAGATCATCCAAGTTTATCCATTGCATCCATCATATACTACAGTATTCGAAGATCTAGCACATTTTGAAGGGTCATTAGCAGATCCATGTTTTGTAGCCGGAAGCAGTAGGGAAAACACAGAAGGATTTGCTAGGACCACAAAACCCAGTCTTTCCTCTGCATGTTAGCTTCCTCTTTTTCAGCAGGCCTATCCTACGATATGCAGTGGTTATCAGCCATCATTTTGATCACCTGGAGCAGCTATCAGCCAAACAAATCAGTTGGGGGAGTGAGTAGCAGAACTGCTAATAAATTCGCTAGGGCACTTAGAGGAAGCCAAACCTCCACATGTTCCAGGCCATCTCTCTGAAATCAGCAGACAGACAAGCTCAGAAATTTTCAACCCAAATGGACCTCTCCTCCTACAAAAGTGTCACCTTCAGTCTAGAGGGTTTTTACGGTACTGTGGGGCGGTAACATCGAAGGAAAAGAGCATTATTAGACCACCCATCTGGATCCTTATGCATGTAGCTATCTCTGGATTTATTATCAGCCAGAATATCAGTGGTAAGTGTTAATTTCTCTCTGCAAAACCCTAACCCTAATTCAACTACATTTTAGGGCATTTTTGCATGGCAAGTTTGCATGCACAATTATTTTGCAAATTTGTATGAGATTGAGTGTACGATTCAGCACTATCATAGAACATTAGAGAATATCAGTAGTTGGGATATTATAGTGGTATCAGAGCATGTTCCTGGCCAGTTGCGGGCATGCAAAAGTGTAAATGAATCCAGAAGACCCATACAACATTACTTACCTGAGATAGGGGTTTAGAAGCAGTGATAGAGGAGAAGAAGAGTTAGAGGACATCGATTTGGGGGACATATAGTATCAGTTTGGAAAGGGAAAAGAAATAATGGCCGATGATGATAAAACAACTTTCAATTGTCTCATATCAGCCATAAAATAACTCACTACTGGGCAAAAAGAAATGATGAGTACCTTCAGGCAAATGATAGAGAAAAATGGGCCCGCCCCACACAGTTCCTTGTTTCCCAATAGCGATAGGGTATCCAACAGTAGTAGTGAGGAGCACTTACATACCAACATGCAGAGCCATCCCCATATATACAACAAGCCTTCCCTACCTACCATGCCTCAATTCTTAGATAGTCCAAGTACAGTGCCTTTAGCACAAGTAGAACCAAAAGAATCCATGAGTGCCTATTTGAGAGAGTATAGAGATTTAGGAGATGACTTCCATTCAACCATGACCTGCATTGACTTCTGCCACTTTAAAAGTAAGAACAAACCCAGAGCTTACAATAGGCCATTCACCCATAACTATGAGTTACAGCGCACCGTAGGGAAACTGACTATCCCTACCTTTGAGGGTACCCGGGGTGGCCCAGCCCGGAATTGGGTGCATAAGTTGGATACATACTTCCAAATCAACCCCGTGATTGAGACAGATGCCATTAAATTGGATACTTTGCATTTGGATGAGGATCTCCTTAAAGGCATAGTTGAGGGAGTGAAGAAAGATGAACATGAAGTACAAGTTATTGATGAGCTTCATTTGGAGTTAACGGTACATGATGAGGTTGTGCATGAGGAGATAGCATTAGAGCCATCCTGTGAGTCTAGCGACACAAGCACATTAGCTAGTCAGATTGTGGAAAAAATTACAGGAAATTTGAGGTCTAAAATGGGCCTCCTAAGGACAATAATAAAATAATAGTTATTAATTTTGGAGGAAGAATAAAAAAAACTATTTTTTTGTTTGTATTTTTGACATATCTCCTTGTGGTTTTACTCAAATTATGAGCGAGAGAGCTCGTTGAATGCAGAATTTAATTCCGCATCCAATGAGCACCCACACTGCATACTTTTGACGGCCCCCACTACCCCAAAATTAAGAAATACCTGAAAAACTGTGATGATGACATCATCAACACAGTTTTTCAGGTATTTCTTAATTTTGGGGTAGCGGGGTCCATCAAAAGTATGCAGTGTGGGTGCTCGTTGGATGCGGAATTAAATTATGCATTCAACGAGCTCTCCCGCTCATAATTTGAGTAAAACCATAAGGAGATATGTCGAAAATACAAACAAAAAAAAGTAGTTTTCTTTTATGACAAATATGCATTAGAGGAAATTTCAACTCAAAATGGACCTCCTAAGGAAAATTAATAAAATAATAGTTAAAATAATAAAATAATATTTATTAATTTTGGAGAAAGAAAAGAAAAAACTACTTTTTTGTTCGTATTTTCGACATATCTCCCTATTTTTTTACTCAAATTTCAATCAGGAGAGCTCGTTGGATGCGGAATTAAATTCTGCATCCAACAAGTATCCACTCGGTATACTTTTGATAGGCACTGCTACCCCAAAAACAAGAAATACCTGGAAAAAAATGTGATGATGACATCATCATTATGTTTTTTCAGTAATTTCTTGTTTTTGGGGTAATAGGGCCCATCAAAAGTATTCCGAGTGAGTACTCGTTGGATGTGGAATTTAATTCCGCATCCAACGAGCTCTCCCAATCGAAATTTGAGTAAAAATACAAGGAGATATGTCGAAAATACGAACAAAAAAAGTAGCTTTTCTTATGATACCTATCGACAAATTTATATTAAAAAATTGTTTAAGAGGTGCTCCCTTTTTGAATTTTAAATCATTTTGATTGGATAATACATGATGACATGGAAGTTGTATTATTTTTGGAAGGCCCATTTTAAATTGAAATTTCCTCTAATGTCAATTCAACCATTATGGTTGACTCATTTTATTGAAATTCTATTGGTTCCTGAATTCCAACTCACAAAATTTATTGTTGGCACATTTTCTTATAACGCCCATTTTAGACCCCAAATTTCATCTAATGAGCATGTGATGAGTTGGAGTTGGTACACTCTTCATCACCTACAACAGGAATCTAGATAGTTATGACAAGCGAAATGCATGAGGCGCAAGGCAATGAGCACAATAGTCGAGATAGTGAGCAGTCACACATGGAGGTTAGGGAGAGTTTATACATGCATGAGATAGATCTTCCAGATGATAGACACCAAAAGAAGATTGAATGGGTTAAATAAATCATTCTAGCGATGAAAGAGAGGACCAAGATACTCTGAGACACCATATTACAGCGAGATGTTGAGCTGACAGTTCTTCGAGTTGTATGTACCGAGTCATAGGTCAGGATTTATAATATTGAAGAGCAGTTGGATTCCTTGATGGGGCAGTAGAAGAAACATATTATTTCATTTCAAGGCAATCCTATTCAGAAGTACATAGACAAGGCTTGCAGTAGCTTGAGTCCACATTTGCATAATGGCAGATGGGTTTTAAAGGTTGGCCAGGATCGAGAAATTGGGCAGTGGTATATGAGCATTCCAATTGAAATCAGAAGGGTAGAATGTCAGCTTGGTAGGATTATTCCTTGTGATGGTGCTTATTGACAAAGTTCCTTTTGGGGGTATGATGAGATTAACGAGTGGTGTCCTATTGAGTGGGTAATTCTTGGGATGCCATTCCTATCCAAGGGTATAGTCCCACGACAGCCTTGGGATATTTGGGATGAAAGATGCACAAGTTTGCATTGGGATCCAGGTGGGAGACCTTATGAGGGATGGATACAACGTTTACGGATAGGGTTACTTGGGAGTATTCGAGATGCTCCTTATGTCGATACTACGCAGGGTAGCACTGGATGCATTTTGATATCTGCAATTCTCAGATTGATTTCAGACCCTGGGATTACAGTGACTGGTAGTTTGGTGATTGCTAGAGGAGGCTTTCAGGAGGTCTATTGTGATGGTACCTCATTTACAACCTGGTTAGTTACTCTACCTATAGGAGGCTTCCATGGTATATCTTGTGATGGTACCATGCAGTGCAGTGCTTTGAACAGAGGGTGCTACAAATATCCTAGGATAATTTGGGACCTTGGGATCATCCTCGGATTCGGTTGATTCAGTTTGATTGATTGTGGAGTTGTGTTGTGTTATCAGGAATATTGCACCTTCTACAGACAGAAGTTGTTCCTCTGGTCTGAATGGTTCAGATCCAGAACAAATGAGTGAATGAAAAAGGATGAAGACATTCCCTGAATGTTGTAGACACCTGGAATTCTACTTCGATCATGAACCTGTGTATCTACAAACAAGTCAAACATACAAGCACATCAAAGCTACAAGAAAATCATCTACATATTCATACTAGTGACTAAGGAATCTAGTAACATGTACATGTGAAATCAAAACAACAGACATGTGGGAAGGAAATTAGTTTTGAATTAAAAATGTATGGAGAAGCTTACAACCGTTGCCTTAGTGTCCACAAGCTCCTCCACAAGACAAACACTTCATCCCCATAAGATCCAACTTTGCTCTCTATGCTCTCCAATGATTTGGACTAAGTAGTCAATTCAACAGCATAACAATACCTCTATAGTTCTCCCCCTCAACTATGGATATGATCTTGTATTTATAAGGCTCAATGGATAGGGATAGTTGAGAGAACGGTGGGTGAGGTGGCTCCAAGATCCTATCAAGGGGGATATCAAGCTCAAACTAACCCATAATGATAGGGATAAGTGAGGACATGAGGCTCAAGTTCTAGAAGCCTCGAGAAACTTCTCTTTTTCCCATTTTACCCAGGGTACCTCTTTGTTTCCCTTATGACAGAGAATTTTAGGTGAGAACCGCTTTAAGAACAAAGCCTATAGGTGGTGGCATCACTTCTATATAATAGGATATAGGCAATGCTAAACAAGGTACCGCTCATCAGCCACAGGGTAAGCGCGGTGCTAGGTTTTTTCAAGTATAATTGACAAACATAGCAAGTTTCCACTCCAAGAGTTGGGATTAAGTCAATCAAAGGGTTAAGGATATCATCACATGATGGTGACAGGATTTAGGTATAACAGAATGCCCCCCAAAGCATGCGGCTTAGAGGGATATGATAAGCAAGAGCTTTGAGAAAACAAGTTGTCACTTCAAGGTGAAAATGTCAGCTCGGTTGGAGAATGTTGTCAAGTAGGAATCTGTAGTACATAAATACTTTTGACTCATAGACAAATGTAACCAACTCATGGCTGCAGACCAATACAAGGCAGATCCATGAGAGGAATAAACAAGCATGGATACTATAATACAACGTAGATCCATGTGATAGAGGACTCAAACTTGGACATAGCTACTAGACATACAACGTAGATCTATGTCATACAGATGCAAATTTGATCATACCCATGACCATACAAATGTGGATCCATGCTAGATATAAAAAACTCCATTGCAACCTGGGGAAAGCAATGAGCGGTAAACAAATACCTGGGGTCTTCATCTCGTCTTCCACAAAGTATGATTCTATCCATGTAATTACAATGATATGAATTTGAACATGGTAGCAACCACTTGATTACCAGCCAATGATGTGAACCGTTAACAAGTGTGAGGGATATCACCATTGATGTCAATTATTCCCAAGGTACCCTAGTACAATCTACTGAGTGTGAATAGATGTCTTGATGTTGAACACCCAGACGATTCTATCGATCAAAGGTCAATGATGTGAACCTATGTCAAGAGCGAGAGAATCTGTCATTGAGGCATACAGATCTCAAGGTACTAAATTTTTTTCTAAGACTATTTCCTGGATGACGAGCTAATGTCTATGGGAATAGTATCGTCGAAGGAGGGCCATGATGAGTCCCACATCAATGACACAAAACTTGGAACAAAGTTTTGGAATGATGTGAATAATGTAACCATAAGACTGACTCAAAAGTACTGACATAGAGACTGTTCTGACTGCAGAGGTAAAACTTCTTCAACTTCCCTTTGAACATTAGGCGGCACAACAAAAGACTTGGAAACATGACTAAACTAAACAAAAACACAGTGCGACGGTGGACAATGCATTATTTTGAAAGACTCAAAGGAGTGACATGACTCATGAAAGTGGATCATCATGGAGATTAGCTGAATACCCAATTGACTGAAATGATATGCAGACAAGTGCCATGCTCAAAGGTAATGACAAACTACTGCCATTTATTTGCAAAATGATTCCCTTCCCAGTTTCCCTGTCATTGTTGATGAGTGCCTCTTTTCAGTTTTTTGAGTTCAAAGAGGGTAAAAAAACACTCATTATAGCTCGTCTGAAGACAAGTCCAAACTCATATGTTTTATGAACCTGAGAGAGGATGGGTTTGTTCCCAAAAGAGGATCTCTCAATGTTTAATTTAACGAGTCCAATGAAAGAAAACTCAGTATTATTCATGTTTAGAGAGTCTGAACGACCACGGAAGAAGACTCCATAGGGTCCTTTTTCATAAAATAGTTCACCTGAACCGAAAAAGTGATAACCTACCGTCATATGAATGAGTCTTCAAATGCTTTAACGAGCATGAAGAAGACAAGATCACTCGACAATATTTTCGTATTTAAGGAGCCTGAAAAGAGTTTAAAGAAGACTCCACTAGGTCTCTTTTCACAATGAGAGATTTTACGAGCCTGAAAAGAATCAGAAAAGGACTTGGACCTTTTATGCAAAGTTTCAAGAGCGTGACCAAAGTGTCGCAATAAACGCTCAAAATACTTTTTACATTTTATGGTAGTATGAAAAATTAAAAAAAAAACTCCCAAAACTTTCCTGCTACCACTCTTCTATCCTGCAACGACTTGAAAAGCAAGTGTTAAATTCTCCAATAACTTACATTAAAGGATTACGACTGATAGATTTTGAGTAATAAATTATTTTAAAACAAAACTATAGCATGTCAAACCCTAAAATATATATAAAAGTCATGTAAATAGTAAAAAATCAAAACATTTTACCATTTACCCATAGTGGAGAGCCTTTGGAGCATTTTCTTGGCCAGATTTTCAGTCGCTGATATCAGGAGCATCCACTGTCGGATTCACGCACCATTAATTCCAGGTAATAGCCTAGACCTTACTATTTCATTTCATGCCTTCAATTTTGATGTTTGGTGGTGTTTTGGGCTTATTAGGCGAGCCCTAAAACCATGGAAGCGGGCACCGCTCTTATCCCTTGCAGGATAAGTGGTACCCCACTAGAACAGCACCAAAAACACTGTGCACAGGTGGTGCCATCACCTATCCTCAATGGAACACAGGCGGTGCTAGCTTTGGATAAATATAAATGTATGCAAAAGAAAAACTAGCTCATTTTTTATGATTTGGATGATTGGGAATGCTTCTAATTAGTCTTGTGATGGTTTTTGATAGGTTCTTATTGATCAAAGATGGTCATATGGAAAGAGAGGCAACATGACAACGATGATGCCTTCGCTGAACGAATTGTGGGTTGTATAGCCACATTGAGAGACTATGGACTCTTAAAGTTCTTCCAAACACCTAGTATGGTGTCGCATGAGTGACTACTAGAACATATACTCCGGATGTGGAATCTGGAGCAACAGTATGTCAAGGTTGGTGCTCATATATTAATAGTTGAAGTAGAGGACATCTACTTCCTGATAGGCCTATCGATACGGGGTGCTCCCATCTCTTTGAATGGTTCCCATGGAGGGGACATTACTACTCAGGAGTTGATAGACCACCATTGCATTCCTAGGATCGGGGCATCAGGGAAGAAAATTCTCATAAAAGGAGCGGTGGATGGCCCTCTACGGATAGTGTTTTTTACCATGAAGAGAGTGGCAGGAAGCCAAGGAGTACACTAGGAATCTAGAGCGCATATGTTATATGCCATAGAGGCCATAGTGCCCAGAGTTTTAAATTGGGAGAAAGATCTACTTATGATCTTCAAGGATCAGCTGACCAAGTGTCGGCAGGGGGAGCTGAAGCAATTTGGTTTCAGTTCCATTCTAGCTTGCTTATTTTTCGAGTGGGTTCCACAGATGAGACCCCAGGTGGTCTTTACAGAGTTGAGGGCACGGACCCTCACATGTATAGGTGGGTCTGGTTATGGCCCATACTAGAGAGGGTAGAGGCAAGGTAAAGTTCGGTGACCCATTCCTTCGTTGGTTGAGAGATCAGCTCCTCATGGTGGAGGACTATGCATATGCAGGCACTGACTTTAGTGGTGACCCTGACCTACCACTCCCACCTGGTGGACAGTGGGGTGATATCGGTAAGAAACAAAAAACCCTAAAATGGAAATGTGTTTTGATGTTTTGATGTTTTATATTTTATATGTTTGGTAACAAGACTTGAATGTTTTCATGCAGATGTCGGAGCAACACGACCTGAGGGAGCCTCCCCATTAGACAGACGATCCAAAGCCAATTTTGTACGATAGGGAGACAATGTGATAGGGGAGCTGGAGGAGAACCTGGAGAGGTTGACTCTAGACATCTCGGACGCCTCGATCGATGACCTCCCACTGAGGTATCAGAGGCCTACAGCGGGAGTACCGGGTCATTTTCGCAGACTGCTACGTAGAGTAGCCCGGGCAGTGATGTGTTACCACAAGCATCACTAGATGATGAGTGCATGATGTATTCACTGAAAGCTGATAGATAGCTTCAGGACTTTTGTATGATAATTTTTTAACTGAAATCCTACGTGTTTCAGATGAGGTCTCGTGACCTATTTTTGTAAAACATGTTCATATATATATATATATACATACTTCTACTTGGTGTTTATACATCTCAAATAGTGAATGTATTTTACATGACTTTTATGTGTCTTTTATAGTTTATTTACAATGAACCATGTTTAATATTCATGTCATGAATGGGAAATATGCCAGTCTAGGATGTAATTTTCCATTAATGAGGCGACAACTACATTATGTTCCCTAGGGATATGCCTATAGGTGATAGTTTGAAATGACCTTTCTAACAAACATACCCTCTGAAAGAGATGGAGAAGCACAAGATTCATAATGGTATAGACATGGTTTTAGATGACAAACCACAAGTTGTGAGTCCATTAATACTACCAAGTTGCGAACATCTTGGGAGGCAGCTTCAGTCAGAAGACCTATGACTACTCGATACTCGTCGATGTTGTTGGTAGCGGGACTAATACAAATCACTCCTGAACTGACCAAATCATAAGCTGGGGAATAGGGAACCCAAGTATCTGAGGCAAGATTCAAGGTGTGACGGAAAGCACCATCAGTGAAGCCGTAGAAATCCATATGCTCTGCACGACCAAAACATGGTATAAATAGATGCAGACACTAAACTCAAAACCGTATTGAAAATACTTAAGCACATTGAAAGTCAAGTAATATACATATATACAAGATACTATCCAAGAGATATCTAGGCATAGTACCTCTTTAGGTACAACCCATTGTGAGGTTGTCCTAAGGGGATTCCATCATAGTCCATGAGATCATAGGCCCCTTTCTCTAAAACATTGGAAATGACGAAAGGACCATACCACATGGATTCAAACTTTCCTTTCCCTAGTTTGTCATATCTCTGATCATAAGTAAAAACTAGGTCACCCTCATTAAAGGCACGAGGTTGGAAAGATTTGTCATACTGCTCTTTGATGCATTTCTTGTGTGCCTCATTCGCTAAGGTGACATCTCTTCTAGTTCCGTCAAGGTTATTCAAGTATAAAAATCTCTCTTCCTCTGCGGAAGTGTCTGGGAGAAGTTTGACGACAAGTTTCAAGGATGGAAT
Source organism: Pseudotsuga menziesii (assembly GCA_001517045.1). Classification (NCBI taxonomy): domain Eukaryota; kingdom Viridiplantae; phylum Streptophyta; class Pinopsida; order Pinales; family Pinaceae; genus Pseudotsuga; species Pseudotsuga menziesii. Next base: position 441,669 of record LPNX011168163.1, read on the forward strand.
CTGACATTGAATCAGCAAGATAGCTTCGAGTCCATAGACAAGATGGAAAGGTGTGAAACCAGTAGTTGTTTTCACCAAAGCCCTGTAAGCCCAAAGAGCAGAGAAAAGGATATGGTTCCAGTTGGATTTATGGTCTCCAACCGTCCGACAAAGCATCATTTTCAAAACTATGTTAATGGACTCGACCTGACCATTAGCTTGCGGATAATAGGGCATAGAGTTTTCATGAAGAAAACCTAGCTTGGCACTTAGTTCCTCCATCATTTGATTACAGAAATGTGATCCGTGATCAATAACTATGGCCTATGGGACTCTGAATCTAGCTATCACATGATTGAACAGGAAGAGAGTGGCAGTCTTACTATCCTCTGCATATGTAAGCATGGCCTCAGCCCACTTTGTAAAATAGTCAATGGTTAGGATGATGTAACCATGCCCCCTGGCTGAGGTAGGATTATAATGCATATAATCAATACCCCATTTGGAGAAAGGTCCAATGACAATGACGAGGTGTAACGGAGCAGGAAGAGTGCGCTTTTTCGGATAAAAATGTTGACAGGGTGGGAATTTCTTAACAGCCTCGTGACAATATTTAAAGACTGAAGGCCAGAAATATCCAGTGCAAAGGATTTTCTAGGATGTAGCCATCCCAGATAAATGACCACCACATGCTCCAGAGTGAAAATCATTCAACACTTGTTCAACTTCCTCATGGGTAAGGCATCGCCGAAGAACGGAATCGATACCACGTCTATACAAAGTGTCATTCAAGATGAGGTAGTATTTTACGTGGTGGCGGATATGGCAGAGATCATCACGGCATAGAGTGGGATGAAATATTTGTGTCTGGAGATAAATGAGCAAATCTCCATACCATGGGTCAGTAGTGCTTATCAGGAACAGGAGTTCATCCGAGAATGAATCACTGGGCTCAGATTCCGTCGAAGCACAAGGAAGATCACACATGAGGTTAGCAAAGACCAGGGATTTCTTTGATGTGGCTTTGGCAAATTCCAGATCAAACTCTTGGAGTATGACTATCCATCGGGAGTACTTGCCCTCGAGCACCTGAAGAGTCAGGATGTAATAGATAGGGTTCTGGTCTGCCAATACGATGGTTGTGCGGAGCAAAATGTAGTGATGAAATTTTTGAACAGCAATGACCATGGCCAATGCTAATTTATCCATGCGTAAATATTGAGTTTTGGAATCCATAAGATTCTTACTAGCATAGTAAATCATGTGCTCCTGACCATCAAGATTCTCCTGCACCAAAACCATAGCCATGGTAGTCGTGGAGGCAGTAATGTATAAGAGAAAATCCTTTGAATAATATGGGGGGTGTATCACGGGTGAATGCGTCATAGCATGTTTGAGATTATCAAAGGCACGTTGGGCTTGGTCATCCCAAAAGAACAGAGTGTCCTTATTAAGGAGACGCATATAACCGTGTGTTTTCTCTGCAAAATTGCACACGAAACAGCGAATAAAGTTTGCCTTCCCTTGCAAACTTTGGAGTTCTAGAAGGTTGGTTGGGGTTGGTAGAGCTAAAATAGTTGCAATTTTCAATGGATCTGTTATCCTCCAAAATAAATTTATTTTGATAGTATGAAGAATTCGAGTCATGTCATGAAAGATTTAAAGATTACTAAGAAATTGAAAGTCTTTGTTTGTGCTATGGTTGAAGACATTGGAAGTTTTATCATTCGGTGGCTTAGGCAGGGTTCTTAATAGCTCATTAGCCACCGAGAGGCTTTGTTTCAACAGCTAACACTTTAACGCAGGATAAAACTTAACCACCGAAAGTGGGCCCGAGCGAGTCAATGGTAAAAACACTTTTGGTGGCTTAGGTGAGACTTCAAATGACTCATTAGCCACCGAAAAGTGTTGCTTTCGGTAGCTTTGTGAAAAGTCCAAGAAGGATGTTAACCACCGAAAGGGAACAAAAAATGACATTGGTAAAGGCGCTTTCGGTGGGTTAGGTGAGACTTTAGACATCTCATTAGCCACCAAAAAGCGTTGCTTTCGGTAGGTTAGTGAACAGTTCAAAAAGGGCGTTAACCGTCGAAAGTAGCCAAAAAGGTGTTGGGGAAAAAGAGCTTTCGGTGTCTTAGGAGAAAGCTATGATGTTTCATTAGCCACCAAAAGGATGGGTTTTCGGCAATTAAAATAGATTTTCAGGTAGACCACTATCCACCGAAAGCTTAGTTTCATCGCGACATGGGGAAAATGGTTTCAGTGGCTTGGGCGAAAGGGTTAGCATTTCATTAGCCACCAAAAGCCATCTTTTTTGGTGGCAAGCAGACAAATTCTTGAAAACTGTTAACCACCTAAAAGGAAAAAGAGAGAAACAGTTAGAAATCGGTCAAATCAGACCCCATCAGCCAAGCAGCGATCATTAAAGGGCGTGCTAAACCACCGAAAGGACAGGAGGTTGCATAAATGTGTGAGGAAATGAATAAGGAGGTCATTATTGAAACTGATAAGGACTGATGTGATGAAACCCTCTCCATCTCTCCATAAAACTGTAGAAAATCCCACCGCATATCCAGGTTGATTTTGACATGATTGTTGGGCAAAGGGTCTTGAAAAGATCAAATGGAGCCATCTCCCTCTGACCTAAGCATCAATCATGCAACTAAAAGCCCTAATAATCAGTGCCCATCTTTCAGTACACTCCACCTTCAAATTGAGAATTTTTCTCCACCAGAAAACCATCTCTAAGAGGCAGCCTGCTAAAAGTCACTATTCCACAAAGATTGAGTTTTATTGTTGCAGGTACACAGGAGTAGCATTCAGCAAGATGAATAAGGGAGGACTTGCTCTCAGGTAGGAGTTGGGAGATATCATCTACCTGGAGGTACATCCAGAGGTCTGTCAATTTTTCAAAGATGTTGGCTGATATAGGTTTTGTGAGAAGGTTTCCTCTAGCAAGCCCAAGACTCAAAAGATAAATCAATTGCTGAGATGAGTGTATGAGATGGAAATTTTGGTCAGAGAGGTAAAGAGAAATAATGCTACATTGACCAGTAGGAACAAGCTGCTGCATAAATTTTACCTAGAGCAAAGAGAAAGGTATAATTTCCTAAAGAGACTAAATAAAAGGTACCTAAAATACAACACAATATTGTATAGGATGATTGGTCTTCAAAAAATATAGATGAAGGAGGCCAAGCTAAACCCTAGCAGCCACCTCACATTGGAAACCCTAGTTGAAGCTGCAGTTAGCCTTCAACCTCCAGAAGCAAGCCAGGCTATTGTTAACCCTCCTAATATAGAGCCTGCTGAAGAAGAAATCTAAGCAGACAGACTGGAAAGAACAATTTTGGAGGTGGCCTAAGAATTTTTGAAGAACAGGGATTTTGGTGTCTTAGGCGAATGCTGAGGCAGTTCATTAACCACTGAAAGCTCCACTTTCGACAGCTAACGGTTTCGATATTTTGGCCTCTTAACCACCAAAAGCAGACAGAGGCATAATATAAAATTTGACACGTAGGACCAGTTTTGGGTGAACATGGATGGCTCAGGGACAAAGTATAAAGATGAAGGACATTGAAGAAAACAACAGGGAAGGTATGCTTCAGTTTTGTTGTGACATAATAGTAGAAAAGGTCACCAATACTTAACTGTCAAAGTGAAACAGTGACTTAACCAGCAGAGGATTAGTGGCAGTGATTTCCAACAGTTACTTTAGTTATCAAAAGGTTCATACAGTGAACGAATTCTATAGTTAGTTAGACTAGTAGTCAATTAGGGTTTTTAAGCTAATTTTGCAAAAAACAATTATTTTGTCTATTTTTATTAAATTAGATACAAGTTTTCAGGATCTGAGTATTTTTGTAAAGGCTATAAAGCCTAAGACTTATTTTATTGCAAGGGTTCGACTTCGGGGACTTGTAGACCATTGCTATTGTCAAGCTTCTCATATTGCTCATGACCTAATATAAGTTCTTTTGTTATCATATGTTCAGCTTCCATTTTCTGTCTTATCTGTGCTTATGCTTGAATGTGTTATTCATGTTTTATTCAGATTAATTGATGTCCTATAGCTATCACCATATTGGCATATTGATGTGATTTGAATTATAAGTGATTTCCTTGTCATGATTAGCCATTTATATGTATTTTTTTTATGTATGAATCTGCTAGCATGATAAGTTTTCCATCTCTACACCATATTGTCAACCTCTAAATAGTGGTAATTAGAAGCCTTATCCATGATTGAGTTTCATGCATGTATTGAGAGTGTGAGGTTTATAGGTCACCTGACTTGATCCACTTAGAAAACCATAAAAATATTTAAGTTACCAGGCATCCTCGAGCTGCAACCTAGAGGAGTTTCCTGGAGTGATAACAGGATCTATTCGGATTCCATCCTTAGAAACCACAAAACCTAACAGGCATCCTGTCTCAACATAGAAAACACATTTATGGGGATTGAGCCGTATGTTATAATGACGGTTGCTAACACTCTGTTTTTAACAGTTGATTTGAGAGCCTTATAATATTTTGATGAGGGTCCCATTCCCACAAACTCCATGCGAATTCCCCTTTAGGTTATCAGAAGTGCTAAGCGAAGGAGAAATCAGAAGGTGTGCTGAAGGCGTTGAGCGAGGCTCGAAATCAAAGGCTGAGATTGATCAAAGGTGAATCAATGGCTCCAAACCATTTCACGTAAGCGGACATGCTTGACCAATGCCTCCTTTCTAGATCACGAAATGTGTTAAATGTTGGCAATATTCTACGGTTGAGATGAGATCTAAGTCAGATCTATGTCCTCAATAAATTTCGCAAGCCATACTTGCACGGGTGAAGCTGCAATTTCAAATCGCAAAAGAGGGGTAGTGGTCGCGAAGGTCAACGACCGCGATAAGAAAGGAGAGAAATATACGGCCACGGTTTATTTCGTAGAGTGGACTAGCACGGATGAATGCCAAGGTTTCGCATTGCGAAAGATAATGGAGCCCATTCAGATCTATGGCTGCATGAAGGGTCAGTCGTGATCGACGGATGAGAACATGTCATGATCCAGAACTGCCCGCGGTGTTCAAAGGAGAAAAGTTGGTGGCGGATGGAATGGAATGTGGATGATGAAAGTGAAAGATTCCTCAGATTGGATGGCTGGGAAGGCTCCCAGGGTATAAGTTTCACATCCAGTGCTGAACGTTCACACATGTAATATGCATCCTTGCAAATTGGTTGATTTCTCCGATGCTATTTTTAACACGTGTAATGGTGGAATCATCCCTTGGCAAAGTCATGTCATGATAGGTGGCTTTTTGTGTGAGTTGGCTTGAGGAAGTAAGGAAAGTAACCAGCGAATCCGCCACTCACACGAGGCAAATCCAGCACGATGTAGGAGACCATTATGTTTCCTACTTCAAAAGAGAAAGGAAACGTGGGAACGTCCACTTCATGAAATTTGCAGCATGGATCTGTTGTACCAGATGGCATCCACAAATGCTTCCCATAGCGGACGGTAAGGCGCCACGACCGATGAAACTAAGTGACTATATCCCCAGCAAGAAAAGGATCACTCTGCTCGCACCCTCACACATGTTGATACCAAATACACTCAATGATAGAGTGTGTAAGAATGATGGCTAGTCATTGCTAGGGTCAGTCTCGAAGCTTTATATACTAATTTCGGAGTAGTGGGAGTGAATTAACATATCTCCAGAACCTGATTTTTAATTCTCCGTGAATCTACAAAGGCCTGAAGAGTTTGACGATGAAGATCTAGTTTGAGAAGCTTATCTGTGTGGGGGTGTTGATGGTTGGTGGGAAGCTTCCACACTCGCCTGTCACCTTGTTATTGCATGTCGAGAACGACACCAGCCTTCGAGGTCTATACATGATACCCATGCCCCAAATGACGCGAGGCCTGGACACTTACTCCCCGTAAGTGTTTTTCCAAGAACCCCTGATAGCATCACGCACACCAAAGCCTCCGCAGAAGGGGATAGTCATTGAATGTTCCTTGTATAAGCATTTGTTCAGATGGGAGTGTCAAGGGTTTAAAGCCCTAATAGCCCTATTTGTGAAATCCACTTTCCAAGGGTGATGAGGCTGGTGTAGATATGCTACACCCTATTACCTGTGTGAGAGATCACCTCACTGGAGGTGAGAAGTACAAGAATGACAAGCCACCCCATAGGTTTGTCTCAACCAGAAGCAATGCAGCACTTCTTCCAGATCCCACAGCTAACAATGTTACCCGACGAGGAAGGAGGTGGCGGATGTGATTGAACTGGAGAAAAATGAAAATTACCTTGCCAATGCGGGCCCATGCAAAAAGCTGTATTTGAACACAATGGGAACGCACGCTTCGGGCAAGGAAGGAGGCATCATACTCGTAATCCGTCGTAGCAGCCAAGCACATCGAACTATTACTTGGGCCGAATGCGACCGCCAACACCATAATTTTTATTGTTTATATTTGTAAAATGTGGCAATAGTCCCACTCACTATATTGTTAACGCATGATAATGACCTATAACAATTTTCAAATTGGTAGTCTCAGCATTAGAATTGTATAAATACACTCCCGATAGAGGGAGAAGAGGAGTTGGTTGGATTGGGAAACATTCTAGGGCTAAGGCTCTCCATTATAAATAAGATTTGATGCCTGTGTTATGAATAAAATTGCAGAGGAGGAGTTGTTTCTCATGGAAAATATTCATGTGTCATTGCTTTTCCCAATATGTATCTTCTTTTACGTGCAATGTGTTTCATTTTTTCACTCCAGTCTATTGATTGATTTCATGTCTGCAACTTAGTGTATAGCAGTTAGGAATGCATACTCATTATGCTCTTGCTGTTGTTCTAGACATTTATCAAGTTTCTTCTAAATTTTCATAGAATTCATCTCGCTGGTGTTCCATGTGATGGGTTTTTCTCTCGCATCCTCCAATTGCCTGCTAAATATCTCTTGATTGGGAGATCAACGACTACCTTGCCTCTGTTTGCAACCCCATGCCATTCCTTTCCTTGTGCAAGTGTTCCCTACGCAAGTTTTTGACTCCATTGCCAATGGTCCCTTACCCCAATAATCCCACCTTACATCTCATCTTGATACACTTTGTCCCATTCAAGATCTTGGCCCCCTGATTATCCTTGACTAAAAATATTACGTGGAGTAGACTCCGAAGACAAAACAAGAGATCCCTCTCTGACTATCCAGGGCCAGAGGCGCAGTCTAAAGTGGTTCTGCTGTTACCCAGGAGCAGTCCTCCCCCCTACTCGACCTTAGGGCTCAATCCCAGTGTTAACAGACGGAATCTCAGGAAAATGTCTCTAAGATGACCAGGGTTGTCCTCCCGTCGCTGTGAATGAGCAGGGAGGTCATCAAGGTATGGTTCAACAATATGTTTTATATTGTGAAACGCATAGGACATAGCGCGCTGGAAAGTGGCTCCAGCATTTTTCAGGCCAAATGGTAACTTCCTATATGAAAAGGTTCCCCATGGGAAAATGAATGTCGTCTTGTATTGATCGGTGGGTAAAATCTCAATCTGATTATAACTCGAAAAGCCATCCATAAAGGAGAAGATAACACTTTCAGCATAGTTTTTGATAATCTGGTCAATATGCAGAGTGGGAAAGTTGACTTAAGGACAAGCTTTGTTCAAATCTCTGAAATTGATGCAGACTCTAATGGTGCCCTGCTTTTTATTGACAGGGACGATGTTTAATACCCATTTCTCCAGGGGTACAGGATAAATAAAACCTACTTTGAGAAGTTTCTCTATTTCAACTTTGATAGCTACAACTTTTCGTGGATGGACTTGCCTTAGTTTTTTCTTGATAGTTTTAGCAATGGGATAGGTTTTTATTTCATGGACCACAATGGATGGGTCTATCCCCGTCATTTCTTCATAATACCAGGAAAAAATATCATGGAATTCTTTGAAAAGTACTCTGTATGCTTCAAATTCTTCTACTGAGCAGTTCTACCCAACATGAACATGCTCAAGGGTACCAGGCTTGGTAGATATGTCAATTGGATTTATTTGAGTAATGTTGCATAGGATTCCTTCAGAATCTGTGACTTGCAACAATATAGGAGTTTGAGTTGTGTTGACAATATCAGTGGAAAAAAGGGATGCAAAATCATGGTCTATCGAACTGGTGTTGGGGAGGAACGAGGATCTATGATGATGATCCTCCCATATAGGCTCATTCATACTCATTATCTCCATAATGGAGTCATCAGAAGGAAATGTCTCAGAGAGATAATCCAGAATGGGAAGAGAGGGTTCTAACCAGTAGGGCAAGTGGTAAGGGTCTGAAGCCATCAGATGAAGCTCATCAATGTGGTCATCAGAAAGGGTTTGAATAATGTTCTACATTTCTTCATGTGGGCTCAACGAGGTGGAATCAACAATTTTTTTCCCTTTGGGTCATAATCAAACGACAAAATCACATTTATTGTCACTGTGTCTGTGTTAGGAGGAGTGGATGGAAAAATCCCCATAAGGGATGAATCCTTCAACATGCCAACCCAATCGACTAGTAAGGAGGAGGGGACTGACCTAACATAGGGATGTTATTAGCCTTAGAGGTAGTAACATTTGGCATACAGAAATCGAGCTGGTCAATGGTGATAATTCTCCCTAGATGCAGAAATTAGACAGTTCAAAATACCGTCGAAGCGACAGTAGTCATGGCGTAAAACCAATTTCTTCCTAGAATGAGGTTGTAATCTAGCGGGGCATCGACTACTTCCACTTGAATAGAAACAAATTTTCCTCCAAGCTTGACTCAAAGGGTTGATATGAGACCATGGGGCTTGAAACCTCATCCATCAAAGGATTTCAGAGTCATAGGTGATGTTACAAGCTCGAGAGATCCAATAGCTTTCCAACAAGACATGGACAACACTAAAGTTGAAGCTCCTTCATCTAAGACAGTTCTAAAGACCTTCTTTCTGACTATTTTCATTATTATTTGGAAAGAAATTTTGTGAGGTAGTCTAGAATTATAGTTCTAGACATTGAAATGAATCAAATTAGTATTATCCGGGTCTAAAGCTCCTAACGCAGTTAACAATTTTTTGCGCTGTGTAGGACAACTTTGGAGTACTTCCAAGGTAGACATTGCACATGGTGCCTGAGAAATATCTTAAACTACATTATAAAATTGAGCAGCTCAGGAATTAGGGTTAAAAACAACCTTCCTAAGAGTACTCTTGGGTGGATGCAAAATCATGTTGAGATTAGGCTTCTCAGTGGTTAGGGGAACAGTAGACGAGGACTCGATATAACCATTAGAGGGAGCTTTTCCTAAAGAAGAATTGTCTTCTTTCTTGTCTGCGGGTTTGTCATAATTCTGGCTTTGAGTTTGCAAACTAATAATATCTGAGGACATCATGTGAATTTCCTCTGAATAACTATTCCCTGATTAGACATGTGGTCTATCATTTGTTGTTGAGAGGGAAAAGGATATGTGAGAACTATGAGTACGAGATTAGTTTTCAAGAATTGGGTGACTTCGTCATCACAAGGACACTCTTTCATGAAATGTTCACCTCTGCATAGTAGACATGGATGTTTCACTTTTATTTTCCCTTTATCGTTCTTGTTGGTGGTTGGTTTTGGATTCTCCAGTTGGTTTCCAGGTTTTTTGTTTTTAGCTTAACCTTTATTTTTATTGTTGGTAGGTGTTTGAATACTCTGGATGGAATTGACCTCGGTGGAAACCTTGGGAGTTGAAGGTGTGGGGGTGGAATTTTGGGGTTGCTTGGAAGGTTTTTCTACCAACAGGGACTGGATTGAATCAACAATCCCATCAACAGGAGTTTCTATTGGTGGCTTGGTAGGATCATTGTTTGGGCGACGAGATTGAGTGATCAAGTCATACAATGTTCTAGACTGGGAATAGACCAAGTCTAGATATTGGGCTCAACTAATGGCTTGCTCTTCAATAAATTCACGGCCCATAGCCACATCTCAGGAAATTGGAGGCAACAAAGATTTAGTAAACCAATCAGCTAACAACTAATCCGGGATAGGAGCCTTAACAAGTCTTCTCTGCCTTCTCCACTCATGGATATGATCGGATATGTGGGTGGAGGTGTTCTGTCACAGATAATTCAAGAGATTCGTACCCATTTCATAATAGATAGGAATTTGAAAGCGTGTAAGAAACACAGTTGCCAATGAGCCAAAATCCACAAACGAATGTTTTGGAAGTTCAATGTACCATTTCGCAGCAGTACCAATCAAAGTTCGCTGAAAGAGTCTTAAACGAACTGAATCATCCATAACGGAGTTTGAAGAACACCACAAATGGAATGTCATGACATGGTTTTTTGAATCATCTCCCTGCTTCCCATCGAACTTTGGAATGTCCGATGGTAACTTTACCAGAATGGGAGGCCACGAGGGGTTATGTCGAATGGGATCATTAATCAACTTGGACAAATGAATCAAGTCCAAAGTTGCTAGGAAAGGTAACTGACAATTAGGTTGCACATACTGGTAATATTGATATGGCATATAAGTACCAGTAGGACCGTAAGTAGACTGATAGACAGGTTGTTGTGATGAAGAACCGCCAAAAGATCTGCCCACAGGAGGTTGATTTCTGGGATCAGGACCATTAGGACTACCGAGGCCTCTGGGAGGAGGACCACCAAAACCTCTGGGACCACCAGGACCACCTGGACCACCAGGAGGAGGACCACCAGACCCTCTAGGACCCCTGGGAGGTAGACCTTCGGAGCCATCGGAACCACTAGAAGGAGGGCCACCAGAACCTCAAGGACCACTAAGACCATTAGGACCGTAAGGAGGAAATCCACCAGGCCATCCAGGACCATTAGGCCCCCCAGGCGTAGGAACTCCATAAGGTGGTCCTTCAGCACCCCCCGCAATATGTATAGGTATCCCCCCCATAGATGGCATGTAGGACCAATTAGGTTTCCCCCATGGCGTGAAAGTATTACTAGGATATGGAATTCTAGCATAATGCATTCCTATAGGATTGGGTTGGTAATTGATGTTTCCTACAGGTACTTGATTTGCTGTGTAACCATACCCCCAAGAGGTTTGATTGGTTACAGGTTATGCCCCCAAGGGCTAACCTGAACTGGATGGGGGGTTAACACAATTTGTGTGGGTGGGAGGGACATAAACTATAGATTTCTCTATACTAGAGGTTTTTCCATGACTCACTACAATTCCAATGACAGTTAACGTAGTTTGTTTCGGGGGTTTCCCCCCGGCACTAGAAGGTATTGATGAAACAAGAATCGAATGTTGAGCCCTAGGTGTGGAAGACCAGGGAGGATTTGGAGCAGACATAATATGGGAGGTGGTGGGGTTGGTAGTTTGACTTGGATTATGTGGAGTCACATTGAAATCTACAATAGGTTCAATAGGTCTCATAGAATCATCAAGTGAGCGATATCCCACAGGAAAAGTTGTTGATCAAGGTGGTGGTGTGCCCAATATGTCATCTATTTTCTTCTCAATTTCTTGTGCACAGAGAATAGCTTCCTAGTATTGTCTATGTTCTTCTTCATTTGGCGAAACTTCTTCAGAAGATTTTAAACAGGTGCCAAATGAGGCAATGGCCTGTCCTATAGAGGTATCCCAAAATGGAGCATTAGGACCATAATCTGGATGGGTAGTATCATCAACATGACCTTTTATGGGAGAATGGAATGAAGTATTACCCTGAGAAGGTTGTTGGGCCAAGGGAGGTGCATGCGAAGGATATGGATCTCCACTTTTTGCAACCACATTTTCTCCTACTTGGGAGTTGGTAGCAGCTCCTTGGTCGATAGCTTCCAAAATATTTTCTCCCGAAATAGGAATAAAATCAGGTGGAAAGCCCCGTACTCTTCTGGACTGTCTTAACTCAGCCAGTTTGTACATTTCCTATCTAACATAGGGTCTCAAAACTAGAAATCACACCAAACATTTCCCTACTCAAGCTATAGACCAAACAAGCAAACTTAAATGACAGAAGGAATTCAGATAGTCAGGTCTCTCACCAGGATTATCAAGAAGGTGCCACTCGTGATATACCTCAAGGGTACGTGCATAGTAATCTCCCTGAATGTTGTTTTCAGTGTATGGCTCCAAGCAAGACGGCCAAAGGGCTTTTCTCAAATAGATAAGGTATCCTAGTGGGGTCTCCCGATATACGCAAGGTACATGGGAGCTCAAATTGGTATTAGTGCTATCTAATGCATAACCATTCACAAGGGGCCTTCCTATATACAATCGAGTATGTGAAGTGCCTTTCTATATACCTCAAGGGTACATGAAAGGCTATTCGATATACCAATAGTACGTGGAAGAACTGTGCGAGTCCCAGGATGCAATGCAGACAAGTAACGACAGCTCCTACACTTAACAACAGCCGAACACGTCTCTAGCATATCACTCAAATTGTTATGTAAATTTTAGTGTATAACTATCGTTAATTTTAAAGTGGACGGTTAGGTGAATGCATGGAATTTTGACAGAAAAAGTAAAACCATGCAGAATGTAGATGCAAATATTTCACTTTACCATTTGTGGTATGCCTACCTACGGGAGGGAAAGAGAGTATTCTATTTTCATTTTAAAAACCAAAAATTCCCAAACAACTAATTTTAACAAATCAAAATCAAAGACAAGCAACACATTCCAAACTCATTTTTCTTTTTGAAATTAATCAAAGGGGTAAGAGTCTCTTTCCCTAAAAGAAAAACAACAAGCACTCTACATGCATATGCACTCTATTTTTTCGATTTTTCTTAAAACATAGATAGATCTAACTTAAAACTACACTACTTTTTCTTTTGATGAGATAGTACTAATGCAAGAGAGACAAAAGAACAAAGAGAACTTGAAAGCTTGTGAGGCTAATCAAAGATCCAATGCCTTATGCTCAATAATGATAAAGACCTAATCTCAATCAAAAAAATTTCTTCTTAATAAGAAAAAAAAATTCCTCCATGGAAAAATGAAATTAAGATGCTAAGCAATGGTTTTTATTTAGTCTTTATAAAAGAAAAGAAAAGAAAAGAGAACTCATTGAAACCTAAGCTTTCAAAAAATTCCTTTCACAATCACAAGGAACAAGCATGAAAGAAAATGAATAATCAACAAGCCTAATCCAGTTTTTGAATTCTTCAACCAAACCAATATTTTACCATAGAATTTTCAACCATGAGCATACAGATTCTAACAAACAATCCTGACAATGCAGGGTTGAAAGCAAACAAACTCAACTTTTTACAAAAATTCATAAAAAACTAGTTCTGGAACAAGGCCTACCTAGCACCGCGCTGGAGGGGTCTTGACAGAGCAGTTCTAGATGAGCATCTCTTCTGGATAAAGGGACTCAGGCAGTGGCACCTCTTATGGCTAACAGAGTTCAGGCGGTGGCACCGCTCATTGCCAATAGAGCATGTGCAGTTCCCTGAATGGATCCAAAACACAAGGAGAACAAGAAATCAAGTTAGAAATTGATCAAATCAAGGTAAATTTTGATGAATTGACAGTAAAAAAGTGCATATAAAGTGTCGAGCACCCAATATGCAGATATATTATTACCAACACACAGAGCATACGAGATTTATTGTCAACCCGAGAAAGTCTTTTATTTCAAAGGATAAATGCACAGTATATGCGTTAAACACCAAATCACTGTAATTGAACACTCTTATCCTCTAACAACTATGTTCATCCCTAGAATCTGTGTAATCCTATTCATCTTCTAAATACCACAAATTCAATTACCTGTAATTAAGGAAAATGATCTAAGATTCAAACAGCAATTGCAGATAAAAAGGAAATCCTATTCACAACCCAGAACAAGAAAACTGCCTATTCAATCTGATTACTCTTGAAAGCCATAAACATAAATCAAATATTAATCTAGGAATTCAATTGCAAAGGATTAAGTTCAGCTACTCTAAGGAATTGACTTGTAGGAATGAAAATCAACAATCATAACAGAAAATATAAATTTCAAGGATTCGTAGGATAACAACTTGAAACTACAGGATGAACCAAGCTGTGTACAAATACCACTCAAATTGCATAAAGTAAGTTCCCTACCCAATTGACTGTCACTCTATACCACTTTACCAATCTTAAGAAAATTTAATCACAATTATACTGTAAATCAACACTACTACAGCTGTGTACAAAGGAAATAGGATGAACAAAACATCACACAATACTGAATTGAAAAAGTCCTAAATTAACTCAGCAATCTCTGTGGAAGGCGGGCCCAGCCTTCACACAGAGATGCTGGATGAAAAACGTGCAACTCTCTTAAATCAGAGGTAACTCCTTATATTAAAGAATGAAAGATTACACAAGTTGCTTCCACTGTTAATACAATGAATGAATTATCTATTTTCCAACCCCCTAGGTCGAAACAACTCCCCATATTTATACATGCAGATCATAACCTCTGATCCTATTAAAGGGAAGCCATGAAGATCTCTGATCTTTAGGCGCCCTAAATAATACTAGCTGTTACAAAACGTGGCATGATAATGACATGGAAAATGCGAGAAGGCTGTTAACTTGCCCGGGAGTAGCGATCTCTTCAGATCACAATTATATTCGAGTAGCAATGTAGCGCGTTCTGTTACAGCTGCACTGTCATAGCTCGGTCTAGGATATTGCATTAAAACCACATGCCTTCATTGATGATCAGGGGCTCAGGGTCCTTTTGAGCAGCGAATATCCCTTCCTTTGACATTTGTTTAGCCCCCATCCACCTGCAGCCCACTTATCTCAAACTACCTTCATAAATCATAACATGTTAGCACAATTAAGAGATACACAGCTTTAATTATCACAATCATAAGCATTAATAAGATAAATAAATGATCAGTCATACCTTGGTAGTTTGGGGATGAAAGTGAGGATAATAGTTCTGATTAGCATGCCAAATGATGTAAGACAGGGGAAGAAAAGGTGATTGAAGATGGTTAAAAAGGGCCAATTCTAGGCTCAACATCTCCCCCCAACTATCCTGTTGCATGTCCTTATGCAACAACCTGCATCATTTGGAGTCTGAGTCCTGTACTGATCTGTGTTCATGGAGGGAGGAGAAGTTGTAGGGAAATTCAAGCACCTCATCTTCCTTTAAAAAGCCTCTATGAGTAACCCAATACTTCCAGCACCGCTGCTCCTCTGCCCTAGTCAAGGAAAAATATATATTATACGGTTTTGCTGGCCACCAAATGAGGGGGAATTTGAATTTCAAACCCAACCAATCAGCTCCACACTCCCTCATGCTTCCCACATAGCCCTTGACTCTGGAAAGTGCCTGCTTGAAATTTTTGAAACAGTAAGGATCCCGACTTCTAGGTGCAGAGGAGGCAGCCTGCCATCTATGTTTACTCCCTTCCAATGCTACCTGCTGATGTCTGGAAATGTAGTTGGTGCAAGTGGAGATCACTTCTTCTTGCAGTCTCATGATATGTTGTGCCTGGGGGGGTCTTGAAAGAAAACTTTTGTACTGTGCCAAAAGAATGCCAGGATTCTGGGGTTCACTTCGAATCCATAAGTTAGTGTGGGCTTCATTATGGGAAAAGGTCTAAAAAGACCTTTCCCACTAAGCGTGATTAATCACAAAAGAGGCAAAGGCTCTTAGTTGAACATCCCCTGCGAATGGAACAGGGTTTGAGTGGCGGTCCAGGGGGCAAGCCATCTCATGCAGGTATAACTCACACAGCAGGTTCTGCTCCTCAAAATTGCTTCCAAAGAATGCTTCCAAGAACTTTGTTGAGGTTGTGATTTCGAACAATCTCCCCTCCTGTACACCCTTCAATTTAAACTAGACAAATTGCTCAAATAGGAACACTGAATAAGAGGAAGAGGGTTTCCTGGTACCCATGAGTTCTTGAGAGAGTGTGTACATCTGTTCTTTCTCCTGCTGCATGGATTGAAACTTTTTCAATTCTCTCAACTTGTTCTACAGCTCTTCTTCCTGAACTCTGTGGCCCATGCGTTCTTCGGCCCACTTCTCTTCCAGTGCTTTAATAATTTTTCTATGCTCACTCAAAGCAATCATGCCCTTCTGGAGTTCTTCCACCTGGCTTTTCCATTTGGTCACTTCCAGCCTCAGGGTGGAGGCTTCTGTTGTGAGGTCCAAAAATTCCTTTTTATAATGCTTTTCTTGCTCCGAGTTTAAATCAATAAAATCTTTAAGAGGTAGAAGCATTGGTTCTTGTGGGGTAGTGTCCTCCAGCATATCCAAATTTACTATGAGATTTGTTGGTTCTTGTGTAACAGCGACATCCTTCAGACTCTCTTCAGCAGCTACATTCACAACTTTTAGAGACACTGGTTCTTCTGTGACAGTGTCTTCCTCTTGGTCAACCTGCATTTATGAATTCGGTTCAAGAGTTGTTGGTTCTTGTGTAGCAGAAACATCCCCTGGATTCTCTTGAAAAGATGCATTCATGGCTTTTTGAGACACTGGTTCTTGTGTGACAGCTCCTTCTTGGTCAACCTGCATTTCTGAATTTGGTTCGAGAGTTGCTAGTTCTTGTGTGTCAGCAACATCCCCTGGATTCTCTTCAACAGCTGCATTCATGGCTTGTGAGGACACTAGTCCTTGTGTGACAGGGTCTTCTTCTTGGTCAACCTGCATTTCTGAATTTGGTTCAAGAGTTGTTGGTTCTTGTGTGTTAGAAACAACCCCTGGATTCTCCTCAACAGCTGCATTCATGGCTTGTGAGGACACTGGTTCTTGTGTGACAGTGTCTTCTTCTTCCTTCTGCCTCTGAGATTGGATACCTTCCTCATTGTGCAGCTCCTCCTCAAGGATTTTGGTGTCACCTGAGAACTGTGTCTGTACCTGTTCATCCTCACTCCACTGTATATCCAGTCCAGGGTTATCTTCTAATTGCAATTCAGGAATCCTTGCTACAGCTTCCAAGGATGTTGGTTCTTGTGTAGCAACATCCTTGCTTACCTCTTCATCCTCCTGTTGTTGCAATTCTTCTTCTATGAGCTCTGTATCATGGGAACATTCTGGAGTTACAGTGTAAAGCTCTTCATTCAGTTCCAGAGTGTCCTCCATCCCAAGTTCTTCTCCCACTTGCTCGGCCAATTGGACAAGTATATTCAGGTTTGTTGGTTCTTGTGTTGCAGCACCCTATTCAAGTTCATCAATGTCCTGCCCTTGTGGCTCAGCTTCTACAATCTCTATGTCCTGGGAGCATCCTTGGGTTACCGTGCACTCTTTGTCCCCGACATCATGCATGACTTCATCCTTTTGCTGCTCTATCACAGAATTGGTGGCAACTTCAGCAAGGATGGATAAAGATGCTGGTTCTTGTGTGGCAACATCTTCTTTTTCCACAACTTCCTCTCTTGTGGCCTCGGACTGTTGTGCTGTACATGTGCAAATTATAATCTTGTGGTCTGCCTCCTTGAAGATTTCCCCACAGGTGGGACAGAGCACTCGCTCATCTTCCTTTCCAGGTTCGGTATATTTCGATCCATCCAGCTGGTCTGCAGCCTCCACTAATGTATACCTCTTCCTTTCACCTCATTTTCTGTAGGTTTTCTTCCATGTCTCCAATTCCCTTCGAAGTACTTGGACTTCCTCTTTTAATAGTGTGTTCTCATCCAGAAGTCCTTTAATGCTGGGTTCCTCCTCGACTGGCCTTTGTGGAGCATCCATTGGCCTCGGTACAAGGATTGGGAACTCAACCTGTGCTTCTAGGGTTTCCCATCTTTTTCTGGCTGCCTCTGCTGTTGCAGCTATTTTAGTTCTTTTCCTTCTGATAGGTGAGGTTATGTTAAGTTCATAGATTGATCTTTTCTTTCTCCTTTGTGGTGTTTTCTTTTGTGGAGCTGGGATATCGAGTTTCACAGCCGAGGTCGAAGGAATATTTTCTTGCTCCTAAGGTTGTTCTTCCACAATTAAAGTTCCTCCTTCCCACTCAAGTGAAGATTCAATAGTTACTGGCTCGATATTTTCTTTAATTTCCCCAGCTCTGTCATCTTCAGGTTCAACTGTCACAGCACTTAGTGCTGCTCAAGTTTCACCTTCTGCTGGCAGAGTTGTCCTATTATCTATGTTTTCCACAAGGTTTTTATGTCCACCCTCCTTCAATTGCTCTGCGTGTGCCTCTGGTTGCACTTCTTCTGATATAGTTTCATCCCCCCCCCAACTATATTGGAGGAAATCCGGTCCTCCTGCTGTGGTTGAACATGTTCCTGTTCTATCAGGACACCCAGCAAGGGAGCTGGTTCCTGAGCTTGAGCTGTGAATTGTTCCCAAGTTATATTATGCTGAGCAAGGGTTCTTAAAATTATTAATTTGATGAGACCATGGTGGGTCAGGGAGGCAAATGGGTGTTTAGCAGCTTGTACGAACGCCGCCATATGATGCAAGTCATGGAGCAAATAGTATGGAATGTTCAATAAAGTGCTGTGGCGGAGATGAGAAAGTAAAGGCAGTTCAGAATTATAAATAGTTTGGTACCTACCTTCACAAGTGATGTACTTCTTGAGGAAGACAACAACCTGATCCCATGGCTACGGCAATGAATACAGTGCAATCCCTCTTCTGGATGATTGAACTTGCTCCCCCTCTCGTAAAAATGCTTCCCGTGCGGTCGTTGTGGGAACTCCTTGTCCAAACCATGCCTTTCCCACCTGTGGGATAGCAGTAACCTCAGATATAATGGCTTCGGAGACTTCTATGCGCAGCCCCCACACCTCAGAGTGAGTGTCTGTGAGGTTTAAGGCAAATTGCAGGGCTGCTTCCCGGTTAAAGCCATCCAGTCGCTCAAACAATTCGAGCCAGCCGGTGGCTTGAAAGATGGAAAGAACTGGGGGATTTTTCCTAAGTTCCTGTGTATCCAAAGGTTCATGGCGAGCTGGAATCCCCATAATCCTGGCTGCAGAATGAGATTGTGACTTCGCAGATTACAGAATCCAAGAATGGAGGTTGCAGCGCAGAGGATGCATGAATCATTGAGCGGAGATGTTGAGTAAATGGGCAAATTTGGAAAGTTTAGCTCAGAAAAACGTTCAAAATTTTTATTCCAAATTGGGGAAGGTGGCGGTTATTAGTTTTTACGTCGCATGGGGGAAGGAGTCAATTAGGCTATAATGGTGATACGATTAAAGGTACGACTAATATCGTTAAATCATATCAATATTTAATCACGTGAAAATCAAAGCCATACCTCGTGAGACTGTGCGTGAGATATCCTGCGGAGAATGGTGGAATGTGCGGTTGCTGACGCTGCGAAGCCGAACTCATGCGCTGTCATTAAATTGATCATAATGACGAGGAAATGCAATAATTTATTCCGCCGGTTAAATAAAAACCATCTCATCGCCAGGGTCGGAATTATGAACAAAGCGGTCGTCGTATGGCCCAGTTCGCCGGCATGAGTTGGATGAATCAGAGCCATATCTAGCAAGTTGAAGCAATTCTTCTATTAATACTGGAGTTACCTCTGCAAGTTTCCAAAAGACGGCCTTAATCGCATGAAGACATCCGCCAAATAAAGCGGAATTGCAGCTGCCAGGAATGATAGCACGGCCAACGAAAAAGATGTTGCAGCCACCGGGAAAAGTTCACGGCCACCGGGAAATATGTCCCAGCCACCGGGAAAAGTTTGCGGCCGCCGGGAAATATTTCGCAGCCACCGGGAAAAAGGGCTTGACGGTCATCGAAAAAAAATCACAGCTGCCGGGGAAAAAGGGCTTGACAGTCATCGGAAAATATGTTGCAGCCGACAGAAAATGGTTCATGACCACCGGGAAATATGTTGCAGCCACCGGGAAATATGTCGCAGCTGCCGGGAAATGATTTACGGCTGCCGGGAAAAAGGGCTTGACGATCATTGGGAAATATGTTGCAGCCGACGGAAAATGGTTCATGGCCGCCGGGAAATATGTTGCAGCCGTCGGGAAATTTATTTTGAAGGAAAATGAAATGCAGCACAGGAAGGCATAAGAAAACAATTCCGCTTGACAAGCCCAATCTTGTCATTCCCTTAGCGCTTCCCTGCAAATATTTTTTTTTTTAAAATAACGACAACGAAAATATCAAAAGCAAGAGAAAAAAACAATATAAAATGCAGCAGAGAAAAAAAACATTATTTATGTACATTGATTCAAACGCAATTTACAGCCTAAGGATTGGAAAAGGCAGAGAGAATTTCTTGCCCTGATGTCAGCTGATAATCTGGATTGGCGGCAATTTGCGAAATGAATGCATCTCTCGAAATAGGCTTACGATACAGTCGCAGCCTATGGCCATTAGCAAATAATGGTATGCGGTTTTCATCAATGGTCACCAGACGGACAGTGCCATTGTCAAATACACTGTCGACCAAATAAGGACCCAGCCACCTTGTACATAATTTACCTTTAAAATCCTTTTTGAACCTGGAGTCATATAGTAACGCCCAGTCTCCTTCGCGGAAGATTTTCTTTTTAATAAATCGGTCATGCCAATTGGATCTCTGTTGCTGAAGCAACGCAGTCTGATCCACTGCTACTAACTGTTTCTCATCCAATTCATTTAATTGATTCAATCTTCTCTTCTAGGCCTCTGTTACATCCAGATTCAATTCGGTGGCTGTCTTCAAGGTTTTGAGCTCAAACTCAATCGCAAAGATAGCACTCTTCCCATACACTAAATCATAGGGAGAGAAACCTGTGGTGTCGCGCCAAGTCCTATGATATGCCCATAGTGCTTCCAGAAGCCTGTCAGCCCAATCCCTTCGATGGCTCTTAACTGTTTTAGTAAGGATGGCTTCAATGATCTTATTAGTACTCTCCACCTGACCATTAGCTTGGGGGTGGTAAGGTGAAGCCACCCTATGCTGCACATGATACTTCCGGAGCAAGGATTCAAATTGGAGTGACATGAATTGCGGCCCCCCATCAGTAACCACTTCCTTCAGTACCCCAAAGCGGGTAAAAATTTCACTGTACAGAAAATCCATCACCGCCTGGTCGTTAGCCTTAGCCAAAGCTACGGCCTCCACCCATTTGGTCATATAATCAGTACAAACCAGAATGTAAACTTTCTTTCTGGAAGGAGGATTGATAGGGCCAGCGAAATCTAGTGCCCATCTATCAAATGGTTAAACTACTACTTGAGGCTGTAGAGGCATCTGATCTGTTTTATTAGGCTGGCCCATCCTTTGGCAGCTGCCATAGGATTGAACATATCTTTTAGCGTCCCTAAACAGAGTCGGCCAGTAGTATCCCATCCGCAACGCCTTGTGCCCTGTTCTTTTGTCTGCAAAGTGTCCCCCGCAAGTCTCATCATGACAGGATTTCAGTATGGGAAATATCTCATCTTCTCTTACACATCTCCTAATCTCAAGATTAGGTCCTGTGTAGAAGAGATGACCATTTAGCCAACAATACCTGGCACTCTGCAGAATGATTTTTCTTTTTTCTTGTTTATACATATGTGGTGGGAGCTTTCCTGCAACCAAATAATTAGCGACGTTTGCATACCAGGGAGAGTGAGATGAAAGTGCGAATAGATGTTCATCTGGAAAAGATTCCTCAACAGGCAAACTATCATCACTGTTACTAAGACGGGATAAGAAATCAGCAATGACATTTTCTTTTCCAGGTTTATCTATAATAGTAATATCAAATTCCTGCAATAACAAGAGCCACTTGGTCACTCTGGCATTGGTGACAGGTTTATTCATTAAGTATTTAATGGCAGAGTGGTCAGTGTGCACAAATGTGGGATACCCAATAATGTAATGTCGAAATTTATTAACAAGTAAACAATACCTAGGAATTCTTTTTCAGTAACAGTGTAATTAAGTTTAGCAGGGGCTAAGTTTTTACTAACATAATAGATGGCATAAGGTACTTGACCATCCTGCTATCCTAATACTGCTCCAATGGCGGTATCAGAGGCATCTGAGGAAATATGGAAGGGTAGGGTCCAATTAGGTCCCCTTAAAATAGGAGCTGTGGACAGCTTTTCTTTAAGCTTATCAAAAGCTATCTGGCATGCTTCACTCCACACAAACTGTGCATTTTTCATTAACAGAGAGAACAAAGGAGAAGCCAGTTTGGAGAATTTTTCTATAAATCTTTGATAATATCCAGCATGTCCCAGAAAACTTCGCACCTCTTTCTGAGTTGCAGGGGTAGGTATATTTTTTATCACCCTGATTTTTGAAGGGTCTACCTGAATGCCATTGGCAGAGATGAAATGCCCTAATACCACCCCTTCACTCATCATCATATGGCACTTTTCGGTGCTTAATGAGAGCTGAGTCTGTTCACAGCGGGTTAAAACCTTCTTTAAATTTTCTAGTGCTTCCTCAAAGTCCCGGCCATAGGGAGTGAAATCGTCCATAAAGATTTCCATACTATCATTGACTAATTCAGAGAATATGCCAATTACAGCTCTTTGAAACGTTGCCGGTGCATTACATAAACCAAAGGGAAGTACTCTGTAGGTAAACGTTCCCCAGGGGCAAGTGAAGGTGGTCTTATCCTGGTCCTCGGGAGCAATCTGAATTTGGTTGTACCCGCTGAACCCATCTAGGAAGGAGAAGAACTTCTTCCCTGATAAAGTATCAAGTACTTGGTCAATAAAGGGAAAAGGGAAATGATCCTTTTGAGTGGCTTTATTCAGTTCCCTATAATCAACGCAGACCCTCCATTTACCATTTTTCTTGGGCACAATTACAAGTGGAGAAACCCACTCGCTATCTGAAATAGGATATATAAATCCTGCTTCCAAGAGTTTCTGGATTTCTTCCTTCACTATATCCCTCAGGTTGGGGTTCATGCGTCGTTGGGGTTGACACACAGGTCGGGAGTCACTTTTAATATAAATGTGATGGGTGCACAGATTAGAGGGAATACCCCTCATGTCTGTGTACTCCCAGGCGAACGCCCCCTTGTGTTCTTTCAAGAGGTTGATCAGGCACTTCTATTCTTCTAAGGAGAGACTAGGATTGATATTCAAAGTTCTTCCAGGCTCTACCTCAATAGGAATGCTTTTTGAATTTTCCAAAACTGGGATTATGTTTGTATCACCAACTAGTGCTTCTTCCGTAAGATTTTCTTGTTCTTCCTTGCCTAGGGTAATATTCAGGATTTGATAGACCTCTCTATCCACTGAAGCAGATTCACTAATAAAATTACTAATAGTATCATCTTCTGTTTCATTTTTAAACGTTAAGGCCTTCCCTAGAGTTAATAGTGACTAAACATCCTCCTCCTCCTCCTGCTCTATCCAAACGGAGGTTTCAGCCTCTAAGCTTGGCCGAGCTGGAGGATACAGGGTGAGGCTTTTAGTCTCTGTACCATCAGATATAGTCATGGACCCTGATCGACAACTGATGTAAGCATCAGTTGTGGCCAACCAAGGCCTCCCCAGGATCAGTGGGTGTCCCTCCAACTGTGATTTTGGTTGTAATACCAAAAAGTCAGCAGGGTACTCCCATGAATCTACTGATATGACAAGGTCATCCAAAATTCCTTCGGGTCTAATGGTAGATCTGTCCACCAATTCTAAAATGGTAGGGGTCAGTCTAACATTAGTGAGTCCAAGATTCTTTACAGTCTCCATTGTTATGACATTTATCGCTGCCCCTAAATCTACTAGCACGTTGGGTATCTGTGTATGTCCTACCTGTACAGTGACAGTAGGATTGCCAGGGTCGTCATACTTTGTCATAGGGGTATTTCCTATTATCAAGGCAGATAAATTCCCTATGATGTGAACAGTGGGAGGATCTCTAGGTTTCCTTCCTGGTTTCTTAGTGCACAGGTCCCAAATGGTTCTAGCATAAATAGGCACATCTTGAAGAGCTTGAAAGAGGGGGATTTTGACATAAAGGTTTCTTAACTCTCCTAGGAGGTTAAACTGAGGTTGTCCCCCTATCCTTGGTAGCATTAATCTCTCAGGATATGGTGGTTGTCTTATCAGCTGGGTAGGCTGCGTATTGTCAGATTCATCGTTTGATGTTTTAGCCGTTCCATGCTCAACATATTCAATGATAGGAACTGTATCGGATGGATGCTGTGAACTCCTTTCTTCCTTATGCATAGAAGGTGGAGCATCTTCTGTAATTATAGGTTCTACTATTTTCCCAGATCGTAAACAAATATCATTACAAGGTACAGGGGAAAGAGAGTAGGCCGGCATATTGACAGTCTCCAATTGATGGACTGTTTTATTATTCGGGTTAGGATTAGGTTGGATAGGTAGCTGAGGTCATATTAGTATATTAGGGACAAAATTATTCTGCAACTGCAGCTGCGACTACTGAGGTGGGTATTGCGGATATTGAGGGAATTGAAAGTATTGAGGAGAATATGGTGATTGTTGAGGTGGAGGTGGTTGAAAAAACTAGTTTCCAGGATGGAAATTCCTCCATCCAGGAGACCACGACGTAGGTTGGTGTGGTGGCTGTGTCCAAGGATTCCATGAGTTAAAATTTTGAATTGCAGGTTGGGAGGAATTCCACTGAGCATAATTTGAAGGGAATTGTGTATTCACGTTTTGCATGTTATTATTCCAATTGCCCATATTATTTAAAAATGGAAACGAGTCTAGAGTCGTACCTTGATTTCGAGGCTGCCAAGGTTTCTTCTGTGTAATGAAATAGGCCGATTCCACTTCTGGGGTTGATGCCTGCAGAATAGCCTTCACTTGGGGAAGTGAGGGGCATTCTTTCATGTCGTGGTTCAACTCACACAACTGACATACTTCTACTTTATCAAGCGGGCATTCTCTCAGCGGATGATTCTTTCTACATCATGGGCAGAACACTCCTAGTGTGAGATCCTCTACTGCCTGTTTTTGTTTTGCCTTCAGGACATCGATCTCTGAGGAGATGGAACTCATCATCTCTGTCTTGAAATTTTCAAGGAGATTACCTATCTCTGCACGGGTGGCTCCTCCATTGGATGAATTCTGAGTTCTGTCAAAGACATCACGTTCTAGCTTATCCCGTTTGTCCCGCTTATTGTTCCTGTAAGAGCCCCTGGAGTATCTCTTACATAGTTCCACAATATTTCCAAAAGGTTCTTTGGAGATATCTCCCTTTCCTAGCAGATTTAACATGTCTAAGCAATCATCCCTGATCCCACAAAGCAAGATTATCTTGAGCACGTCCAGCCCCATGTTCGTCTGCCCAGCCCTCTGCACATTGTACAGTAGCCTTTCCATGAAATCCTCCAGACTTTCGTCCTCGTTCTGCACCATTTTGAATAATTCTTCTCTTTTATCCTTGGTGTTGCAATATTCCTGATATTTTTCCAGGAACACCTATTTCATTTTATCCCAATTAGCAACAGTCCCTCCCCCAAGGCTCATGAACCAGCATAATGTGTTGTCCTTCAGGGTGGCAGGGAAAAGTTTCATCTTTTGCGCATCGGTGACATAATCATAGCTGCGACAGAGAATATCGAATTCAAAAAGGAATTCGTCGGGATCTTCTGCCACCTTTCCATGGAAGCGAGGTAGCACCGATGGTGAGATATTCTTCATAGGGGCTGCCCCTGCTGGCTGCTGAATTGGGAATTGTAGTGTAGCCATTGTTCCTTCAGGCAGGGAGTGATTGTCATGATGATAGTTTTCCCCCATTGCCTCTTCCTCGTCAGATTCGTGTCTGTTACTCATCTCCTCTTCTGTTTTCTCCTCCTCTTTTTTCTCCTTTTCGTTCGTTCCCACGTTCTTTTCCTCGTTCTTCTCTACGTCCTTTTCCTGTTCCTCGTTCTTTTCCTCGTTCTTCTCTACGTCCTTTTCCTGTTCCTCGTTCTTTTCCTTGTTTTCCACTGATCAACAAACTTCTGGTGGAACTGTGTCCACTCTTCTTGAGTTACAACCTTCCCAAAAATGTGGTATGTTGGACCTTTACCAGCAGGTCCAGTTGTAACAGATGTGTCATTTTCTGCAGGTATATTCGAGGAAGTCACGGCTGCTTGTGTATTCTCCGCCGTGGACCCTGACGCTGGTGCCTCAGGATAGGCAGTGTTTCTTCTAATAGGAGTTTCTTACTGGTGAGCCCTGGTAGATGAATTATTTCTGTCAACAAGATCGTTGATAAATTTCCTTCTGCCCAATGGTGTTCCTCGACCGCGAACCAAGCCACCTGCACTATTAGTATCTTGTGGGGTTTTGGGAGTTGGGAGTTGATCGCGTTTTACCCTCCTCATATTCATGCAACCCAAATCATTTCAGCAAAAAGAATAGAAAATACTGGCTAGAAATAATTACTAGATGCAACTAATGATAGTGTTTAATTTTATCCTTCCCCGACAACGGCGCCAAAATGTCGAGCACCCAATATGCAGATATATTATTACCAACACACAAAGCATACGAGATTTATTGTCAACCCAAGAAAGTCTTTTATTTCAAAGGATAAATGCACAGTATATGCGTTAAACACCAAATCACTGTAATTGAACACTCTTATCCTCTAACAACTATGTTCATCCCCAGAATCTGTGTAATCCTATTCATCTTCTAAATACCACAAATTCAATTACCTGTAATTAAGGAAAATGATCCAAGATTCAAACAACAATTGCAGATAAAAAGGAAATCCTATTCACAACCCAGAACAAGAAAACTTCCTATTCAATCTGATTACTCTTGAAAGCCATAAACATAAATCAAATATTAATCTAGGAATTCAATTGCAAAGGATTAAGTTTAGCTACTCTAAGGAATTGACTTGCAGGAATGAAAATCAACAATCATAACAGAAAAGATAAATTGCAAGGATTTGTAGGATAACAACTTGAAACTACAGGATGAACAAAGTTGTGTACAACTACCACTCAAATTGCATAAAGGAAGTTCCCTACCCAGTCGACTGTCACTCTGTACCACTTTACCAATCTTAAGAAAATGCAATCACAATTATACTGTAAATAAACACTACTATAGCTATGTACAAAGGAAATAGGATGAACAAAACATCACACAATACTGAATTGAAAAAGTCCTAAATTAACTCAGCAATCTTTGTGGAAGGCGAGCCCAGCCTTCACACAGAGATGCTGGATGAACAACGTGCAACTCTCTTAAATCAGAGGTAACTCCTTATATTAAAGAATGAAAGATTACACAAGTTGCTTCCACTGCTAATACAATGAATGAATTATCTATTTTCCACCCCCCTAGGTCGAAACAGCTTCCCATATTTATACATCCAGATCATAACCTCTGATCCTATTAAAGGGCAGCCATGAATATCTCTGATCTTCAGGCGCCCTAAATAATACTAGCTATTACAAAACGTGGCATGATAATGACATGGAAAATGCGAGAAGGCTGTTAACTTGCCCAGGAGTAGCGATCTCTTCAGATCACAATTATATTCGAGCAACAATGTAGCGCGTTATGTTACAACTGCACCGTCACAGCTCAGTCTAGGATATTGCATTAAAACCACGTGCCTTCATTGATGATCAGGGGCTCAGGGTCCTTTTGAGCAGTGAATATCCCTTCCTTTGACATTTGTTCAGCCCCCATCCACCTACAGTCCACTTATCTCAAACTAACTTCATAAATCATAACATGTTAGCACAATTGAGAGATACACAACTTTAATTATCACAATCATAAGCATTAATAAGATAAAGCAATGATCAGTCATACCTTGGTAGTTTGGGGATGAAAGTGAGGACAACAGGTCTGATTAGCATGCTAAATGATGTAAGACAGGGGAAGAAAAGGTGATTGAAGATGGTTAAAAAGGGCCAATTCTAGGCTCAACATAAAGTCAAAATAGTTCAGATCCGAATAGATCTGAAAGTTTCAGACCAAAATTCACTAAGTCAGATGGAATATCTAACTGAAGAGATTTGGAGATGGAGCCTGGATTCGGAGAAGAGTTCAAGGACTGAGGAAGATCAGATCAACTGAAATTTGCTTTGATCCCTAGTGGAGTCACCAGATTTGTTATCAGGAATATTGCACCTTCTATGGATAGAAGTTGTGCCTCTGGTCTTAATGGTTTAGATCCAGAACAAATGATTGAACGAGAAAGGATGAAGACCTTCCCTGAATGTTGTAGACACCTAGAATACTGCTTCAATCATGAACTCGTGTACCTATAAAAAATTCAAACATACAAGCACATCCAAGCTACCAGAAAATCATCTACATATCCATACTAGTGACTAAGGAATATAGTAACATGTACATGTGAAATCAAAACAACAGACATGTGGGATAGAAATCAGCTTTGCATTAAGAATGTATGGAGAAGCTTACAACCGTTGCCTCAGTGTCGACAAGATCCTTCACGAGACAAACACTTCATCCCCATAAGCTCCAAATTTTCTCTCTATGCTCTCCAATGATTTGGACTAAGTAGTCAATTCAACAGCATAACAATACCTCTATAGTTCTCCCCCTCAACTATGGATATGAGCTTGTATTTATAAGTCTCAATGGATAGGGATAGTTGAGAGAATGGTGGGTGAGGTGGCTCCAAGATCCTATCAAGGGGGATCTCAAGCGCAAACTAACCCATAATGATAGGGATAAGGGAGGACATGAGGCTCAAGTTCTAGAAGCCTCGAGAAACTTCTCTTTTTCCCATTTTACCCAAGGTATCGCTTTTGTTCCCTTATGAGAGAGCGGTTTAGGTTAGAACTGCTTTAAGAACAAAGCCTATAGGCAGTGGCACCGCTTCTATATAACAGGATACAGGTGGTGCCGAACAAGGTACTACTCATCAGCCACAAGGTAAGCGCGGTGCTAGGTTTTTTCAAGTAGAATTGACAAACAGAGCAAGTTTCCACTCTAAGTGTTGGGATTAAGAGCAAACATAGGGATTAAGGATCTCATCACATGATGGTGACAGGATTTAGGTATAACACATTGGCATTGCTTGAGGAAAAACAATCTTTGGCGAGGGAGGACTGTAATGTTCCGTTTTTTATAAAAAGGGAATAACTGAGGACTGAGAGCACTAGGAGAAGAAAGGTACATTAATTAAGTATTATTAAGTCATCAGTGTAGAAATAAACATCAGAGTTCATATCCTAAAGCATACGGAGCATGCAGGCCTTGTTTAGTCGGTGTTAAAGTCAACATCAAATTAGAATTGCATGCAAGAAAAAGTGAAGCATAAACCCTAAAAGTGACATGCAAACCCTAAAAGCATATGAAGATCTATTTAATAAGGGTTATAGGACTAAAGGAGATATCTATTGTTATTTTTTATTGGTTTTGGAATTTCGAGCAACAGCACAGCGTGCAGCCATGATAGTTGGGGTTGGAGATGGTGTCTTCAGCTAGCGAGGGTTCAGTAGTGAGATATATTCCCTAGTCTCTTATTGGGATAGATCATCCAGGTTTATCCATTACATCCATCATATACTACAGTATTCGGAGATCCAGCATATTCCAAAGGTTTATTAGCAGATCCATGTTTTGCAACCGAAATTATCAGGGAAAACACAGAAGGATTCATTGGGACCACAAAACCCAGCCTTTATTTCACATGTTAGCTTCCTCTTTCTCAGCAGACCTATCCTATGATATGTAGTGATTATGAGCCATCAGTTTGCTCACCTGGAGTAGCTATCATCCAAACAAATCGGTTGGGGGTGTGAGTAGTGGAACTGATAATCAATTCGCTAGGGCACTTAGAGGCATCCAAACCTTTGCATGTTCCAGGACATCTCTCTGGCATCAGCAGATGGACAAGCTCAGAAAGTTTTAGCCCAAACGGACTTCTCCTCCTACAAAAACATCACCTTCAGTCTGGAGGGTTTTTACGGTACTACGGGGTGGTAACACCGAAGGAAAAGAGCATTATTAGACCACCCATCTGAATCCTTATGCATTCAGCTATCTCTGGAGTCATTATCAGCTAGAATATTAGTGGTAAGTGTTAATTTCTCTCTACAAAACCCTAACCCTAATTCAGCTATATTTTAGGGCATTTTTGCATGGCGAGTTTGCATGCATAGTTATTTTGCAAATTTGTATGAGATTGAGTGTGCGATTCAGCACTATCATAGAACATTAGAGAATATCAGGATTTGGGATATTACAATACCTCAACAAGCTATGTCTCCTTGAGCTTTTCCTTTTGGTATCTATGGTCCTCTCACTAGAACCTTTTGAGAATATCCTTTTCTCTTCTTGGCTTCTGCAGGTCCAATCCTCCTTTGAGAACATGTGCTAGTCCTCTTATCAAATCCTCTGTTGGATTTCTTAGGTTCTACCACTGCTTCCTATTTTCTCTAAGAATTTACAAACTTATTTATCAAGAATACATCTATCCTTGATATATCTCATTTTATATAGAACTTCTATGTTCTTTGTTGATGTCAAATATTTCCTAATAATTCATATAACCAGAGTTAAAATACAAACATCAATCAGTCCATACCTTCATACTTTTCACTTGTACAGTTGGCGAAAAATATCTCCATCACTATCTTCAAAAGATCTTCTTCTTTAGGAACAAACTTGTTCTCTCAAAATTATCCAAGATACCTGTTATCTTCAAAGATCCTCTTCCTGATATTTTTCATCGACACTCTCCCATGTTTAGCATCAATTTAACCCACACATCCTCTTTCTGCAATTTATATCAATTCTGAATACTCTCACCTGACTAACCCTCTCAACACAATTGTTAGTCTTCAATTTTAAAATGAATTGAAAATCATAAATTGATTTACCTCTTGCTTTGATCATCCTCACGCGGACATTAGAGGAAATTTGGGGTCTAAAATGGGCCTTACAAGAAAACGTGCCAACAATAAATTTTGTGAGTTGGAATTCAAGAACCAATAGAATTTCAATCAAACAAGTCAACCATAATGGTTGAATTGACATATTTGTCATAAAAGAAAACTACTCTTTTGTTCGTATTTTCAACATATCTCCCTGTGTTTTTACTCAAATTTCAAGCGGGAGAGCTCGTTGGATGTGGAATTTAATTTCGTATCCAACGAGCACCCATAATGCATACTTTTGAGGGACCTCACTACCCCAAAAATAAGAAATACCTAAAAAAACTGTGATGATGACATCATCATCACATTTTTTCAGGTATTTCTTGTTTTTGGGATAGTGGGGTCCGTCAAAAGTATGCAGTTTGGGTGCTTGCTGGATGTGGAATTAAATTACCCATCCAATGAGCTATCTCGCTCAAAATTTGAGTAAAAACATAGGGAGATATGTCGAAAATATGAACACAAAAGGTAGTTTTTTTCATTCTTCCTCCAAAATTAATAGCTATTATTTTATTACTTTAACTATTATTTTATTATTTTAACTATTATTTTATTATTTTAACTATTATTTTATTATTTTCCTTAGGAGGCCCATTTTAGACCTCAAATTTCCTCTAATGATCCTTATTCTTCTGCTCTTATACCACTCTAAATCCAAGCTCCCATGTATGCAGTATTTAAACTCAATTGTCATACGATTTAGTTAGTTCTAACTTCACCAGAACCGCTAAATCAACCAACCCAGCCAAATCCCAGAAAACGCTCAACGAAGAGTGGAATTCAATCTTGCGATGAACTAGATTTCATAAGGATTTCATTCGCATTTCCAAATATTAACTCACTTACTAGTTCGTCAATGAAATGATTAAAGGATCGTCAAATCTAGATCGATGGTGGACCTCAAATATCATAGGGAGGATTTCATCAAATACCGTGCAAGTCAGTATTTTCTTTATCCGTGTTATTTCTCCAAGCGAAATAGCTCACAGCCATTGATCTACTTCGGGATCAACCTCATCCATTGATCACAATCTCCTTCTTGGTGATTAGTTTCTGATTTCATGGCCCAATACCCCTTTAACTTCTGTGTTTTTTTTCTTAGCGGAGTTCTTTTCAACCGTAGATCTTTTCTTCCATTCAATCTCAACCACACGATCTGTCATTATCAAAATAATTAATTTCACTCTATCTCGGGCACATCTTTTGATTGCGGAATCAAACTTCAACCGTGTATTTTCTCCTACCACAATCTCAACCATCCAACCTACACAAACTTAAACCTTGATTTATCGTCCGCATTCCGCCTTCCGCCTTCCAACTTCTAGACTTAGGGAATCGCAAAATCCAACTTCTGGCTTAGATTTTTTTCTAATATTCTGATTTCCACTTTCGGACTTTGGGAATCAAAGATCCAAATTCTTCCTTGTATTTTTTTCTATTCTTTTTATTTTCACCTTCCTAATTCCGCCCTCCACAGCGGACTTTGGGAATCGAAAATCCATTTTTTTCTCTGATCAATCAATCCTTGTAGTGATCGATATGCAGATCCAGAACCCTACAACAAGGTTACTCTACACACACATTTCATTCATGAAAATCCTCAATGGGTCATTAATCTAACTCTCATTCGATTGATCAGACAATCGATCAATTGATCTTTGTTTCACTCCCTCTCAGAAGCCCTAATTCACACACAGGCTTATCACTCATTAACAGAGACTAAACCAACATTCAATTCATGAAACCGCACATTCAAACAGAATTACATTCATACACACAGAGATATGCCAAAATAGGCTTTTTCATTCACTCAATGAAACTGTACATACAAACTAGTCTCAGAACTTATGTTCTAATATCCTTAGGCCTGATACATCTTTGATTAGCCTTTCCTTTGTCTCCTACATGCCTTACTGACCTCTCTATCTATATATCTCTATCTATCCTTTTGTCTATCTATTCCTTGTAGGATTTCATATTTATATACAACATGATTCATGAACCATTCTGGTTCAGATCCTCAATACTCTAAAAAACATGATAACCAATTCAAACCTATCATATGACTCGCTACCACT
Source organism: Pseudotsuga menziesii (assembly GCA_001517045.1). NCBI lineage: Eukaryota > Viridiplantae > Streptophyta > Pinopsida > Pinales > Pinaceae > Pseudotsuga > Pseudotsuga menziesii. The sequence goes on from LPNX011168163.1 coordinate 474,460, forward strand.
AATTGAGGACTTTGCTACATGATTCCTAAATTGACCCAATGACTCACTCATCCTCTTAGTGACTCGCCTAAATGACTCACCATCCATCTAGAATCAAATAATACATAGGTTTATTTACAATATGATGGTTCGAAGCCCATCAATTCAGAATTGAAGACCCCTTCTAGGTCTGGTCAAGAATTGAGCTTGGAATTTGAATGGAGAGCAGGATGATCCTGCATCAATATGTTATCATCATGTTGACTAAAGTTGTTATTCATTGAACTCATACCATTCATTTTCTATCAATAAACAACCTAGACCATTAAATACATAAGCTATCAATATATTATACAAATAAATTACAGAAATTCAAAATATAAAACAAGTATGTTATCGGTGCGCTTAAATACATAAAATGCCTCAGTGTGTTATGTACAACAATGCACCAGTGAGTTATATTAACATAGGAGCACCAAAAATGACAAAAAAATATTAATTAGTGTTTTAGTAAAATTAAAAATTTGTGTTCCTTCCATTATCAGGGCGTTATTATTATCAACGCACCGGTGTGTCAATGTGATACAGTGGCACCAAGAACTGAGAAACTATTTTTTTGTTTTTAGAAAATAAAATATAATGTGTCACAACAATTTCAGTTTATTTTCACAATACACGCATTGGTGTGTTCCTGTAATATAAACACACTAATATTGACACATAGGTTTTTAATTGAAAATTTAAAACAAAAATTGATAGGGTGGACATGGTTACAGATTCGACCCAAAAAGTGGCATTAGAGGAAATTTCAACTCAAAATGGGCCTCTTAATTCTAATTCAAATTCCATGTCATCATGTGTTAGCCAATGAAATTTATTTAGGTCTTAAACACTTTTTAGTATAAATTTGGGGATAGGTATCATAAAAAAAACTACTTTTTTGTTTGTATTTCCGACATATCTCCCAGTGTTTTTACTCAAATTTCGATCGGGAGAGATCGCTGGATGTGGAATTAAATTTCGCATCCAATGAGTACCCACTTAGCATACTTTTGAAGGACCCCGCTACCCCAAAAATAGGAAATATCTGAAAAAATGTGATGAGGAAATACCTGAAAAAACATGATGATGATGTCATCATCATGTTTTTCAGATATTTCCTATTTTGGGGGTAGTGGGGTCCTTCAAAAGTATGCTGAGTGGGTACTCGTTGGATGCAAAATTTAATTCCACATCCAACGAGCTCTCCCGATCGAAATTTGAGTAAAAACACTGGGAGATATGTCGAAAATACAAACAAAAAAATAGTTTTCTTCTTTTCTTCCTCCAAAATTAATAAATATTATTTTATTAATGTTTTTCAGGAGGCCCATTTTGATTTGAAATTTCCTCTAATGCCCCATCTCACCCTACGCTTTCTATATATAATCATAAACTCATCAAATCTAAAATATCTAAAAGGAAAAATCGTAATTGTGTAACAATAGAGGGATTTAAATGCTAATGTAAAATTTTGTAGCCACGTAAAACTAAAAGAAGCTATGAGAAATTAAGAGTTGCAACATTGAAGGTAACTATGAATTTGTTTTTCTAAATAAATTACTCATAATAACATCAATAGTAATATTTACATGAAATTTCTACTATGCATGGTTTTGTTTGATTCACCATACCTAACAAATTTTGATCCTCGGAATAATCCAATTGCTTCAAACTCCTTCCACATAAGTCTCTCTTCCAAAACTCTCACTGGAAAAAGAATGAACTAATTTTCAGTTTAGGGAAAAAATAGCTTGTGCAATGGTGGTTCAACTACACCAGTGTGGATATAGATGAAACACACCATCCCTTTGAATTCAACAGAGCATTAGCAACATGAAATACAACAATTTAAAAAAAATCATGCTATGGCGCATGTCTAATTTGAATGCACCAACGCACATATGTTTAGAAAACACACTGGATTTAATTATGTCGTAAAATGCATCCATAAATATCCACTATCAAATGTAGCAGATATCTTCTACTACAGGGTTTTTTTTGGATGTTCATATACATTGCATTTATTGTTATTATGTATCGTTGTGTTAAGGAGATGTGAGTGCACCGGTGCGTGTATATTTGATTAGATGCACCGGTTTAATTTTCAAATCATCTGGTTTTAAGTATTAACTTAAAATTATATATTCATCTCAAATGTTCTTTTAGTATTCAACCACACCAATTACAATATTTCATAGTATATGTATGTTGCTTAAACTCACTTTATTTTTACAAAATGGTTTCCAAACTACATTGTAAGTTAGATTGCGATATAGTTGTTGAAAATATTTTAGGACTGTATAAATTTATATTGATTGCTGATTTGTCTCCAATGTAGGGAGGAAAGGTTATAGTATCAAATGTACAATTATTTAAATTCCATATCATTCCATCTTGTTCAAATTTCAATGAGTTCTCGCTTTCCATCTCTAGTAAGTTTAGGTTTTAGTTATATTTTGACTATTTATTTAAATGTATTTTACTTATCCATGTGAATGTAAATGTAAATTTATTCTTTATTGCATGATCCTGATTCATGTTCAAGTTCAGATGCACAAGATATTCCACTAGTTTCAAAACATCATAGGCTCTTATTAGGATAAATATATCACAAGAAGTTTTTCGATGAAAATGGGTAGCTGCTTTACCCCTCCAATTGTAACATGCCATCTTCAAGCTACAATCTTGGTTCATTGATGGTAATTCATCGTGAGCTGGAACTCTTTTATGACACCCTAGTAGTTTGTGGTTGTTCAAAATGTCAAGGGTTGAAGGAGAACCCTCAACGTGTCACACCCACCCATTACACCAATGATACATTACCCAATGTTGATGGTCTAATACCCCCTATTATGGTAAAACATTCAATATGAGATATATAAAATACATGTAGGAACACTTTCCTATGCTAATTTTTTTTTAAATTGAAGCGAAAACAACTGTCTCATCCTAAATTGGTGAACCCCTCTACTTATGTTAAGTAAACTGAAATTTATAGTGATCCAAAGTATGATATGAATGCCACCCAACACATCTCTAATAGAAGATCCAAAAAATGCATGAGTTGAGATAAAAATTGTCCAAGTACACACCAAGGTCCATCCAATTGTTGGAGGGTAGCGATGATTTCTCCCTTCCTGTGAACTTGCAAAGTCAATATAAAATTCTTACAACCACCCTTTGTATGGTGCTTGGTCATCTTCTCTACCTGTTCCTGATGTGGTAATCATTTTATGATTGCCAAGTATAATATAGATGTTTCAAATATTGGGTTGTTTATCCTTGCACATGTATTCATTTCTCTCAAACAGTCAGTATCACTTATGCCATTTTACGGTCCTATATACTATCGGTTGGATTAATTGAATATTGTTAAATACAAGCATAACATTTCCATGTATAGTATATGCATGAATAGTTATGTTTCTGGAAACTTTAATAGGGTTAACCTGTTATATATAAATGGTCATCCACGCACTCATGGGAACATTACAGGGTTCATAAATAGTTCTAGACCAGCTCTTTATTTTCTATAAATTGTTCATTTGAGGAACACTTCAATGACCAGGATTTATTTATGAATAGGAAATTATTTAGAGTCGTTGTTGTACATGCAATACTTATTTTGTCTCACGGTGACGAGTTGTTAATAAATTACAACTTTCGTAGACCACCACCCACTCATTAGAGATGTTGTGCATTGGGATTACCCTTAGATGTCCCCTTGGGGTGTAAGACAAAAAACATTGATTAATTGCATTTGTTAATTTTCAATGGGATTCATGTTATGTATTGCTCAGTTTGAAACTGTGTTTTATAAATTGTTTGTTCTATGGCCAAAATAGGATACTTTCCATAAACTCCTCATGGGATCCTTCATACACTCAAGGATGTTTGATGACACCGTTATCATATGTGTAATTGTCAATCCAAAATATCACACACATACTCATGGATTGCATTACATGTACTACTAGCTTCAATACAACACTCTTCTTTGATTAATTGTATTAGTTAATTTTAAATGGGATTCATGTGAATGTATTGCTTATTTTGAATTTTAATTTTATAAATTGTTTGCTTTATGGATAAAGTATGGGACTTTCCCCAAATTCATCATTTGAGTCGTCATACAATCAAGGATGTATGATCACATCGTTCATGTGTAATTTTCATGCTGAAATCTCACATACATACTAAATTGCACTACTTATGTTGCTAGCCTTAGATACATCGCTCTTGTTATATTAATTGTATTTGTTCATTTTCTATGGGATTCATGTTATTGTATTGCTCAGTTTTCCCATGTTATGTAGAATATAATATTAATGGGTGTATTGTTAAGAATCTCCTTGCATAAGGTCAATTTGAAAATGTGTTGCTCAATTTTAAATTTTTAAATTTAATGTGGGATTGATGTTAATTTATAGCTCAATCTGAATGTTTGCTTTAAAATTGTTTACAACTTAATGTTGGAATTCATATTTATACTAAGAGGGGATATTAATTAGTTTAAAGCATAGATTATACAAATTTTTACTTCAAACAAAATATGTACCAATTTTTGTTTTAGTCAAAATAATAAGAGGCACCGGTGCGCAAATAATTTGTATAGTAAATCTCTCTCTCTCTCTCTCTCTCTCTCTCTCTCTCTCTATATATATATATATATATATATATATATATATATAACGTGAGACACCAATCTCCAAAATATGAGCACCAACTCACTCAAGCACGAACTTGCTTATTACAGGCACCAACCTGTAAGGACTTCAATATTCTGCGCAAGAACCAACTTGTTGACTTTAGGAACCAACCTGATTGAATTCTATAATCTCCTCTTCTTGTTATTCACCACCAACCGAATGGAAGCACCAAATCCCTTTTCTATATTCTCCATCACCAATTGGAAGGAATCTACAACTCCCTTTCATTTCACCTTCCTGCCACCCTGAAATGAATATGTTTGTAACAAAATTGCAACAATCTTGATTTGTAATATGCATCCTCTCTAATATATATCTACGTCTTCTAATATCTGCGATATCAACACTTTGCACCTTCTACGATATATGGTATGTGTTGTATGCAATCTGTGTCTTATCTGATCTGTGATCTGTGTCTTCTTTGATCTGTGATCTATGTCTTCTAATATCTGCATCTTCTGGACTCTACAATATCAACGGTAGTTACTTCCTCGATCTATGCAATCTACATCTTAAACACTTTGACATTTGTTGTGATATGTGTATTTTGGTGTGTATCTTCTTCGCATTAGTCAAAACTAGATACCCTCCTTATTTTCACACTATATGTTGTTCTTCTTCATTGATTTTGAGAAATCGGTTCTATGTTGTATAAAATTCTTCAAGATCAACGAGCCATTCATACCATAGAAGAAGAAGCTTTCCAAATCAAAATCTCACATCTTCACCATCTTCAAGCCTACATCAATATTTCCATCGCTTTATTATTTATACTATTCTTTCTCAAGATATATGTCCATAAGTTAATATTCCTTTGAGTCAGTGACGCCCATACTTCCTTACTTCTTGGTCAAGCTAACTTTTTCGTCGACGTACATCTTTTAGTAATCCATCCATGTGGGATATTGCACACTTAATTCCATTAACTTGGTGGTATCTACACATACAAGTCTTATATATTGGTGTTGGCAGGTGGTTTTGGGATAAGGTAGTTGCGCAAGCTCAAAGACACCGCGCAAGTGGAAGATGGCACACAAGGCGAAGAATGGAATATTTTATATATTTTATGTCATATTTTGTAGTTTTGAACCATATTTTGTGGATGTTGTTCATTATTTCGTAGAATCAGTTAAGAGTTAGTTAGGAAGTTGTCTAAGTGGACCTTGAATGTAAAGGCGCAAGCCTATAAGTAGATGTTGAATTGTAAGTGTTAAAGGACTTTTGATCATCTTTGTTGAAGTACTTTTAGAGAGCTTTGGTTGATCTGTGAACTGTTTTAGAGAACCTGTGATTTTGTGCAGAAGTTGATATGACATGAGGAAAGTTGAGTTGAATCATTGTGCTCTTTTTTGTTTTTTTATTTTACTGTTTTATGCGGCTCAGCTATGAATGCAATGTGTATCTGCGACATGGATATGTAAAGGATGTGATGTTTCCTTGCTTTAAATGATGTTGTTTTGTTGGATCTGTTTGTGCATTGACATGTTTATAGCAGTTCTAATATAATGATGCGACCTATTGAATAATGAGATGATCATGTTAATGCATGAGTGATTGAACAGATTTGTTAATGTTGAGCTAAGTTGATAAGTAGATGCACATTTTCCTCTCTCATTCTATGGAAACTTGGTTCCATCAGCTCTCCCTCGAACGTCTCGGGTGAGACTTCATCCGCTCTGCAGGTGTTGTTGGATGGGGTAAAACCTGTATGGGCTAGTGCTCAAGGAGATCGCGGTGGTTTGGGTGTCGATAGAGTTGGAACCCCTATAGACTAGTTTTGTTGACTCAGTCTGTGTCAACAAATGGTTCTGTTGTTGGGACCATAGTATGACTAAAGGGAGGACATGTTGTGGCATCCGACGAGACCAAAAATTCAATACTGGTTCGACCAGAAGCTATGAGAGTTCGTTGAGAAGCAAAATCAGAACCCTGGACTGGCGACATATAAGTGGCTGGGAAGATACATACACGATGGTCCACATGAATATTTTTTCTCTAAATTCCCGATTATCTTGTATGAGTGGTTGCAATGATCGACCTACCGCAAGACAAATTTCCAAGGAGGTGAGCCAACATCCTAGACCCTAGAATTGATCCAGGATTTGTAGGAGGTTGACAATAAGGCATTATGGGCTATTGAATTTTGGCTTGACAGTATGTTGGAGGGATATATCACCGAGTTCGCTATTGATACAACTAAATACTATACTGAAGTAGAACGAGAGATCTTCAATGGGCCACGAGGTAGTTTCCTTTTGTCTTTTCAATTATCCATTAAGCTGCTCATCTGTGAAAAGGGAATATTGAAGATGCACCTTCAAGAGTAGAACTCTGGTGTGTGGTGGTTGTGGATACCGTGAAGATAGGGGGGGGACAAATGGAATGATACAGGGTATATGGGTGCAAGTTACGACGAGACTATGAGGGAAGTCAAGGAAGGAAGTGGTATTATGAGAGGAGGATCAAGGTTTCGACAAGAGAAGAGGCAGAGGACATTGGAGGACAAGGGAAGCTCCTGTTGTGATCAAAAAACAAGACCATGAAGGAAGACCACATGGGATGAAGCGACCCTATAGTGAAAACGTAGAAGATTAGACTACGCCCAGGGTAGAAGAAAGATAAACCCCCAACAGCAATGTACCCACACCTTCACATGCTACATCGCAATCAGGAAGAAATGCAAGTTCAACACCAACATGTCCAACATTCCAACAACAATATAATAGTAGTAGTAGATCAGAATCTGTAGGAAGAAGGCCAAGAATGACGGGCGATGAGGAAAATTTACCTTTGTTCCATGGGAATGGGACTAAGGATCCAAAAAAATACTGTTTCCTGTGTGAGGCAGTATGGACTATCAAATAAACTACGGATGATGAAGTCAAGAAGGGCTAGTTGGCGAGAACCCTTTGGGGTCACGCATTGGATTGGTTCATGAAATTTGTAGAAATTCCTACGGGGACTTCGACGAAGACCTTAGCGAAAGTCAGGAAAGGACTTATTGAAGAGTTCAGAAAACCAAAATCTGAAGCACAATACATTATAGAACTAAAGGAAATTAAGCAGTATCCAAATGAGACTACTTGGTACTTTGACCAAAGGTTCAAGACACTTATAGAAAGAGTTAATTTTGAGATGAGTGACATTCAACATAAAGAATGATTCATTGTAGCGTTGCTAACTCATATCAGGCTGCCACTCATGCAACATAATATTGTGAAACAAAGAGAGGCTCTGGAGATTGCAATGAAGTTGGAATATTCACCCGTTGGAGAAAATGCAGTTGATATGCACCAAATTCATACACAGTTAACAAACTTGACGCTCCAGTTGCAAGATATTAAGAATGGAAAAGAAAAACACGAGGATCTCTAGTGCACTCAATGTCATGCAGACGGACATACCAAGGATAGTTTCCTGAATTTCAGAAACTACCTATTTTCAAGAGTGTCGAACCCATTGAGTTGCCACAGTGTACCACGGTGCTGCATTTGTCAAGTATATGGGCATCGACATGAAGAGTACAGATACATGCATAAAATGGTGACAAAGCCAATGAACTTATACTACATATTTTGTCGATCTATCGGGCATGAAGATAAATATTGTCACACATATGACCTACTTCAAGAAAGAACATATGACTCGCGCTATGTGAAGGGAGAGGTGCAGCAACCACAGCCACAGCAGTAGGTGGAACAACCAACACCTCAACTTCAGTTTGTACCATAAATGCAGTTTGTACCACAACAAAAGTTTGTGCCACATCCGTAGTATAATCAGATGTAGATGGCTCCGCAATAGCCGTAGTATTTTCATTCAGTGTAGTATGTTCAGCACCAACCGAATCCCTCGCAATAGCAATTTAATCAACCATAGTATCAGAAACAAGGAGGATTCTAAGGTGGATGAGGTGGAGGCTTTGGTCGAGGAGGAGGACGAGTTCACGGACTAGTACAATTTTATAATTGTGGAGTATTGGGGAATTATTAGAGAGTTTTTCCACAATTGCAGTGTACGTGTACGTATTGTACCATGATTGATCACATTGTTGAGAACTGTCCACAACTGATCACAAGGTGGCAGGACAGAAATGTTCCGCAATTATAGAACCAGAATCAGTTGCAGAATCAAAATAAGTTGTAGAACTAGAATCAGTTGCAGAATCAAATTCAATTACAGAACCAGAACCAGAACCAAAACCAAATTCCAATTCAAAACCAGAATACAAATCAAAACATGAATCAACTTGTGAATTCACCATTGAACCAGAGCTAAGGACCGAAATCCATGATGATCTCAGCGGAACCTTGGACACATGATGATGATGTCGTAGTCATCAACCGTGGAGGTGCAACGATGGGAGAAGATATCCCACATCCACAAATTCGGCTGGATGGGAAGAAGAAGGTACAGTTTGACATTGATGGTGAGAAAGACACATTTTTGAAGCACGTGATGTGATCAGAAGGAATCTTGGCATTAGAGAAAATTTAAACTCAAAATGGGCCTTTTAACTCTACTTCAAATTCCATGTCATCATGTGTTAGCCAATGAAATTGCTTTAAATTTGAAATACCGTATAGGTATTAAACACTTTTTTAATATAAATTTGGGGATAGGTATCATACAAGAAACTACTTTTTTGTTTGTATTTTCGACATATCTCCCCGTGTTTTCACTCAATTTTTGATCGGGATAGCTCATTGGATGCGGAATTAAATTCTGCATCCAATAAGTACCCACTCGGCGTACTTTTGACAGACCCTGCTACCCCGATCACAACTCCTATGGAAAATTTGTTTAAGAAGGATGTTGCATTTCTATGGAGTCGAAAGTGTCAAGACAGTTTTGATACATTGAAAACCAAGATGGATTCCGCACCAATACTAATATTTCATGATTGGAACAAGGAGTCCCATGTTCATGTGGATGCATCATCCGTTGCACTAGGAGTGGTGCTCGCGTAACCAGGAGAAGGAGATCTTGATCACCTAGTTGCTTTCGCTAGTCAAAAGTTGTTGTCTATAAAGAAAAACTATACAACCACAAAGAGGGAAGGTCTGGTGATGGTATATGCACTATAGAAGTTTAGGAATTACCTATTGGCGATCATTTCAAGATGTTTACAAACCATTCTACTTTGAAATACCTAGTCAAAAAGCCTGTGTTGGGGGGGAAGATATGTCGTTGGCTACTTCTCTTTTAGAAGTTTGATTTTGAGATAATTGTGAAGATGGGTCGCTTAAATGTTGGCCTTAATCATTTATCCCGAATTGATATAGGTGAAGAACCAACAAACATTGAAGACGGATTGTCATATGCGCAGTTGTTTAGAATTGACATGATTGATGGTTATTACATTCAAATCATTTAGTTTATGGTGATGGGAACCGCACCAGAGGACCTTAATACAAGTCAGAAGAATCATTTGATTGTTAAGGCCTCAAATTTCTAGTTGATCGCTAGATAACTATATAAACTAGGACCGAACAATATTTTTCGGTGATGTGTCCTACCACATGAACAAGGGAAGATTTTGGCAGAGGCACATGCAGGAGTTGTTGGTGGATATTATGGAGGATGAGCTACTACAAGTAAGGTGCTTCACGCAGGGATTTGGTGTCCCACTCTTCATACCGATGCTAATGATTATGCGCAGACCTGAAATGACTGTCAACAAACTAGAAAACCATCGAGGAAGGATGAGATGCTGCTGGTACCTCAGGTGACATTGCATCCATTTGATAAATGGGAAGTGGAGTATGTAGTACCAATCAACCCACCTGGGAAGAGAACTCATGTGTGGTATATCATTACATTGATATACTATTGAAAAATATGGGTAGAGGCCGCACCGGTCGTGGATTGCACCACTACGATAGCAGCAAGGTTCCTGTTTGACAACATTGTGACTCGGTTTGGATGCCCAAGAATATATATGAGTGATCAGGGGAGTCACTTCATCAAATGCACAATCAGTGCATTGACAGAGGAGCAATATATACAACATAAGAAGAGTACCCCGTATCATCCACGCATGAATGGGACATTGGAGGCATTCAACAAAGTATCAGAGCATGCACTTACAAAGTTATGTAACGCAAACCGAGATGACTGGGATTTGAAGATTCCAGTCGTCTTGTGGGTATATCGCACCACTTGTAAGTGATTGACAGGGCAGACACCATTCAAATTGTTGTATGGGAAAGAGGTAGTCATGCCTATGGAGTACATTGTTCCGAGTCTACGCATTGCAGCAACAACATGCATGGACGATGAAGCAGCATTGGAAGAATGATTGGACCAGTTAGCTCAACTTGAGGAAGACTCCTCATTAGAGGAAATTTGGGGTCTAAAATGGGCCTAATAAGAAAACGTGCCAAAATAGGTTTTTGTGAGTTGGAATTCAAGAACCAATAGAATTTCAATAAAATAAGTCAACCATAATGGTTGAATTGACATATTT